>BSBK01000380.1:3037500-3637500 GCA_027943335.1 Chamaecyparis obtusa | reverse complement strand
CCAAACAATCCACCCACACAAACAATCTTGAACACCTTGCAACCAACAAAACGCCCTTCTCAAAAGCAGTGAAAACCCTCATGAAGACTCTAGGAGCAAGCGTCGTAGCTAGGAAAAGACCTAGCTCACGGTAGAGAACAAACGAACACTTTGACCTTTAATTTTATTACATATATTTTTTATAGTAATTTTCATTCATAATAAATTAATATAGTCAATCTTAGATTCTAAAAGAAAATATAATAAATTGCATAACATTATAAACAAATTACATTTTAATATCAAATGTATTATCCACAATTCACTCATCAACACCATATTATCCAATATAGATGTATCATGGTCCTAGTCCTATGAACCATACTCCTAAAACTATCCTAATGGATCATCTCTAGTGTATGCATCTTGATAATCTTTAGACCTATAATCATATATTATGTAACAAGTGAGGTGATTGTCAACACCTAAGAGCCTCACATTCATCACCCTATGCAAAATACCTACTATGTTGTAATAAAGTTTATATGAAAGAATTAATATACTATAAAGTCTCCAACTCAACACTCCTTTTTCTTGGAAGAGACAATCACACTAATTTTTTAGTCTAGTTAGGGGTCTTGGTGCCTAGTCTTGAACATAATGTACACCTTCTATAACTTGTGTAGAGTATTTTTCTTTGCCTTGGATATCATGCATATCAAAATTATTTGAAATCAATTCACAATAGAGTTTATTTAGGAAATATTGTGGCATCTTGTTACTATTGCATGGGGGATGATGAAAAAAAAATCCATCTCTTTTCCAAAAAAAAATCCCTTATTCCTTAGTGTTGGCATCAATAAATAGATAATACATTGCGACTTTTGTGCATAAGTGTACTGGTTCTTTGATCAATAAGAAATGCACACAAATTAGATTCTAATTATTTTCTCCACTTATTTGTATGACAACATTGTGGAATTAAATGGGAAAAATTTCTCTATATGGTTAGACCATATATTATTTTCCCACTAACAAAATCTATATGAGAATTATTATATTCCAAAGATGTGGCAAGGGTTCAATGATGTGACTAGTTGCGTTTCAAAACTTAATGTATTTGTAGTGAATGAAAATGGGGTCCAGCTAACTAGAAACCATTTCCAAACATTTCCAATGGAGAACAATCAATTAGGCCCAACTTCACTCCCTTAGGAGAATTGGGCACTTTGATTGATTGTTCTCTTTTGATTTGATTGATTGGATATGATTAGAAATTGAGAATACAATAACTAGGTATAAAGTTGCAAATTTGACAATAACCACCTTAAAAATTAAGCTACAAAATATATATGCAAACTTTCAAGACAAATCTAGAAAGAGGATTCAAAAAGGAAATTTGTGTTTGGATTTTGAGCCTTAAAGTGTTGATCACTATGACTAGGCATTATAGTCTTGAATATTTTGAAGCAAAATCTGGGAGCATAATCCAGATTAGGATGCCTTGTAGATTGTCTCTCTGAAATTTCACTGAAAAAACATCTATTAGTGTGCCTAACCCAAAGTGATGAGGGTTTTTCACTTCTTCAAAATTTGGATCTTCCTCTCAATCTTACCTTCACAAATCTATAATCAAAATTTTCCATATGTGAATCCTACGCACAAAATAAAGATAAAATATGTTGAGATGTATAGAGTCTTTCCTCTATCAAACCTTGGGTAGGTGTTAACCTCCACTATAGATATGATTGATAAGAAAAGAGAGCTTACCCTTGGTAGGTCAGAGGCTAAATTTAAGTAAAATCCTTGAATGGAATGTTGAATTGAAATGATTATACCTTTGGACTGGCGATGCAATGCCCTTTAGATACGTCCTCCAAGTGTTGATGCAATAACATGAATAATCATAACAAAATCCATCATAAAAACTTACTTGAATATACCTTGTTGTAGCTTGTTGCTCCATATTCTCAAATAGAATTTGCACTCTTGAATTTGAATGATAGCTTATGTAGAGATATGAGATGATCAAATCAAGTAGGAATGATGCCCTCATATAGGGTTCTCAAAGTATTACATATTTAGGCCGACTTCCGACTGTTATATTAAAATTTTGGAACCAAATCACAATGGCAAGAATCCACACATCAATATATTCAAATTTGGGTATGCTTTTGGGTGACTATGGTGCTACTAACATTTGAATTTGGGCCAATTTTGGAGGGACTATGGGGATAGGCATCATAGTCCACCCAAAATAGGGAAAATGAAAGATGGTTGTAGAGTGCACGAGGCTAGGATATTAGATTAGGTCACCAAATGAGCATATGACAATAATTTGGTTGTGAATAGGCCAAAAAATAGACTCAAAATGACCCAAAAAATAGACACACTAAATAGACAATCCAAATACGAGTGTGAAATTGTAAGTGTTATGATTTATGACAATACATTTAGCTATCAGTTAGCGGGAGTATGAACTTATGCTCATACTTACGATAAAATAGAGATGAATAGATAGAGAAGCTACAAGAAGGACAAGCTAGGTATAGGATGACACTAACTTGAGGGATGATCAAAACCCCCAAAATAGGATCTTATCAATCGATGCAAAAATGCTCAAATATACACAAAGAAAACAACATTAGTAGTAAAGCAAACAAAAGGTTCCAAGTCAACTAGTCAAAGAGACAACAATGTCAACATATCTCAACTGCTAATATCTTTCTCAACATGTTATTGCAAGAGTACACGTGGACTTATAGAAAGAATAAGAATGTACACCAATTGATGAAAGAGGGTATGAATTTCATTGGTTAACAAGGTGTGTTATGTTGGGTGATTCATGATTGCATCATGGATTCAACTAGCTAAAAATTTATTTTATGCTAGGTGATCCATGAAAGAGAGGCACGAATTCCATTGGACAACAAGTTGTGTGATTCATATTAGAGCAAGGAGAATCA
This sequence comes from Chamaecyparis obtusa, assembly GCA_027943335.1. Lineage (NCBI taxonomy): Eukaryota > Viridiplantae > Streptophyta > Pinopsida > Cupressales > Cupressaceae > Chamaecyparis > Chamaecyparis obtusa. The sequence goes on along the minus strand of BSBK01000380.1, from coordinate 3,634,555 downwards.
CACATTTCTAGTAATGTGTTATGCTAGTTGACTCATTCTAAGAAAGATTGAAAAGAAAAAAACTATGTTTGGTAGATAAACTTGAATATACAATTGGGAAATGGGTGTTGCTATGTGCACCAACATATAATACTAAAAAAATGGGTGCTCAATATGCACCAATCAAAAACTTGATATTAGATTGCAAAATGGGTGTTGCACTAACACCAAGTAGAAACAACAAGGACGCCATATATGCCCCCTACCCTTAAGATGTCAACATACCTCAATGTTGATATCTTAAGGAAGATAGAAATCCATATCAAGGATAAACATCTTCACAAGAAAAATGCACGTGTTCCAAGCTAGGAAGAAAAATCTTTGTAAAGGATGCATTTTTTTAACGAAGAGATAGTTATACATAGACATCTTACAATAAGTGTAAAGGGATCTTTATCAAGGTCACATAACTATCAAAGAGGGATGAATATACCCTTTCCTAAATATATCTACCTCCATGAAGAGAAAATATTTAAAAATGATGACATCTTCAACTAAGAAAGGGAAAGGAGGTCAAGAATACACACTTCCTTAATTACACACTTCCCTAATCAAGGAGGCACACCTCTAAGAAAGGATAAAATCTTCATGAAGGACAAACAATTCTATGCAAGAAAAGATATCCATCTATAAAAGATACAACTTGACAAGGGGAGAATGGATCCTAATGACGGCGAGACGATTTGAAAACTATTATTATCTCCTAGTGTAGAGAAAAAAATAATTAAGCTATTATGTTGCTAACCAAGTATGATTGCACATAAAATTGTACCACCATGAATTACAATGATCCCCCTAATAGGTAAGCTGCTAGTGTCACATAGTGAGGAGCAACATAAAGGAATTGAATGCTTTTTAGAAGGGATACGATGAGGGTGCAACTCATTGCCAATTTTCATTTGAGTGATACTAGTAATGATAAGTTGTTAAATTTTACACTCCATATCTTAATAGTCATAAGTGGAATGGCCATGAATTTGATGACACACAAATAAGATAATTTTTATGGTTTTGTCTATGTTTTCTCCTTTGTTTTAGCCAAAAGATAGTTATTACTCTGGCTTGAATATGGTGAAACAAAATACTCTCTTGTTTAGATGAAAATTTAGAAGAAGACATAGATTTACAGGACAATAGGAGAGGGGACATCAACAATGGGTGAGGTTGGAAACTATTGCCTTCTTTAGAAATGTGTGATCTAGATTTCTCATGAGCCTTTGTACTTTGTTGCTCACATGCTAAACCATGTCCATTATATCCATACTTAGAAATAATTTTGAAGGCAACACCATAATGTGTTTACAAATAAAATATAGGAGTTTTAGTGGGTGTTTAAGTGTTAAGAGGAGAGAGTCATCTTTTATTTTCAATTGGATTGAAGTCCAAAGAGTCATGGAATCATCATCAAGACATGTAGTGTAAGAAGAAGAGGTTGCAATGGACTTAGAAGAAGCTTGAACAAACAACACACTATACCTCTTCAAGACTTCAAATTTAAATATGGGGACTTTATACTCTCCACATAGGTGGGGTGTAAAGTCTAAAGGATGTCAATTTTTCTCTAAGAAAGCTTTATCAATAGGAGATTGCATTGTAGATGGGACCATAGCATTAAAAGAAGAAATGCATCCTACTTATTTTTCAACATCACTATGTAACTTTGTATCACTTTGTAGTGCATGCATCATATTTTTGTGAATGAATTTGAGTAATTGATGAAGGGTAGAAGGGACCACTTGCATAGCATGCAGCCATAGTCTACCTAGAAGAAGGTTGTATGTGAGGGTATCAGGTATGACACAGATATGTGTGGGAATAATCACAAGACTTTCTTTAATAGGCAACACAATTGTACCTAATGATTGTCTACCAACATTATCAAAGCCATGAATACAAAGAGAATTTTGTTGAATGGGGAGGAAACCACATTGATTCCATGCAACAAGTTTATGCTACAAAAAGTCCTTACCTATTATCTACTAGGGTACATCTTATTGCATTACCTTTGATAAGCATAATAATGATGAGAGCATCATATTGATTTTGAGCTTCCAAGGAGGCAACTTGTGTAGTGAGAACACAATATTTGTCTTTGTTTCATTCATATGATTAAGAAAGGATGCTACATCAATTGGTTGCAACATGAAGCTTCTCAAAAAGATCATACTCCTTACCAACATGTTTTGAAAGATGAGAAGGTGAAGGAAGAAATGATTGAGAAGTTGGAAGAATATTTGAATCTTTCTTATTGTTTTGAGTATTATATATGTGAGCTAATGCATGATAATTGAGTTATTTGACCCCTATTAGAACACACACATGTTTGTTCTAAGGTTTAGGGGCATCTTGGTGAAGGTGGAAAATAATTTTAAGCTTCACATGACTAGGAACATGAATAACATTGACTTGAATTTGATTAGGCTCTTTGTTCACTAAAGCTTCATCTTTAGGAGAGAGCATTTGGAATGTGAATGATATCAACCTCTTGGTCTAAGGTATCCTAATAAGTAGGAGAAACTTTGGGAGAGAGACAAACAAAATTCATCAATGCTTCATCTCTAGAACAAAGGTCACTGAAGTGAATAGTAGGTAAGGTATTAAATAGGAAAAGTAGCCATGATATCCTCCTCTTGCACCAGATTATCCTCATGGGGGAGTTAATTTTAGGAGAAGGATCAACATCATAACTCAAAGCTTCTTCCCTAAGAGGGAGGTTTTTAAAAAAAAAATTGTTTATACTCTCTTCTCACACAAAAATGTCCTCATGAGTGTGACCAAATTTGGGAGATGTACAAGCATTAGTCATCAATGTTTTATCTCTAACATAGTTATGGATAGAAGGAAGAGCTAAGTAATCATCATATGCATCAAATGGAATGACATGAACGTCTTGGATAAAACTTGAAATTGAACTAGCAAAAGAACAATTGCATTCATAAAATGTATTATGATTAAACAAGATACTCAATAGTTCATATGTCATATTATCAACAATGATGTAATTAAAAGCAATTATCAACCTATTTATATAATGGAATTCGGAAATGAATATTTCTAAATATGGAAATTTAATGAAAAAATCATATTTGAACTCAAAATCAGAAATTATGCAAGTGTTAAACAAGTTAGGTTCACTAAAATGTAGTGAATGAATATGGGGTCTAGCCTAAACATGCAAAATAGAAACTATTTCCAAACACTTGCATTGGAGAACAACCAATTAGGCTCAATTTCAATCTCTTAGGAGGGTTGGGCATTTTGATTGATTGTTCTATTTTGATTTCATTGATTGGATATGATTAGAAATTGAGAATGCAAGAACTAGGTATAAAGATGCAAATTCGACAATAATCAACATACAAACTAAGCTACATAACATATATGCAAATTTTAAAGACATATTTGGAATGAGGATTCAAAAAGTAACTAGGAAGAATGACTCGCTATAATCATTTTTTGCAACCTAGGACTTGTACTTCTCAACATTGCCATCTGAATCATTTTTTTTATGAACACCCACTTGCATCCAATAGGTTTACATTCATTAGACAATGTTACTAATTTTCACATACCATTTTTCTTGAATGAGGTCATTTCATTTGTGGCTAGTTGCTAAGACTCTATATCATTCATATGTATAGCCTCTATTTTAATGCTAGTTCATCAATGTTAGTAATCAAAGTAAAAATACATCTCCAATAAAGAGGAGTATACTTGTTTGGTTGTTTTTTTTGTGTTGAGTGGACCCCCTTGAGAGGGTTCTACACCCCATTTCAAAATCTCTAAACTATTTGAGTTCTCCTTTTTCGATCCTTCATGGGCTTCTAGTTCAACTTTATCAATCTTTTGTAGTAACTAAACCACATTTTTATTTTCTTCATTTTCTATTTACAATACATTGAAATAGGCCATAGCTTTTGTAAACATAAATGTGGGGAAGAAAATAATGCACCTACTGAGAGTCGGTTAAAAACTCAAGGAATGCAATGCTTCCTTGCACCACCTCATGTTGCTAGCTAGGAGTGCTAGGGAGATTGGACACTAGATAAAGGAAGCTTACTTGATTATCTTGATGAGATTTTGATATAATCAATACAAAGTTTATGTGTAAGTGTCCAAATGCAACTAAGTTGATTAAACGTGAATAACTTAAAAAGACAGATTGACTAAAGTGTTTGATTATGGAAAATGAAAGAGCTATCTGTGAGGATAAAACCTTGAGCTTCGCAAGCTCATTGTCTTGGACAAAAACACAGTCCTAGGAATACAACACGATTGATGGACACCAGTGCGTCGCGCTGACATCTCATACAGATAGAGTACATGCAACTCAGAATAAATGCAAAAAACCGATAACAAAATAACATGCTATGAAAATATGATGAAATAAAGATAACAAAATAGAGATAAATGAAATAGAACTAGTTTAAGTGTGTGAAATAAGAGGAAAGATAACAACTTAAAAGGATTATGATTATATGGTAAAAATGATTTGACAAAGTGAGAGACTAACTATATTATGTGAGTTTTATGAGTAAATGAAATGAAGGAGAAAGATGGAGATGATAGAACCTGGTTCAACGATTGGTGATGCAATCCAATCCAGAACCCTTGAACACATGATAAAAACCTGCACATACACAAAGAGAAGAAATTGGTGTGGCCGTAAAGAGGCTTGCCTTAGTTAAACCCTCACTTTGGTGTTCCCACCTCCATGGACAATCGTTAGACATGATGGTATTGGTGATAGATAACTGAAATAAAGATAAACAACGATAATATAGTGTAGAAATATGCTCAATATGCTCAAGACACCAAGAAGGATATGAAGGAAAGCTCCCCAAATGAAGGTGAAGTGCTCGAATGCATGAGATAAAACCGGATATGAGAGCTTGAGCTATTCACCAATGGAGAAAACTTGCAAAAGCTGGTGTGTAAGGCCAAGAGAATGGTGGAAAAATAGAGAGTATGAGAAACCATAAAGTTGTATGAGAGCAATCGAGTGAGAATAACTATCCAAGAAGATTGTATGAATGCCCAAGAAGTTGTGTATGATAGCCAAGAAGACCAAATGAGGGCAAAAGAGTGGTATTTGATAGAGCAAGATAGAATCCATGTAGAGAAACCATCATTCAAGATCGCTACAAATGCAAGTTTGCGAACAATAGTGCATTGTGTGGACATCTTCGTGGCATGCACGTGTCCAAAGGTCGTTAGGGCTTGATTGCAGGAATCTTGAGTAGGATGATGAGTTGGTCGATGACACAGATAATGGGGGTGACAAGATTTTGCATATTAGGCTAAAGTGGATAAATGTGTAAACGTCATTTTAGATGGGGGTGTAAAATTTATGCCATTACATTTTGCCCCCACTTTAGTGAGCATATTATCATTATGAGAAATGCGAAGCTAAAAGAAAGAAGATCTTACCTAACTTACCTACGGGAATTCAATCACGTAGGGTTGGCCCTAGCTAGGAATTCCTGATGTGATGACAAGATGGATCTAGCATACATGTTGCAGACAAGCATGCTAGATGATGAAAACACCTGTCATAAGAGATCATTGATGGTATATTGATATGACTTGGCAAATTGTGTTATGCTAAGCCATATGATAGGGTGATTTTTTATAAGCTCTGACATGCATAGTGAATGCTAGATAGGCATGTGATAGGGAGACTTTTGATGGTGCGCCAACATGCATAGCATTAAGCTAGATAGGCATGTGATAGGGTGGCTTAGACACTGAGCCGACACGCATAATGTTAAGCTAGATAGGTGTGTGATAGGGTGGCTTGAGATCGTTGTTGATACATGTAGCATTAAGCTATATAGGCATACGATAGGGCAAGACCAAGACATAGATCAGTGGTTTGGCCCCCACGAAGGCAGATGATGCTGAATTGTGAAAAAAATTGCAAGAAAAACCTGTGGTGCAGAGACATTGTTAGATAAAACAAGATCAAAGACATGTACACAACACAACCCCTCCTTGGGAGGGACTATGTTGCTCAAAGGGGAGCATAGACCATTCCATGGAAGGAAAAAATGATGTGGCCTGACAACATAGGAGATGTCGTCATAGAATGTCACTTCCTGATGGGTGACACATGTTTTCACAATATCTTGCACAAGGATAGGGGGATCCAAGTGATGCAGGAGCACCCTTCTAAGGGCTTCCACCTTCTAGTTTTTGTTGTGTGAACTTCTTGCATGAAGTATGTAATTAAAATAAGAGCTTGAAGCTCATTTTTGGTGTGTGTCTAGGCCTAGTCTAGGACCTAGAAGTTCAGATGGTTTTTCTTATGTTAATGGCACACTGATTCAAGGAAGGATGTAATCCTGAAATCAGTATTTTGATAGGAGGTTTGGAAGTCTTAGGATTAGTTTGGTTGAGTTTGAGCACATGTGAGTGCTTTAGGAGGCTTCCATTAGAGGTCAATGACTAATGGAGGCAAGGTTGTTTGAGGCAACAAAAGTTGCTTAAAAGTTGTCAGCAACTTTTAAAAGTTGCTAAGCAACTTTTCCATTGAGGTAATCTAACTTAACCTCAGCGGCTAAGAAGCCCTAACCTCACACACATACCGAGGAGAAGTCTTTATAAGGCTTGAAAAACCCTAATGTCAGGGTTGGAAATCATTTGGTATGATTCTGTACGGAAAAAGATAGTCTGAACCTAGCTTTTGTGGAACAATCACTGTTAATTGACTGGTTACATGTGAATAGAAGGAGATTTGTGTGAATCTTTGTAGAGGATATCATTTGTGTGTGTTTAGCTTTGTATATGTGTGTGTTAGAGTAGATTCTTTTCAAGTTTTGTGTTTCAGTGTGTGTTTTTCTTCCATTCACCAGTGCTCTGCCAGTTTTGGAGAGACATGAATGTTTAGGGTTGCAACTCTAGTTTCCACCGTGGTCACACCATGGGACTTGGGATTCTAAGAATGCAGACCCTATATTGTATGATTATGCTTGCAGGGCCCTGGGAAGACTGTGCATTGAATTCTTTGACCTTGCCCTAGGCGAGCTAAGACTATGCCTAGTTAGGAGCGATCAACAGATAAAGAACTCCAGCAGACAGTAGAAAGAGTTTCATAGCATGCCCTTAGGAGGGAGTCAAGGGACATTGAAGAAGGCAATGTGCAGTGAAGGAGAGACCTTGAGGAGTCCAGGAAAGGTTTTGAACAAAAGCAAACAGACCAGTGACTCTGTGAAGTCCTCCAAACCCTTAAAACCCTCAGTTTTGTAACAGGCACTGTATGGCTTCTTGGAGAGCTGAGACCCCAAAAATCCTTGAGGATTGGATAAATGAATGAGGGTTACTTAAGAACCCTAGCCTTGGTATTGTGAGGGAAAGGTGCCAAAAGCCCTAGAAAACCGGAGGAGGCCTAATTGGGCTTATTCTAGTAGCCTTGTTTTACAAAGGAACTATGCAATCGAGTGATGACCCAAACTTGCTATTGCCTTGAAGGGGTGTCAAATGACCCAAGAACACCTTGGAACTCATAAAATTCACTGTTGGAGTTTAGGAAAGAGTTGGAAGCCAAAAAAGACCCTTATGAGCCTATGTAAGGGATAGTAGCTTGAAAGCAAAGCTTGTCATGTTGGTAGATGAGATAGTTTAACTTGGTGGGTAGGTTAGGCAGGTCAAGGGATCCTTGGAGAAATAAGGAAGCCTATAAACCATCAGGGGTGTCAGAAGAACACTTGGATCCTAGAGAGGATCAGGGCATAGACTAAGCTAGTCTATCCTAGCCTCCCCATCACCAAGGGATTAGCATCGGAACTCAAAAGTGTAGACATACATCTATTCTCACGGGATATTTCATCACTACCAACCTAATCTTGGATATGAAGAAAGACACATGAAGACAAAATAAATTAAAAAATTGGGTCAACATGGAAGGAGTGCCTAAATACCCCAACACTTTGCATCAATGTTGAAAATCACAATTATGACAAATAGAAGAAATAAATAACAGATAGAAGAAGTGCACAAAAAAAAAACCCTTGTTTCCAGGAACCAACGAAGTACAAGTTTCCTCTAGGAGGGAACAACATTAACAAACAAGCATTGGGGAACACATACAAGCACGCTCCAATCTACAAATGTAAAAGCGGTTCCTACCCTGGCCGGTTGTCCATCAGCAGATCGTCGTCCTCCCAATCTTGATCATACAGGGAGGGAGATCGACACTACAATGGTATGACTGCTAAGGCAGTCCCAGATGCCTCACCAACATCTAGGGCCAAAGATGAAGCACTTAATAGGTCCTCATCCAAAAGCTCCACCGTGGCAAGTGAGAGGGATCGTGTGAAGATCATCGTCAATGTTGGAATCTCCTCCAATGAATCAAAAATGTAAGCATCAACGCTTGTAGAGGATCCATGTGGAGGTGTAGATAAAGAAGTGTCCACGTCGGCCTCTATGAAAGGGGGCAGAGATGAACTCGTGAGAAGCTAGAGCTTGCTCCACTGCAAGAACGAAAATGGAAAGAGGGTCTTTCAGAGTAGACTTGCCACGCCTAAACTCTAGGACAGGGCCCTACTCGAACTTGCGCTTGAAAGATGGAGGTGACACCCTCTGATCCTGTAGTTGGCTTCAGGATGTCAGGGAAGTTGGCGTGGCAATGAGCGTATGGAGTGAGGACAAGCTGAGAGGGCACGACTGCACTAGAGACAACTTGTGTGTGCAGCATGTTTATGGGCTCAAAAAATGGAGGGACATCAGGCACAGTGGTGATCAGTGGTGGCTCTTAGGATAGACAGATAAATACTTGGATCTACTTAACGCGAGGCCCAATAGTCACTCCTAGTGTAGGGGGAAGCGTGACAAAGGTGGTAGAGGGATTAGAGGTTGCATGAGTAGGAGAAGAGATAGAGGTAGATGCAGATGCAGTAGACGCAGGCTTAGAAGATGCATTTTCCGCTCTTGCAGTGGCCTCACGAGCTAAGGTCCTCTCCCATCGATGACACTTACGCTCGCGCGCAAGATGGTTTTGACATAGATGTGGACCCGCCTAAGAAGGCTATGGGGGAGCATCGTCATCCTGCTCCATAAGAGATGTTGTAGGTGTCATGGCTGACACCAAAGAGGGTCAACTGATGGAGTAGGAGGTGGGGTTGACGCGGGAGGTGTCAGAGGCTTAGTCATGGAAAACCTTCCCCTTTTTTCCCTATGGGTAGTTGAGGGAACAAGAGGCACCCTCGAAGGCTGCGTGGTAGGTGGCAAGGGAGATGGCACAACCTTATGAGCTTTCCTTCCCTAACCATAAAGGGTAGGGCGAGGAATATTCGAAACGATGGGATATCAGGAAGTGAACACACCTTAGGCTTAGACAACATAGGTGCCTTTCCCTTGTCTACATGGGATGTAGACATAGGAACTGAAAATGCCATGGGAGGTTGCTCAAACTTTAGTAGGCGAGGGGGTTTCCCATGGGGCGCACGCCTCCCCTAAGCCCCTAACGAAGGAGTAGAGGAGGAGGCACATTGAGCCTCACAAGAAGGCAAGACACCTGAAGACACCATAGATTGCAAGCTCATTTCCTTAGCTTTGTAAGCTTGATATGCAAGGAACACAACATCCTACCGAGGACGTAGGGGCCCAATTGGAGTAGGTAAAAAATGATCGAGGCTAAAGCCCCCACGAGACACTAAGGGACGATATCCAGTGTCTTGTATGGTATGGATATCCCCTTCGTGTGAGAACTTCAAACATTTTCGGACTACCAAAGGGATAGTTCCCATGGAGGTAAGCTAGGGGATGCCTAGCTTGACCTTGAATAGGTCTGATTCGAGAATCACTACGAAGGTTGAGAAGACCACCTTGGGTCCCATCTGAATGGTCAAGGTGGTTGATCCCAAGGGAGGCAAGGACATTATGTCATGCATATGGATGGTGGTGTCACACTCATCATACTTTCCTTGGTTTCAGTTGCTCACAAAGAGGACATCCTCAATGATTATGTCAACTCGACACGAGGGGACACGAGGGGTCCACCAAGACATCCCTAGTGGTGATGCCATTGATAGAGGCCAAGACATATAGGGACGTAGGCTCTCCGCTATAGGGCTCATCCAAAGGGGTGAAAGAGATAGTTTTTTCATGCACCCTCCAGGCTTGCAGGGAAATAGGATTAGGAGTGATAGTCACCATACTTGTGACGTAACTGTCACATTGCCTTTGAGAGGTTGCTTGGTTCACATTGGATCCACCAAAATTTGGGGAAGAAAATAATGCACCTATCGAGAGGCTGGTTAAAACCTCAAGGGATGCACGACTTCCTTGCACCACCTCACGTTGCTAGCTAGGAGTGCTAGGGAGATCAGACACTAGATAAATGAAGCTTACTTGATTACCTTAATGAGATTTTGATATAATCAATAAGGCATTTATGTGTAAGTGTCCAAATGCAACTAAGTTGATTAAACGTAAATAACTCAAAAAGATAGATTGACTTAAGTGTTTTGATTATGGAAAATGAAAGAGCTAACTGTGAGGATAAAACCCCGAGCTCCACAAGTTCACTATCTCGAACAAAAGTGCGGTCCTAGGACTACAACAAGACTGATGGACACCACTGTGCTGCATTGGCATCTTGTATCAACAGAGTACATACGACTTAGAATAAATGCAAAAAATTGATAACAGAATAACGTGTTATGAAAATATGATGAAATAAAGATAACAGAATATAGATAAACAAAATAGAACTAGTTTAAGTGCGCAAAATAAGAGTAAAGATAACGATTTAAACAAATTATGACTATATGGTAAAAACTGATTTGACAAAGTGAGACTAACTATATTATGTGCATTTTATGAGTAAATGAAATGAAGGAGAAAGATGGAGATGATAGAACTTGGTTCAACGGTTGGTGATATGATCCAATCCAAAAGTCTTGAACACGTGATAAAAACCCGCACATACACAAAGAGAAGAAATTGTTGTGGCCATAAAGAGACTCGCCTCGGTCAAACCCTCGCTTTGGTGTTCCCACCTACATGGACAATCATTAGACATGATGGTATCGATGATAGATAATCGAAATAAAGATAAACAATGATAATATAGTGTAGAAATGAGATTAAGAATGACAATATGCTCAAGACGTCAAGAAGGATATGAAGGCAAGCTCCCCAAATGAAGGTGGAGAGCTCGAATGTGTGAAATAAAACCAAATATGAGAGCTTGAGTTGTTCACCAACGGAGAAAACTTGCAAAAGATGGTGTGTAGGGCCAAGAGAATGGTAGAAAAAGAGAGAGATGAGAAACCAAAAAGTTATATGAGAGCAATTGAGTGAGAATAACTAGCCAAGAAGATTGTATGAATGGCCAAGAAGTTGTGTATGATAGCCAAGAAGACCAAATGAGGGCAAACAAGTGGTATTTGATGGAGTTGGATAGAGTCCACACAGAGAAACCATCATTCAGGAGCTTACGAATGCAGGTTGGCAGATTCGTAGTGCTCCAACATCGCCTAGATGTCTGCAAATTCACAAACGATAGTGCGTTGCGCAAACGTTTCCATGACGCGCACGTGTCAAAAGGCCATCAGGGCTTCATTGCGGAAATCTTGAGTTGGATGATGACAAGGATAATGGGGTGACTGGATTTTGCATCTTAAGCTAAAGTGGATAAATGCGTAAATGGCATTTTACATGAGGGTGTAAAATTCATGCCATTACAATAACCCTTCTACAATACAAAACTCCCTTACTCATAGGACCCAAAAGCTTTTACCATTCCACACCAATACCTTAATTAATGAAGATACATCTTATTACCTTGCTCTTCAACTTTGACCTCTTCTCCCTAGACACATGACCATATGCCTCACAACTGAAAAGCCTAAGATATCTTAGTGAATTTTTTTTTTGACAACACGTCCATGGGTGTCTTGTCAACAAGTTGATGTATGAGACATGTTTATTAGATAATAAGCTATAGCAATTGCTTTTGCTGGAAAAATTGTTCCATGCCAAACCTACTAAGTGTCTTCCTATTGCTTTCCATTAACGTTTTGTTCATTCTTTCTAGAGCTTTATGCTACTAATGGATATATAGAGTTATCTTATTATTTCTATTCCATGATCCTTGTAGAACCTATCAAAATCTACTAAATAAAACTCATTGCCATTATCAGCCCTCAAAACCTTAATCTTTTAATAGTCTAGTTCTTTACAAGAGTCTTAAACCCTTTAAATTTACTAAAGACTTCAGATTTACTTCTAAGGAAATATACCAATTGTGGTCATTAATGAATGAAACATGATAACATATTTTAAAATTAACAAAAAATCAACAAGACCAAAATCACCATAAGTACCAAGTTTAACATCCCAAAAGATTTATGAGAATTTGAATAAACTAAATAAAGGTTCTCTAATGACATTTAGAGTGTTTAAGTTAATACCTAACTCTTCCTCTATCTAAAATTACATTGTTGTCTTAATACAAGTTTATACAAAATAACAGTTTGAAGTGGTCCAACAAGTCTAACATCCCAAAAGATTTATGAAAATTTGAATAGAACTAAATAAAGGTTCTCTAATGACATTTGGAGTGTTTAAGTTAATATCTAACTCTTCCTCTATCTAAAATTACATTGTTGTCTTAATAAGAGTTTCTACAGAATAACAGTTTGAAGTGGTCCAACAAGTATAACATCCCAAAAGATTTATGAAAATTTGAATAGAACTAAATAAAAGTTCTCTAATGACATTGGGAGTTGTTTAAGTTAATACGTCACTCTTCATCTAAAATTACATTGGTGTCTTAATAAGAGTTATGCACAAAATAACAATTTGAAGTGGTCCAAAGTTACAGTTAAGATAGATGCTACATACATTAGCAAATGGCGTCTAAGCAAATGTACAGCCAGCCATTGATTATTGTTCATAAATTTCAAGATAAATTAATCCCTTCTAGTTGCCTAATTGCTTTTCCCAGTACAGTATACAAAATAGAAATATATCAAACATAATCTGACTACACCAAAATCAATTAAAGATGAAAAGCAAGAATGATAGTATAATTGTTACCATCTTCCTACAAGTATAAAATATGCTCGTTTTTCAACAGAAATGTTATTAATATGATGATATTTTACCACTCTTTTATATCTTTAACAAACAAGTTGTGTCTAATTTGCAGAAACAGCAAAACACTTTACTGATAATAAGCCGAAGAACAAAACAGAGACTTGGAGAAAGTCTGAAATGTAGAAAGCTTGCTGCTTGGATGGCAGTATAGCACCAGTTACTTCGAATGCTTCAGCACTCATTAGCTAAGTTCAAGACAATTGTTGTCCTTTTTTAAAAGAAAGACTGTAGAACCTCTGGGGTCAAACAATAAAAAGCACCATATACAATGGTAGAATTCAGCATGTGTGTATATACATCACAGCAGAGCCAACTATAGTACACCTACTTCCCTCTAAGAACTAAATTAATTTTTTTATAACTACTCTATAATGGAAAGTCTTGCAGCTATTCGCAGAATAAACTTACATGTTGGGGTGGCCTCCTTGCATTATGGTAGCTATAAGTCAGAGTTATTCAGTGTTGCCCACTGAATGTTGCGAGATTTTCTTCCTGTGGAGTAGTAATACAATATACTACCAAAAAAACCTAGTAAGGTTCCAACCAGGAATAAGGAAACTGCTTTGAGAAACCAAATCCAGCTGGAAGAGGCTATCTCAATGCCTTTCAGGTGTATTTCTAAGATGTCATGGACCTGTCCATCATGATTACCTACATAGGAAACTGTCAGTGTGCTCCTTGTAGCATGCATACGGGTATAACCAAACTCCTCGCTGCGATATATGGACCTAATAGGCTGTGGATAGATAGGATCTCCTGGATGATCAGGCCTAGGCTGCCATTGCGGTTGCACTTCATTTCCACCCATTCCAACCACAACATGTATTGGAAGATTAGCTCCAATATCCATACTTCCACATGAGGAGTTTCTTAGTGGGCAAAACCTCTCATAGCTATGAACATGACCCCATAAAACAAGATTGACACCAAACTCCACAAAAAGAGGCTCTAAGTGCTCCTGCATTTTTTCCCTAATAGGAGCATCTCCTATTCTGCTGCTTGTGGTATACATGGGGCGATGACCTTGAACAACTACAAATGGAGTTTTATTGCGATCAACTTGTCTTAAGTCATGTTCAATGAAAGCATATTGATCACTTCCTTGAAGAAAATTTGTTTCAGTTGAGATGTACACAAAGTGAACAACTCCCACATCAATAGAATAGTGGAGATTTTGAGTTGCTGGAGAAGAATTTCCTGTTGGAAATGAGGAATTACCAGGCATATGAAACTTCAGGCTATAAGGCACCCCACATTCACCACCTCCATCAGTCCCATAAACAGAGTTTGCCCATGAAGGTTTCCACGGTTGTAGTGGCCAGTCATATTCATGATTTCCTATACATACATGATAGGGGAGTTTGGATGCGAGAGGTTCAATCTGATAGAAAAAAGAATCCCATAACCATGCATGGCCTCTGGCATAACTCAAGTCGCCAATGTGAGATAAAAATGCAGGCTTATGCCTAAGTTCTTCAAGGTCTCGCAGCAGCCATTTTATGGTTAGCTCACTTTCTGCCTGGGTCCAACGAAAAGTTTTATATGGAAGAGATGTTCCCATATCTCCAAAAACAAATGCAATAGTCTCATCCAATTCTTTGTCTGGAGATATAAAGCTCCGAATTGAACTCCAGCCTCCCTCATTGCTTCCAACCTGGAAAATTATGAATTGATGTAACATTTGTAGAAAAGAGAATATATGTACTACCAGTAGGTCCAAATTAATAATCTTGCAAACAGAAAATACAGGTAACAAAACTTATGTTTGGTAAAAACAGAAAAACAATATTTGATTTCATATCGATCACGCCTTGGCATATTGCTTATTCTGAATAATGATCTTTAAATCAGCTTGTGCTTTATATGATTATGTGATCGTTAATTCTATAGCCCATTTTGGAGTACTTAATTTTTTCAAAATTTCTATGGTTCTCATGTCCTTACCTTCATTGCTGGTATTTCAACACATCAAACTCCCCTGATTAATATAACTCATGCAGTTGGTCAAATGCACATAAAGAAGCCATCAGGGGATTCCTATCTTAATCTAGGAATTTTTTTAAGATGATCAATCCATTCCTTAATCTTTACCCTCAAGTTGCGAGAGGATGAGTTATGGCATTGGCGGCAATAAGCTAAATCAACCCTTTGTGGTTTTTGTTTTATAAGATGACCAAAAAGTCTGCAAGGTTATATAATATGGAAAACCCCTGAAAAAAGCAAGAGAGCTGACTAACATGCAAATACAGCTTTAATGATAAAGCAAGAAAGAAGTGCAAATTAAAATTTAACAAAAGGAAGAACTAATGAGATATTGAAGGATTAACACAGAAGAAATAAATAAACCCTCCCTTAGTCCCTTTGGTTGCAAGACAAGACATCATTGGCTGCCTTTTTATGAATGCAACCATCTTGCATCTAAGAAATAATGTGAGAAAGGTTAAAGCATATCAAGAAGGAAGGCCCTACGATTTAGAGAGAAGCTACCTTGGTCACCCAATTCATTAATGTGGTGATCTTGCATCTAATTGGTGTTCATGTACGATTCCCCCTAGGATGGGAATCCAAAAGTAGAAACACTAACGGGCATAGGATGTAAAATTGGCAAGTTACAGAAATGTCCCTTGACCTTTTCCTCTGAACATTCTTCCAAGAGTGCCCAAACTACTCTAATCGTCTATTTTCCGTGAAATCTATCTAAAGAGAACATTAACTTAGGATGCTAGAGTTGACATTTTTGGTCCCATCATACGTTGTAAATGATAGGGTTGAAGATGTTATATTTATCAATGTTCCCAAACAGAAGCAGCAGCTGAATGAAGTCTTTGTAAAATATTCTGTTTCATTCACAGAATCAACAATTACCCTTTTAAGTATCACATAAGGCATTGCAGAGATTTGGCAATGATATCTTCTGTATGTGTTACATCAGTTTATATTTGTTTTGAAGAATGAAGAAATTCAAAGGAAACTTTTCAAGAGCTGATCAATGTAATGTCCCCGTTTTTCAGTCTTTGAGATTAGCTTTGTTTGGTAACCCTCGCAAGCTAATCAGGTGATCTGTAATATGCCCCTCTAGTAATGAAATTTAGTATTAAGTCATAATAGAATTGAAATATAAATAAATAAATAATTAGCTTTTCTTGTATATAATGAATATTCTATTATATTACTCAATAATATTAATAATATTGTTATTAATAAATTATGTACATTATTAATAATATTATTATTAAATAAATGTTGAACATATAAATATATACTAATTATATTGTTAATGATAATAAAGCAAATATTGATCGAGGAAATATACCAACACTATCAATATTCATAGCAATTATTAATAAAGACATATATTGATTTAGACGGCACTCCAAAATGGACCAACGCCATGTCCGTTGGGTCTCTATGCAATAAAGGACGTGCCCAAAGGGACGATGCTGGAATACCTATGCAAGCAGTTAGGGGTCAAAGAAGTAAGATAGATCTGTTAATAACGTATGGATGAATAAGACATATCAGTTTATAATGACACAAACTTTATTTAACACCATGATCCACGATCAATTAAATTAAGGGTTGATTAGGCACGATATGAAGATAGTTAATATTAGGCAAACCAAGTTACACATGAACAGGTGCGATTAGTGTTTGGAAAGGAGTTCCTTATGAATGGACACGACTTTCCATTCTCATCGCAGAATATTAAAGAGAGAATTACGACATCAAAATAGGGGATATAGGATAGGATAAAAATATATATATACAGTATGGATTATAAGATAGACAGAAGGATAGTGTAAAATAATTCAGTGCTGGCAGGCATTGTCTGACAGCATAACATAACTAGTATAATATTTATTATAATGTAAATTAGTTACAAATCAATACTGATCTACAGAATATGATTGGAAATGAGGGATCTATAAATGTATATATTGGTAATATGGAAATCAGAATATATAATATATATATATATAACAGTGATATCTGGTATATATCTATTTAATGCTTCTTTCCATCATTATTCACTTCTATGTAAACATAATATTAACAATGGAGTATTAATGAAAGGAATGGACTTCATATAAGAAGTATTTATGAGGGAAATACGTCCAGCATTGACAAGAAATCATTAAGAGAGTTCATATCTATCATCTGTTTATTGCAGAGTATATATATATATATATATATATATCATAAGGCTGGTAGTATCATATGACAGTATATGGAAATACTATATCTTATCTAAGAATCAATTCAGAATTACATATTATTATTATAAATAAGGAATGTTTTTATGATCTAATATATATATACAAACATACACAGCCCTTATTAGTTTATAAGGTAGATACCTGATTATAAATATATAATCCCTCATCAGGTGTGTACAGATATATGAAATTCCTGTTAGTGAGTAAGTAAACATAATATATATATATATATATATAGCATTCATAAATGAGTAAACATCTACATTGATAATATATATCTATTAACTAAAATAGAATAAGAAAAGATATATAGAACCTATTACTATTTAGCTAAGAAGGAAGACTAAAGTGTTACCAAGGAGGGGCTTGTCTAAATCCAAGCAATGGCTATCTGTCCCAAAATAAGGTGGGGGTCAGCATCCCAATAGTTTGGGCTTGGACCTGTAAACTTTGAGGGAGCCCATTGCAGTGGTCTCTAGGCACCTTGGCTAATGTTTACGCTTCCCTTCATGGAGTTAAAATGGTAATAAGGTTGGATATGAGTGTTAAAGATAACTAAATCTAATGAGATAAAATGATTAATCCTATCATGGACATTACAATCCGAACCTTAATGGAAAAATTTAAGATAAATTATGAAGGGTCCCAACAAGGGACATTACAGTTGCAAGACAAGACATCATTGGCTGCCTTTTTATGAATGCAACCATCTTGCATCTAAGAAATAATGTGAGAAAGGTTAAAGCATATCAAGAAGGAAGGCCCTACGATTTAGAGAGAAGCTACCTTGGTCACCCAATTCATTAATGTGGTGATCTTGCATCTAATTGGTGTTCATGTACGATTCCCCCTAGGATGGGAATCCAAAAGTAGAAACACTAACGGGCATAGGATGTAAAATTGGCAAGTTACAGAAATGTCCCTTGACCTTTTCCTCTGAACATTCTTCCAAGAGTGCCCAAACTACTCTAATCGTCTATTTTCCGTGAAATCTATCTAAAGAGAACATTAACTTAGGATGCTAGAGTTGACATTTTTGGTCCCATCATACATTGTAAATGATAGGGTTGAAGATGTTATATTTATCAATGTTCCCAAACAGAAGCAGCAGCTGAATGAAGTCTTTGTAAAATATTCTGTTTCATTCACAGAATCAACAATTACCCTTTTAAGTATCACATAAGGCATTGCAGAGATTTGGCAATGATATCTTCTGTATGTGTTACATCAGTTTATATTTGTTTTGAAGAATGAAGAAATTCAAAGGAAACTTTTCAAGAGCTGATCAATGTAATGTCCCCGTTTTTCAGTCTCTGAGATTAGCTTTGTTTGGTAACCCTCGCAAGTTAATCAGGTGATCAGAGGGGGGTCGGTTAGCAATGCCAGTAGTTGGATTCCATTTTGGAGGTTCTGGTTGTCAGGTTTGCTCTTCGTTTGGGATAGATTGGATGACTTACTATTTATAGTAAGTGGTATTTTGGGTTTAGCTTGGTTTAGCAAGGCGCCTGCACAGTGTCATCAGGTGTTGCAGGATCGTTTATCAGGGATCTCCAGTTTGAGGGACTTACGATTTTTAGTAAGTCTATTTTGGGTAGTTGGCTATTTCTAGCAAGGCAGTCTGAGCTCGGGTGCTATTGTCAAAAGTTAGAATGATTTTGTCAGTGAGATTCAGTTGCATCACATTTATAATAAAAGTTATTAAATTAAGTTATGTTAATTTAATAACTTTGGACTTTAATGTCTTAATTTAATGTTGTGATGGTGAAGGCTCTTTAATGAAAAGTGTCATGAAGAAGATTCATTAAAAAGCCTTTATATATGCATTAGTGAAAGGGAATTCATTACCTTATGTCATTTTTATAAAATTGTGAAGTTGAAAGTGGTCTGAAGAGGAAATCGAAATTCCTTGAGGAAGAACAAGGGTTTCATGTGTTTGGTCTTCATATATGGAGAGAACATGAAATTCACCCAAATTGGCTGACTGATTTTTGGGGATCGAATTGCTTGATCTGAGGCATTTTGAAATGAATTTCCAATGCCATTGAGTTTGCTGTGTTAAGTACCGAGCTGTGCAAGGAAAGGAGGCCGTACGGCATTAGCCAGGTACCATACGGATCTGCAGGTCTGATTCTGCAGTTGGAACGTGATGTTAGAATTCAGTTTCAGCATTTTGTGGCTGTAGCTATTACCGTGCCTTTTCAGTGAAGGAGACTAGCCATCTATAGCAAGGGCTGGCATTGTTAGAGGCCACGTTATTTACCTGGGCTGCTGCGTTTGATGAAGGAGATAATAAATGTGTAATGTATTCTGCTGTATTTACTAAGGCTGCGTAATTAGGAGGGTTTCATTTGCAGATTGGGAAATCATACCAGTTACCAGGTGCTTATCCAATTTAATTCTTGTTATGAGTATCTTGCAGGCAATAATTTGAATTATGAGTATTCCATTTAATGAGCATTTAAGCTTTAGAATTATTTTCTGTTGTATTGTTAATTATTTTGGTAAATTACAAGATGGATTCATATGACTTAAGTCTCAACATAAACATCAAATTTGCAAGTAATTGAGGAAAAGAGTCAGTTGTCATAGTGAGCCAGGCAGGCTCTTTACAATCAATAATGATCACATTATGTCCACTATGGAGCCACTCTTGAGGGAAATGATGCACGCACAATTGCATTGACTATGGAGCCTTCACAAAATGCAAAAAATAGATATCAAATATGGAGACTTAATAAAATATTCGCCATGGTCACCCTGTTCAAATAAATTGGTTTGTCTAGAAAGTATGAATGTTTGGTTCATTTAGGAATGGGGTTCTATGGTTTGTTTAGGAAAATGCAAAATTAACAAGTTTGGGTTTTCATTAGTTGTTTAGGTTGGTTTTTAAAAACAAATCAAATACATATAGAAATGCATGAACATTCCCCAATAGCAAGGCTAGTAAAAAGAAAGCAGTCTATGAGGTGTGAACCCCCCGGTCACTCTTGGGTCGAAATCATTTCCAACAGTTCCTCTTGAGGGAAATGATGCATGCACAATTGCATTGACTATGGAGCCTTCACGACATGCAAAAAAATAGATATCAAATATGGAGAGTTAATAAAATATTTGCTATGGTCACCCTGTTCTAATAAATTGGTTTGTCTAGAAGGTATGAATTTTTGGTTCATTTAGGACTGGGGTTCTATGGTTTGTTTCGGAAAATGCAAAATTAACAAGTTTGGGTTGGTTGCAAAAAAAATAAAAAACATATAGAGATGCATGAACATTTTCCAATAGTAAGGCTAGTAAAAAGAAAGCAGAGTCTATGAGGTGTGAATTCCCGTCACTCATGGGTCCAAATCATTTCCGACAGTTTCTCTTGAGGCAATCCCAATCCAAGGCTGGGGGTCTATTGCATAGTTCGCAGACTTGGACTTGGAGAGTAAATGGCAAGTCCAAAATTTTGGACTAGGCGAATACTTGACAAAAATTCAGAAACTTTGGGAGTACTAAAAATAAAAATTTCTTTAAAAAACATATTTTTTCTTACAAAATTCAATTTCAAAATGTAGTAAATTAAAAATTAACATCTCCAAAGAGAAAATGAATGGTTTATAGCCCAAAAAATGTCAAAAATGTGTTTTAACCAGCATTTTACTTGCATTGGCATTTTTATCCATGTTTTTTAATTTTCTTGTGTCCATAAAATTTTGCGATTTAAACTTGTGAAAACTTGTGGAGCAAAAAAATAGAGTACTTGGCAACTCAGGGACTACTCAAATAGTTTGCAAGATATGGTTTATTGATCCATGTGGAATTTACAAGGAAATATCATCAACAGATAAAGTCACTTCAGCAGGATTCCAAGCATCAAAATTACCCTCAGATCATAGCAGAAGGAAAGTGCCGCTTTTGAACAGGTGGCAATTTTGAAATTGTCTGGTTCCAACAGAGGGCGGTTTCATAACTAACTTGGCAAAATCAAAACTGGAGGCTGATGAAAAGGGGCAGTTTCATCTGGACATGAAAAACAAGAATGTGAAGCATTTCAGTTGGCCTTGTCTCTTCAAATTCCATGCAAGAAGACTTCTAAGATGCATTTGATGTCTTGCAGTCTTCAATAAGAAGGCATTGACTGTCCAAAAAAATGGTGATGAGGAGAACTGAAATTGTTGTAGCAAAAAGAAGGTGAAGCAAGCTAAAAGGAGAGATTTGGCTGTAATGAACTCTTTTCGGTCATTTCTTGATTTGCTCTAAAATTCCCCTTTGTGGGTCTGGATCGTACTTAGGGACTGTAATGTGTAATGTTTCAAGCTAGGAGGATGTCAATTCCCAGTTATTATCATACGTCGTTATGTATTTCAATCATATTATATTAAGAATAATCTCTAATTCATAATATATATTTAAGCTCGAATCCCTTACTTCAATCCTAATCACAGACCTTAAGAAAGATGGTAGATTTATTGTGCTAGGACACATGCACAGTCTCCAAGTGGATTCCCTCAAGGTTCTACCTATCTCGGGATCTTTTCATCATGTGACCAATTTACCCGCCTCTTCCTACACACTCCCTATCCGCTTAATAGTGATTAGTGAGTTATTAACGAATTGACCAAGTATATATTAATATTTTATAAATAAGTAATATATAATCTCTGGTTTTATTATTACTAGCAGATGTATATATCTAAATATTAGATTATAAGAATAATTGATTATAGTGGACCATTCGCAAATATACTCTAGAATATTTAGGTATATATATTGGAACAGTCATATATATATATATATATATTCCTCATATATTAGAGCATTCAATAATATATAATATATATAGAATGATATATATATAATTCTGATATTATTATTAATATATATTTACTATATATTAGTCCCTATTAGGACTGCTTTTCCTTAATAGAAATTAGATATATTATTTGGTATGGGATGGTATTGTTTACTGAATATATCTAGCATTCCCCCTCTTAAGTGTTCGATCATAATCTCATGTAATTCTTATAAATACCAATTATATTACATAACTCCTTCCTCATGCTTTGATATATGTCATTTATTCTCCATATTAGGCCTTCTCATATTGCCTATAACAACTTTGATTAGTGTTAGTTAAGATCATCACCGATGATTCCTGGATCAACAATATCAACGAGTGAGTTGATATTTATGGAGTCAATAACATAAGACCATTCGTCTCATTATCATCTCTGTTCGAAGACTATCACATTCCTTATCTTCTCCTATGATCTCTGTATTGACCGCTGCTTGTATCCCTTCTGCCAATCACTGGTATCATCTCCTCATTATCGTATTTGCCCACTTCTATGTATATTGATCACCGTACAGCTGTATCTACCGCTGATCCCTTTATTATATCTGCGAGTATAATGTGTTCGCATATTACAATGCATGTCCTTATTTATATTCTATCGTCTTCTACATATCAAATTGATGATAATGTTGTAAGAATCTGTGTTTTCCCGTGACCGACGGTTTGCGTCCTATATTTTATTCCTTCCTTCTTATCCCCCTTTGCTAAGTCAGCCAGGGTATATAAATATATTGTATGCTGAATGAGTCATTCTTGCAGACGTGGCCTTTGGTCGCTGCTTTTGGAAGTAATTAGCTTAGTCAACTATTGTTTGGACGTCGACACCATACTGCTGGTTAATTTATATATTACTAATAATATCGATGTATATTATTGTATCCCTTCTTATTATATTATGAACTTTGATTAGTATTAACTATAATTATTAATAAATATTATTCATAATAATATTTACTATTATTAAGAATAGTATTTACTATTATTAATATTCAAGGATATTTATATTATTGATATTGATTAATTATATTGATATTTAATTATATTATTGATTGTCCAATATTATATTGTTTTTAATATTGTTTATATCAATTAGTATAATTAAATGAAGAATTAATTAATAATCAAAGCATAGTATATTTCAAATATATCTTATTTACGGCTCGTGACATTTGCATAGTTGATATTTTGTATTTGTACTTGTTTGTTTGAGCAATATACTCTGGTAGCAGGGTATATACCACTACCATTTGCTCTGTTTTTCCCAGGACAAATATCATGTTTGAACTTTGTATCAAATCTTTTCTCCATTACAGTCTATTTCTGTTTGGAACAGCACTCTAATTCCCCCATTCGCAATGTCATTCAATAACACCAAGTAGCACAGCCATTTTAGTTGCTTGGTTTGCTAATTTTGTTGGGAATTAATCCTCACATGTGGGTGTTAATGTGTTAAGACTCTACATTATCATTTATTAATTAGTGTGTGGTGATAAATAATTTGTGGAGAAGATAATTAATAGGTGTTAGAAAGCTTGAAAAATTTGGCGAGAACTAGCTAGGTGTAGGTGTGCGAGTACTCCTGAGGCAAAACCCTGGCTGATTTCATCAGTCAAAAACTCACTGGCAACTTTTTCAATGACTTGTGAAGAGTTTTTTCAGAAAAAATGGCAAAAACTCTTGATCTAAAATTTTAATCCTAGAAACTCACCAGGAAATACCCGATGCTGAAAAAGGTACGAGGTAATTTGCATTTTAGGTTTTCATTATATTTTTCCCATGCATGTGATTCTGAGGGACTGAGGCGGGTGAAGAAAAGCGATGGTGGCGACAAGTCTCTTAAAATTAAGCACAAGTGTACAAGAGAAATCAATAAACAAAATTAATAAATATTTGCCTTCAAATTTGCAAAAATTAATAAACAAAACAAAATTGAAACAACAATGGATGGAAAAATGAATCTCTAAAAGTAAAAGAAAAACCAATTATTAGAAAATATAAACAGTATTCAGTATTCACTACCCAAAATTTTGAATATCCTATTATATCTGATCATCAAAGAGATCAAATAATAGGATGTCAGATTTAATCAAATGGAAAAAAATTATCCATTTGATTATATCTAATATCCTATTATATTTGGTCTTTGTAGAGACCAGATATAACAGGATATCAGATTAAATCAAATGGATGATTATATATGATATCAAATAAATCACAAATCATAAATAATAAATCTTTTAATATTTATCACAAATAATTTTTTTGATCGGTAATAGTGATTGATATTATAAAAAGTGAACCGGGAGGAACTTTCCCCGAAACAAGGGTGGTAACAACCGGGGTACCACCATTCCGAAGAGAGTACAGCAGAAAAATCCATAAGCACAAAAAAGTAAAAAAGCCCCCAAGTCCACAACACATAAGTTTAAGATTTTGTATTGGCATCACCCTTAGAATGAGACCGGAGGATCATATCAAAATTCTTTTATTTCCTATCTTTTTCCCCTTTCACTGTGTGCCAACCGTCTTCAAGTTTAGCAACCTCATTTTGCCAATCCAAAGATGTACCCTTTGAGGCTCCCCTATCATCCTCGGCACATGAACCCACAATCTGAGTCAAATCACCCACAGGCTCCAAAGCTATCAGACCTTGGGATCCCACTAGTCTACATTTCTCTCTTCCCTTCGGGGTACCTACACCATTGACATTAGAAAGCACCCTAGTCTCTCCACCACAACCAATATTAACACTGTGTTGCGTAGAATGAGCACCCTGAGAAGATGACTCTTGAGCCTTATCCATCTTTTCCTCCGCAACAACCTAAGAGAAGCTCCTTTGCTTCTCAATCTTCTTCTCAACCATATAGTGTTGTTGAGAAACATCTTTCCACCAAGATGCTGCCTTAGTCATTTTATCTTTGCCACATTGTGCAGCCATATGACCTATTTGGAAACATCTTCTACATCTGAAGGGAACCCCTTCACAGTCCAGAGTTTGAGCCCAACATACTTTTGAAGTTTTTATTGAAATTTCAGCAGAAAGCTCTTCAGAGACATCCATTTCAACAAAAATATGGGTGAAAGTAGAGTGAAGGTGGTTTGACGATCCTTCATCCACCATCAAAAAATCCCCTAGCGAATCTTCAACCGCTTCTAAAAGAGAATCAAACCAAAGATGTAACTGAAGATTAGGAAGCCTCACCAAGAGTGGGATCTTGTCAAAAACTTCAGTAGATGGATTAAAATCAGGATGCCATAGTTTCAACATCAAAGAAAACTTCTCCCAACTCCAAAAATGCTCACATAAAACCTTATTTTTGTCCTAAATGTTTTCAAAAACTACAATAAAAAACCCTTTTTCCATAGGGTATATTTGAACACAACCATCAAGGATGGGCTCCCAATTTTCAGATATACAAGTATGCAAATCATGTAAGCTTGGCCATAAGCCTTCAAATTGTCCGATCACAACCAGCTCAAACAACATTGAAACATTGTGAGCTATTTCCTCCTAGCCTTTGCATTTAGATCTATAGCAACAACCTTGGATGATGGGATTAAGGAAACTCTCAAATTCTAGCTCTAAAACCCTAACTATTGCTTGACCGAAGTTGAAGGGTAGAGACTGGGGCTCTGAGGTGCCTTAAAACCCTTTACTCCCGTTTTACATCCTCTTCCATGGGTGGTATCCTTGAAATTTTGGTCGCCACTATACAACTTCTTTCCACCGCCTACACTCATCCTCATCTCATGTGGCATCAACATATTCGCCTGCGCATTAGTATACAGTGTCCGTGAACTATTCTTGGCTCTCCCCTTTTGGAGTCTACCAACGCTAATAAGGGTTTCACCCTCCATAAAACCCTAAGTTGTCATTTTCGTTATTGTGGATAGTCGTGGAAGCATTTGATGTCCTCTTGCTAAGCTCTTGATTAATAGAGTTCAGATCCGTTCAGCCATGGCAAAGAGGGAGGCCAAATTTCACCTTAGCCTCAGAAGGAGCTGAAGCCCTAACCCTAATGCCAGAAGATTTCAAACAGCTCCTCAATGCCATCTTTTTTTCATTAATCACAAAAAAATAACAGTGAAACTCGAGGACGCACACCCGGCCCAAAACCCAGGAGTACCCGATGCAGGGACGTCCCCGGGACGAGTACTTGGAGTACCCAAGTACCCCCGTCGCCACACCGCAGTCACACCCGTTGTCGCACCGCTTGGGTGCTAGGGGATGTCTAGGGTACTTGGGTGCTTGGGTGATTGGGTGCTTGGGGACGTCAAGGGTACTTGGGTGCTTGGGGATGTCAAGGGCACTTGGGTACTTGGGTGCTAGGGTGCTTCATCCACTTACTTAAGAGGAACAAACTTACCTCTAAGAGAGCAGAGAAGCGTGTGTACAAAGAGAGCCTAGCAGCATGATGGGACGTAGAGCCAGAGGATCCATCTCAGATTGATGAGGATGAGATTGCAGCAAAAACAGATGTAGGGTTGGTTAATTAGAGGTCTCCCATCACAACATTTTGTCATTTTGACATGATTTTGTACTCATTTTGATATTGATCATGATTCATATCATGCATAATGCTACTCATTGTAATCATCTTTGTGATATAATTGATATTTGATAGAACTAATATAAAAATCCTATTTGCTGATAATTTGAATTTTGATTTTTGAATGTTACTATTGGGTATGTACTACGTTACTATGTTGAATGTTCAATGGTTTTGGTTCTTGTTTCAATTTTGCTATGTTCAAGTATTTCAATTTGGCATGTTATACTGAAACATCATTTCATAACTAGCATTTGATAATTTTTTATGTTGTCTCTCTTATGCTAGGTTTATTTCCTATTTTTCTAAAAGAAAATGGATAAAAGAAGTAAAGTTGGTGGCAGAATGAGGGATCCTTGCTGGAAACATGGGACACCAAGGGCAATATGAGATGTTTGTAACCATTGCACAAAATCTATGAGCAGTGGCATAACCGACTCAAATACAACCTTGCATGGATCATTGGATTGAAATTTGAATATTACACCATGTGACAATTATCCTAAAGAGGTTGAGAGGGAGGCAAAAGCAAAAGAAAGTGAATAAAAAGCGGACAGTAGAAGCAATGGTAGTCCCAATGGCAAATTTCAATTCTACAAGATCACAGGGAGATATTCTTCCCTTGGGCCACACATACGAGGATAGGGAAGTGCAAGCAGCCATAAGCCTAACTTTTTGCGCCCATTTGGAGCCTCTAAGTGCCTCAAATTTGACATTGAATATTTTTAAAAATATTTCAGATTTTGAAAAAATTGACAATGTCAATATCTCACAAATAACAAATGATAAATGATATTGAAGTGATTTCTTCACCATTGGCTTTATTTCATCCTGTTGGAACTCTATGTAATTGTTCGTGTTCATACGTGCATAAATGCCAACTTACTAAAAATAGTAACCCTTCCATTTTTAGCCCTTACTAAAAAGAACAATATTTTTGGGGTGGTGCAGGATTTCTCTTACACCCTGGATGCTCTTGTATCAAACTCCTGGGGTAATTTGAGAAGTGACCTTGTCACATCTCGAGAGTTAGAAGGAAACCAAGACAGTCAACCTCAAACAACTAGGATGAATCTTTAACAGGTCTTCCTCTTCATTTTACCAAATATTTTGTGTATTGCTTGTTCCTTGAGCTTTGATCCACTTGATTATCTAAGATGTCTTCAATTTTATCCTCTGGAGTAGGTGGCAAAAATTTTCATTGTGCTCCTATTAGTTCCTCTACAATTTCGCCTTTATGATATTGTGTCAAATTTGAAATATTGAATATAAGCGAAATATTCAATCCACTCAACACTCTACCTCATACGCATTTCCCAAACCATGTTTCTTTAGGATTTTGCATGCTTCAAATTTTTTCATTTGCAACTTATTATATGTTCCCAATGGAAACCTTTCTTTTCTCAAATGAACCATGATTTCATCTCCAATCTAAAATTCCTTATTTCTCCTTTTCCAATCTACCTTAGCCTTATACTAAGTGTTCATTTTATAAATGTGCATCCTCACCTCTTCGTGCAAGTTCTTCAAATGCTCTCTAAAGTCTTTAGCCTAAACACTCTTCTTTACTCCTTTGTTTGTTTTCCTCAAATCTAAAACAGTTCTTGGATGTAATGTGCCCTTTTTGAGATGATATGGTTTATGATTGGATTAGCCTATTATTGGCCCTCGTAGGCTAAGTCAGTTGGTTAGAGGGTCTCAGTTAGCAGAACAGGAGGCCAATTCCCATTTTGAAGGACAAGAGAGTTCAGGATTGCTCTTCGTTTGGTTCAGTTTGGCACACTTATTTATAGTAAGTGTTTATTATAGAAAAGTTAGGATTTCTATTTATAGCAAGGCACCTGAACAAGTTATGTTGCAGTGTTATGATTTGGCACCTTTGGCTTGAGCATATATTTAGGGACTTACTATTTATAGTAAGTCAGCTTCACAAAGCTGCTAGTTTTAGCAGGGCACTTGGTCATGGCATACACAAAGGTTTCGTTGACCTCCAGTTGACTTAGTGATTTAAACTGGATGGCACAAGTTCATGTTATTAGATTATTAATATAGTGAACTTTATTAATAATTTATTATAAAGTCTATTATAGAGTTATAAAGTAAATGGGGGCCATGAGACATTATTAAAGTGCATTAAGTTATTAAATTAATTGGGTGCCTAAACCAAAGAGGTTATGGATTAATGTTATAAAGTCAATGCAAAGCCATTTTGTAAGTCATTAAAGTGACTTGTTTGATAAGCCTCTTGGTTCGAACATTATTGAGGAAATATATAAACTTAAAGCCATCTCAAGAAATTGATTTCATTATGCATATGAGCTTTTTGATTTATTTCTTGGAAGATTTGGGAATTGTTTATAAGACAAGGGTTTCGACACATCATCAACATTGGAAGGAGACAATTCTTCAGTGTTTTCAGCAATTTGAAATGGTGAAAGACCCATTGAAATTTGCATACCAGTGATGGCTTCATTTTGGAGTCATATTTGTGCCAAATTGGAGTAGATTTAGAGTGTTTAGTGAATTCAATAAAGGTGATTGCAGTTTTCAGCTTGGCATGGATTCTGAGGTAAAGAAATCATTTTTGAGTTGCTTTTTGGAGCCATTTAGTGCTGCTTTTTTAAATATCAGACCTGGGAAAGTAAAAATCAGAAAATGGGCATGTTGGAATTAGATATGTAATCACTTTTTAGGAATTCGGTTGTCTTTTGTTTATTGAAAAAGTGATTTTATAAGTAGGAAATAGAATCTGGAATTTTCAGACTCATTGCATGGTGAAAAATCAGAACTTTTGATTTATGTGTTTGCTGTTATAATTTACGATATCATGCAAGATTTGTATAAATGTATGTGAAGTAGAACTTGGGGTTCTTACATTGGACTACTTCCATATACAATCTAGAATGGTGATTTCCTACTACTCCTAGTGTTGTAAACTCTGCCTGTGGAAAAATCAAATTTCACCCCTTGTGTTAGACTCTATCTAAGAATCTCAGTAGGTTACCCAAACTCCTATTCACAACCTCGGTATGTCCATCAGTTTGTGGATGGTGTACAAGAATGACCTTAACATTTGTCTTCAACTTCTTCCACAACGTCTGTAATGTCCCCATTTTTTTAGGCTTTGGGATTAGCTTGGTTTGGCGACCCTCGCAAGCTAATCAGGTGATCAGAAGGGGTCAGATGTCAAAGTCAGTGTTGGGATTCAATTTTGGAGATTCAATTTACCAGGTCTGCTCTTCGTTCGGGTCAATTTAGTCGACTTACTATTTTTAGTAAGTGGTATTTTTGGGTATGGTCAGGATTAGCAGGGTGTCTGCACGGAGTGCCAGATGTTTTAGGATCGAGCTTCAGGGAATCTCCAATTTGAGAGACTTACTATTTTTAGTAAGTCTATTTTTAGCAGCTGGCTATTTTTGGCAGTGGGTTATTTCCGGCAGTGTAATGACCCTTACCAATAGGTCACTAAAAACCCCTCAAAAATGTAACTCAAAATGTAGATAGAAAATTATTTTGCAATAAATGAGTTCGCTGTCCCAAAATTTCAGAATAATAGATAGCAAACAAATACCATCTAAAACACTATCAATGATGTAGGAAATTGCTCAAAACCATATGCCATTCATATATCAACAATTTGCAACAATGCCATACATATTTCAGCCAATAATATGATCATCAAACCCTAGGTTTACAATATAGATAGATTGAAAATTACAATGCCCTTTCACTTGCAAAATCCTAGCCTTCCTTTGATACCAATAATGCCAAATGACAAACAAAGACAAGTACAAAGTAAAATAGTAAAGTGCTGAAACTATATTTTGTACTCAGCTGAAAACATAAATTTCTCAGAAAATATACCAAATGTCAAATGAGAAGTGAGGAACCTGATTGTAGATGGCTGCAATAACTTTTACCAATGCTGAAGATGCCAACACTCAAGCCAAAGTCACCCCAAATCTGAAAATGTACTTCCTTGCAGATTTTCGAAAATGTCTAGGAATTTCGAAAATTCCTTAAAAATAAATCATGGCATTTTGGGACTCCAAAATGCACCTATCTTTATCTCCTCGACGATAGAAATCCAATGCAAAAATACCCAGAATGATATGCTGAGTAATGAGGAAGATATGAGCAAAAATGTGGTTCCAAAACCCTATCCTGAAATTCTGAAAACTGAATTAGACTTGTAGTAAAAACTTTTTCGGACTGCTTTTTCGCTTTGCTTTTCCGGATCTACTTTTTCGGATTGCTTTTTCGGATCTGCTTTTTTGCTTTGCTTTTTTGGATCTGCTTTTTTGGACTGCTTTTTCGGATCTGCTTTTTTGCTTTGCTTTTTCGGATCTGTTTTTCCCTCTTGCAACCAAAACTCAAACCCTCAGGTAAGTTTGAGGACTCCAAATAAGCTCAACTTGAAATGGCTGAATACCACTTCCAAAGTGCAACCCTTCAAAGGATATTTCACCTCCTCACTTATGCAAATCCTTAGGAGACTCCGTTCCTAATGATCAAATGACAATCTGCAGACCAAGATGGCGCCACAAATGCTCAAAGAGAAAAGTAGTGTAAACTCAAGTCACGGGATGTTCAAATGAGAGGCCAAGCACTCTATTTATTCACTTTTCTAAGAAGCCACCAGAACTTCTAGAAGTATCTATAAAATATTCTTATAAAATCCCTTTATAATGCACTTTTATATAAAAAGTAACTTTATAAAATAAAAAGTGCAACTCCACTCAAAATTATAACATTTTGGCCCCACATAACACATTATAGTAAAAAATATGATAAACACCATCTCTCCAAAAGCAAATAAGACCATCCAATCCCCAAATAATCATCAGAATGACTCTCTCCACATCGCCACCAGTCTACGAGAGCCCGTGATAGATTGATCCGGCATGCCAAATGATGTCAGCCAGAATGGGGACATGACAGTCCGCCATTCTGAAAATTACTTGTCCCCAAGCAATGGCTGAACAATAAACCAATCAATCCACCTGGATCCCAAAAGTAGTCATGAACTATACAGCTATCAATCAACGCAGGCTCCTGCAATATCCTCTGCAATATAACCAAGAGGAATCCATAATCAAACTGACAAATACAACTCAACCAAACTCCAAAATCACAACTGTCACAGTCAGGAACCCACGAGACACAAACTCTCGGAACATCAAAACCCAAGTAAAGTGGACAACTCAAACTGCCAACACAGTAAATACCATCAACGCATCCCACTGGCCTATGCGGAATGTACAATCCAACTCTGCAACAATGGTGAACACTCCCGAATGAAACTATACCAAGTATGGAGAATCCACACACTGTACAACTCCTGCAGTCAACACAACTCTGCAAATCACCGGCCACTATCTCGTAACCATAACTCCCATGCACCGCTGATGGCGAAAAGACATCACAAGATAAACAGCAAGAAATAGAACCCAAACCAAATCTGCCTACCATCAACTCCTCAACACAAGGATCAAATGCAAACTGATGTACATACCCTGCAGTATAATGCTGATAAGAAGAACCAACCTCGCACAGGTGATACAACCCACTGCGACAGATTACCAGCTAAGTCAAGAGATGTCATAGCCAAAGGAGTAGAATCAATAACAACAACCGCTGAAGCATCACTCCCAAACTCCTGCTCTAAGTCATGTATTATCAAGCTATCAACCTCAGAACCTATCGCCATGTCATGCCCATCACAACTCTCATCCCATGGCGTCAAACCATCCCATAACTGATGACAAGCACTAGGGACCAAAGTACATCTACGTATCACCATCTCATCAACATGGTCATCAAAGGTAAACTGGTGAGCATACCTCACAATGTAATGCCAATAAGATGCGCCAATCTCAGTCAGTGACTCAGACTGCAATCTAGATGAAACTAATTGCAACCGATCACTAACCAAGCTGGAACTGACTACTACCTCCGAAGACATCGCCAAGGGAGTAGTATCACTAGTAGGAACCATGCCAACTACCGGCTCACCAACATCACACATGATCTCTGATACAACATCCCTAGTCTCCGTGCCATTAGTAGTAGAGACCACCACCATGTCAGGCATACCACAACAATCTACTGTAGCACCCAACTCAACTGAACTTGAATCTAGTGGAAACGAACCCGATATGCCAATGCTAGTATCAAGGATGGATGCATCCCCATCACCATTGTCTCTGACAATCTCGACCATGGACATCCTTGGATCACCAGACACCGCAACCTGTGACTGTACAGAATCTGGTAAAGACTGCAGTCGCTCTAACTCCATGGTCACCTCAGCCAAATGAAACTGTGACTCCTCGAAAGCCAACTGTGCACTCTCAAGAATCTCAGAAGTCACCTCGAGCTGCTGAGTAAGCTCACTCACCTCATCTTCCTTGGTAAATAATGCATCATACGCTGTACTGCCCCACTCCATAAGATAAACTCTGTCGGCTACCAACTGCATATAATTCTGTCTCAGAATCCGGATAGCCTCCCATAAAGAGTGGATCTCTGTCAAGGAAAGATAATTGCCTCCCTGCTCATCACTAGTAGGAGAACCCCATCCATAAACTGCTAACAACTGACGAGCAGCATCGAAATGCTGGCAAGCGATAGCAATGTCTCGCTCACTAACTCTCAGCTGACTAGACACATGATGGCGCTGGCTACACTGTCTCCTACAATCCTCCTCTGACGCACTGTCCAAAGGAGTATCCTCAAAGTTACTGGTCTCTAGAGTATTACCATCCATATCCTGCGAATCAACTCCAAAGCTCATATCAACATATGGAATATCAAAAACTGTAGCACCACTGTCCAACTCCTCTGTACCAAAAGAAACTACCGAGGAAACTAAGTCCTCAAAATTGCCCACTGCATCCTCCTGGATATCATCAATGCCAATATGATCCTGGGACTCATCTGTAAACACTGCCAAAAATGAAAGATCATCAACACATTCCAGCAAGAATGGTCGACTAGATATATGAACAAAGCCCAACACCGGTGTATAAAAACTAATACCAATATCGGACAAGCTGCTGGCACAAGAAAGGACAACACCGTGCAATCTGCTAATCAAATCCATGATAGCACCCAAACAATCACTGCTACCAAAAAGTGATAAAGATCTCCAGTCAACTAAATCCCAAACGCCAATATAACAATCTCAAGTCCTTATTCGTAAACTAGAATGAGTTGGTAACTCAAGCAAACTCTTCACTTGAGTAATATGACTAATACCAACTAACTCCACATACTTGTCTGACACCGTCCCTGTATCCTGGATGTGAATGCAAGATGAACTCACAACATTATCAACGACCACATATGATCCGCCTACCGCAAAGAGCTGAGTATCAGGTGTGCAAGATGAAACCAAACTCAACTCCACACCATGCAAAAATACCCAGAATGATATGCTGAGTAATGAGGAAGATATGAGCAAAAATGTGGTTCCAAAACCCTATCCTGAAATTCTAAAAACTGAATTAGACTTGTAAAAACTTTTTCGAACTGCTTTTTCGCTCTGCTTTTTCGCTTTGCTTTTTCGGATCTGCTTTTTCGGATTGCTTTTTCGGATCTGTTTTTTTGCTTTGCTTTTTCGAATCTGCTTTTTTGCTTTGCTTTTTCGGATCTGCTTTTTTCCTCTTGCAACCAAAACTCAAACCCTCAGGTAAGTCTGAGGACTCCAAATAAGCTCAACTTGAAATGGCTGAATACCACTTCCAAAGTGCAACCCTTCAAAGGATATTTCACCTCCTCAATTATGCAAATCCTTAGGAGACTCCCTTCCTAATGATCAAATGACAATCTGTAGACCAAGATGGTGCCACAAATGCTCAAAGAGAAAAGTAGTGTAAACTCAAGTCGTGGGATGTCCAAATGAGAGGCCAAGCACTCTATTTATTCACTTTTCTAAAAAGCCACCAGAACTTCTAGAAGTATCTATAAAATATTCTTATAAAATCCTTTTATAATGCACTTTTATATAAAAAGTAACTTTATAAAATAAAAAGTGCAACTCAACTCAAAATTATAACATTTTGGCCCCACATAACACATTATAATAAAAAATATGATAAACACCATCTCTCCAAAAGCAAATAAGACCATCCAATCCCCAAATAATCATCAGAATGACTCTCTCCACATCGCCACTAGTCTACGAGAGCCCGTGATAGACTGATTCGGCACGCCAAACGATGTCAGCCAGAATGGGGACATGACAGGCAGGACAGTTGGCGTTTGGGCTCTGGTGTCGAAAATGAGTTTGTTTCAGTCAGCAAAATTCAGTGGCTTTTGTTTTTAAAGTTATCGTTATTAAATTAAAGTATTTTAATTTAATAACTTAAGTACTTTATAACTTTAATGTTATAAAGTGAAATTATCATTTAAAAGCCTTTTATATGAAAAAAGTGAAATTGTGCTTTTTCCGAAAAAGCTATAAGTACAACTCGAAAAAGCACTTTCATTTTACCCATTGTTGATTTGATAAATTGTTTATGTGAGAATTCTGCTTGGCTTGGAAAAGCTAGGGTTTTTGGAGCTTGGTCTTCATTTTTGGAGAGAGTTCTTCTAAGATTGTTGAGTTTGGTCTTCTTCCAGGAGAGAGCTCGTTATGATTCTAAATTTTAATCCAGTGCTGATGTATACTAGAATTGTGGCACATTCGAAATTAATTGTTGAAGAGTTACATGAAGAATTTTAAGAGAGTTTGAATATTTAATTTCAGAGTAAAGAGAATTTCTATTGGAGATTGAGCGTTTGAGTTGGCTTGTTACCAACAAATTGTGCAAGCTTTGTGATCTAGTTTGTTGAATGATCATTGCATTGGAAAAGCCATACACCAGATTCGTACGGAGGTAATTCTGGAACCGCATGTGCCTGGAAGTCACGCTGGTTGCTGCAGCCGTGTGTTAGTGGTGTTGGGGGTTGAGGTTAGGCTGCCGATAAAGTTTGGCAATGCTGGAGATCTTCTTCTGTCACCTGCAGCAGGATGTGTACATGCTAAGGGCTGTTTGCTGCTGGAAGGTTACGGCAGGACAAAAATTATTGTGAAGATAGGAAGCCGCCTTCCTTGCCATTGTTTGCAGAGAATTATTATTCATTACACTCCTGGTGTAAGTGTGATGGCAGTTTGGTAGTGGACGTTAGGGATTAAAGAATACAGACTATGTTAGCAAGCTGTGTGTGCAGTCTGGAATTGACGTTTCCAGCCAGGAGTTTCTAGAATTTGGTGTTCTTTGTGTTACTAGTAAGGGTACCTATCTTTTAATGCTAAACAGTACTTATCAAACTTGTTGAATAATCATGGCAAATTAGTAATTGCTGATTGGTTAAATGATTATTATGGAGAATTAAAATGATAATAATTTTCTGTTGTTATTTTAATAAAAAATTCTGGAACATTTGTAGAGATTCATTTGTTAAATCTGAAAATTCTGCCAAAAACGTGCAATTGAACTGTGAAAGAGTTAGTTTCGTTATAGAGAGCCAGTTGGAATCTTCACATAAATATATAAATGTATGTGAAGTAGAACTTGGGGTTCTTACATTGGACTACTTCCATATACAATCTAGAATGGTGATTTTCTACTACTCCTAGTGACAAAATTGTTGTAAACTCTGCCTGTGGAAAAATCAAATTTCACCCCTTGTGTTAGACTCTAGCTAAGAATCTCAGTAGGTTACCCAAACTCCTATTCACAACCTCGGTATGTCCATCAGTTTGTGGATGGTGTACAAGAATGACCTTAACATTTGTCTTCAACTTCTTCCACAACGTCCTCCAAAAATAACCAACAAGCTTGGTATCTTGGTTTGAAAAGATGCTTTTTGGTAGACCATGTAGTCTTACCAACTCTCTGAAAAATAGCTCTACAACATGAACAACATTGTTGGTCTTCTTACATGGAATGAAATGTACTATCTTTGAAAATTTATCCACCACCATAGAAATAAATTCATGTCCTCTTTGCGTCCTTGGTAAACCAAGAACAAAATTCATATTAATGTCGACTCATGACCTCTTAGGTACATGTAATGGCTGATATAAACTTGTGTTCTAGCTCGTGCCTTTTGCCATCTAACATACTCTACAACTCTGTACAAACTTCTTCACATCCTGTTGCAGTTGTGGCCAATAGTAATGTTCTCCAACTAGTGCAATGGTCTTATCTAGATCAAAATGTCCTACAAGTCCTCCACTCTGCTTCTCCTTAATCAAGTTCTCCCTCGTGGAACTTCTTGGAGTGCACAATTGGCTTCCACTAAACGACATATCATCTTGGATTATGAAATCCAACCATTGCGTCCTATCCAATGTAACTAGCTCCTTACAAGCTTTCCAAGCTTCTGCAAAATCAAGATCCTCCGAATACAAACTATTTAGTTCATTGAACCGAACCACTTCAACTTGCATTTTTGTCAACAGATTTTGCCTCCTACTTAGGCATCTACAACTCTGTTAGACATTTCACTTCTATGTTTCAAAACAAATGTATAACTTTGGAGAAATTCAACCCATTTCAAATGTCTTTGATTTAACTTTCCTTGACTATTCAAATACTGTAAAGCTTGATGATCAATAAATAAAACAAACTCCTTGAGAAAAAGATAATGTCTCCAATTCTTTAATGCTTGAACTATAGGTTAAAAGTCTTAGTCATAAACAAAATACTACTTCTTTGCATCATTTAACTTTTCATTAAAATAAGCAATGGGTTTACCTTCTCACAAAGCCAAAAAAAAAGAGAGTACTCAACGACTCGAAGAGTACAACTTGTAAAAACTCACAAAGCCAAAAGAAAAGAGAGTACTCGGCAACACAGAGAGTACTCGCAAAGTTTGCAAACCATGATTTGCACAATAGTTGCACTTTGTCTGGATTGTTCTAGCAATCTCTTGCAAGTATCCCCATTCACTACATTGTCGACATTGTATGATAGGACACCCTTTAGAGTCGTACTATATTTGATTTCACCCTCTTGATTTATTTCAATAACTGCTTGATGATGCATTTCGTGGCTTCAATTGAGTGGACTCTACCTATGTGAAGAGCACTTGTGTACTCTTGCTCTTCAAACTATATAGGCACTCCTTTATTGAATGACCCATCACCTGGTGAATCCCACAAAACATCTTTCTAGGACAATTACCTCGTGTGCTTCATTGATTTCTTTCTTTGCCTTCAATTCTTTCTGTTGGCATTAACCGGTAAAAAAGTAACCGGTACATGGCAAAAGAGGTATTCTCATTGATTGGCAAAGAGGTGTTGTCACTTATGAGTAAGGATACCAGTGTTCGATCTGTGAAGCAAGGACAGGCACAGCTGACAACAATAAGTGCAACGAGAGACTAGTTTGGAAACCAGTGACACCAAGTAAGTAAGAAGAGACTATATCTGTTACTAATAATGCTCTAGCTGATCATCAAAACAACCGGTCACCAAGGAAGGTGTAACCAGTAACTGGTAACAGGAACCGAGTATAACTGGTAAGAAGAGACTATATCTGTTACTAATAATGCTATAACTGATCATCAGAGCAACCGGTCACCAAGGAAGGTGTAACCGGTAACTAGTAACAGGAACCGAGGATACCAGTTAACCAAGGCGGCAACCGGTACGTACAAAGGAAGGAAAGGTGACAGGTAAAGGTTTTTACCTGTGCAAAATCTAGGGATGTAAACTGATCAATAATGATTTCATCAAGACTGATGAACAGGGGAAAGTCAAAGTTGACAAACAGTTGTGTGACTCTTTAACCGGGATCTGTTGCACAAAATAAGGAAGACTTTGTGTTATCAAGACAATCGGTGCAAGGTGCAAGGCGCAAGTGAAGGTTTTAATGCCGAAGTTTGTGGCATTAAAACATGTAGAAAACTCCAGTGAAGGAAAGCTTTTGACATGCATCTGTCTTTTCCTTCATAAATCGGAAAAAGCACGTGACATGCATTGGATGTTTCCTAAGTGAACTAATACTCCACTGGGTGATGGATCCGAAGGAGATCTTGAACAGGTCATGCATGTAGAACGCAAGAAGGTAAGAAAGACTATATTCTTTAGCTTGTGAAGAATATTGTTTGCCTTCATTCTGCCAAAGAAAAGAGTGAGAACCTGTACGTTGAAGAAACTGCTAAGGTGAAGAGAGGAGAAGAAAATAAAGTGTACAGAAAAGCACAACAGCCAAGGAGAACATACCTGCAATGACCGGTGATGATTCTTAGTTGAATAGAACAACGATCTTATCAGGCTCAGCAAACCATCATTAAAATATCAAACCCTCTATTCCTCTCTAACAATTGCAATAGCGAAATCCCAGTATTTTGGGTGGACATTAACAGATCCCTTGTATTAAATCCCTTAACTGGGTGACATTTGTTTAAGTGTTCTAAGTCCTCTAACCAGGCAGGTTCTAACAAGCCTTATTTCTTAAATCTCTTAACTGGGTCGCATCTAACAGTGCATTTGTGATCCTTTAATAGGGAAGGCTCCTTACAGGACGCACTTCAAAAGAGTGCAAAATTTGTGAGGTTTACTCACACCCTGGTTTTCTCCCAATTTGGGTTTCCACGTGATAAATCTGGTGTTGTTGTTTTTGCTTGATTTTTTGATAGTTATTTCTGTGATAGGATCTATTCTGCTTACAGTTTTAGTTACATTATATCAGATTTGTTTTCAAGTTTTAGTAGGTGTTGATTCACCCTTCCCCTCTCAGCATCGGTTGGGACCATCAATTGGTATCAGAGCCTAGTTTTCCTTTTCTAAGTTGCTTAACTGCAACAAGAAAAAGATGAAATGATAAGGAAGGACCAAAGTTTTCTAAGGAAAACTTCACTCTATGGTGTAGCAGAATGAAGCTGTACATGAAAACCACCGGAGATCAATATTGGAATCATGTAATTCATGATTACACCGAACCCACCGGTACCTTGACAGCTGATGAACAAAAGATCAGCCCAGAGCATACAACTACCATGGATATGATAGCAAGTACGCTACCTGATTATGTCTATGCAGAGATTGAAAATTTGACAACTGCTCACAAGATGTGGGCTAAGCTACAAACAGTATATGGTGGTGACCCACATGTTCAACGAGCTAAGGTAGAAAGCCTCAAAGGCAAATATGATGATATGAGGATGAATGAAGGAGAGGATATTGAGCACTACAACAACAAAATCAAAGAAGTGATGAACTCCATCAAAAGCGCTGGAGGAAAACTGAGTGAGGAAGATGTGATAAGCAAAATACTGAGAACGTTGAGGCCTCAGTATGCTATCAAGATCTCAGCCATATAGGAGCTCAGATCAGTGACCACGACTCAAGTCACTCTTGACTCCCTAATTGGTAAGTTGATTGCATTTGAATTGAGCAATTTTGATAACTTACCCATGCAAGAAGTTTCTTTTAAATCTTCTATTAATACCTCTTCCACCAAGAAAGGAAGAGAAACCGGTAATAGTTCCACCAGTAAGGCTGGAAGTTTTGTTGAAAATCTGCTCTTTGAAGAGATGGAGCAAGATGAGTTTGAAGCACTCATCGCAAGAAGATTTCCTAAAGGAAAAGGGAAGTACAAAGGTAAACTCCCACTAAAATGTTTTTCTTGCAATAAGATAGGACACATTGCTGCAAGATGTCTAGATAATGAAAATAAAGAGAAGAACAACTGATTCAAGAACAAAGCGAATGAGTGCTACCTTGCGGAAGGAGTCACAGACAATGAATCTGAAGATTCTGATGATGAACAAATTGTCTTTGTTGCAATAAAAGAAGAAAGCCATAATGATAAGTGAAATGACACTTATCTCAAGAACTCATCAGCATGATGACTGAATCATTGACAGTGGATGCACTCACCACATGACTGGTGATAAGAACAAGTTCATCAGCCTG
This sequence comes from Chamaecyparis obtusa, assembly GCA_027943335.1. Lineage (NCBI taxonomy): Eukaryota > Viridiplantae > Streptophyta > Pinopsida > Cupressales > Cupressaceae > Chamaecyparis > Chamaecyparis obtusa. The sequence goes on along the minus strand of BSBK01000380.1, from coordinate 3,593,890 downwards.
AAGCTCAATGATGGTGGATTGGTAAGCTTTGGTAATAATGATCCCTGTGCTATCAAAGGTAAAGGTTCTATTGCACTTAGCAATGATGTATGTGAGGATGTGTACTGGGTAGGACTCAAGTACAATCTAATGAGTGTTGCTCAACTAAACAACAAGGGATCCTTGTTGGAATTCGGGAAAGGTTCTTGTGTTGTCAAGAACCAATCAGGAGCTCATGTTGCTGCCGGTAGACAAAGCAAAGGGAACATGTTCTACCTGGACTCAATGGAGGGAGCTTGCCTCATAGCATCAATAAAAGGAGAAACAGACAAAACCTGTCTTGTAACTAGAGAAGACAACAGTTGGTTGTGGCATAAGAGACCCTACCACATAAATTTTGACAACATCGTCAAAGTGAGCAAGAAGAAGTCAATCAGAGGGCTTCCAGAGATTACAAAACCTGATAGAGGTATTTGTAAGGATTGTCAGTTGGGAAAACTAACAGGAACAAGTTTCAGTAGTAAATCTTTTTCTGCTGAAAATGTTCTGGATCTTGTACACACAGATCTGTGTGGACTTATGAGAACAAAGAGCTACTATGGAGTCAAGTACTTCATGCTTTTTGTAGATGATTTCTCAAGAATGATGTGGAGACTTTTTCTTAGAGAGAAATCAGAGGTCTTTCACATGTTCAAAATCTACAAGGCTCGAGTGGAGAAGGAGACCGGTAAAAGCCTGAAGTGTCTGAGATCAGACAGAGGAGGTGAATACACTTCTCAAGAGTTCACTCACTACTATGAGGAACAGGGTATAAAAAGACAGTTGTCTGCACCAAGAACCCCACAGCAAAATGGAGTAGCTAAAATAAGGAACAGGACTCTAATTGATTGTGCTAGAACCCTAATGATTCAGAAGGATCTCCCCATCACTTCTAGAAAGAAGCTATTAGCACTATTGTGTATACACTGAACCGAGTTCAAGTTAAGAAAGGAACCGGTAAGACTCCCTAGGAGTTATGGTTCGGTCACACTCCCAGTGTAGGCTACTTCCGAATTTTTGGTAGCAAATGTTACATTAAAAGAGATATGAATTCTCATAAGCTTGAGCCAAAGAGTGATGAAGGCATATTTATGGGTTATTCTACCAAGAGTAAAGCCTACCGGTGTCTAAATAAGAGGATAGGAAAAATAGTAGAAAGTATCAATGTAAAGATTGATGAATACTCAGAACCGAGAGGTAAGATCAGTCATAATGAGTATGATATTCATCAGAATTGTAATGCTGAAAATTATTTGGAATTCAATGAAATAAGTGTTGCTAATGAAGGAGAAGAGTAGGTAATCAGACCTGATGAAGGTGAGATACCTGAAAAAAAAGACCCATCATGGATGATGAAAAGGAAATTGCTCATGACCATGCTGGAGAAGATGCTCAACTGAAAGAGATTGACCGGGAACACCGACCGGAAATTATAGACCGGGACCACCAACTGGTACTGCCAAGGTATGTCACATATCATTCCACTGATAATATTATTGGCGACAAACATGCTAAAATTCTGACTAGGAGAAAGGCTAGAAAAAGTATCTGTTTACTTTCCAACATAGAGCCAAAAACCACCAGGGAGGCTCTGGAGGATAAAAATGTAATGACCCCTACCAATAGGGCACTAAAAAAACTACAAATGCTGGAGTATGGAATTTTGTCAAACACTTGGCATGTAAACTCAACACACTTTTGAATTTTGAATGCTGAATAGGAATAATTGTTGTGCAACAAATCCACTCAAATGTTGAAGTAAAAATGATGCCAATATATGTTTTCAATGATTACTTCAAACTGAAATTACAATCCTCCCTTCATACTATCGGTAAAACCCTTGATTTACATGTCAATTTCAATTCAAGCAATTACAATCTTTATTCAGGCAATTCCTTTTCTAATGCAAATAAGCTCTGATATAGAAACAAGAATGCTAAACAAAGCATACACCTACAACCAGTCAAAGGAACTAAACAACCAACCCAATCTTTACTAAGGTTCAACAATACAAATATTTCAAAACAAACACTGGAACCTGAATAATGCTGCAACTTCAAAATGCCTTGGATATGATGATGAGTTAGACCCCTGCACTGTCGAAATTTACCATGCCTGGGGTGTGACGAACTTGCTCCAAACTCGGCCACCGTTCAACTGAGATGCCTACGATTTTAGGACTGCTATTTTATGATTTCTTCAACACTGACAAAATTGCCAGAATTTTGAAGGCGCAGCACCTGACAACCTGAGATTTTGGTGTACAAATTTTGTTTCTTTATTAGCAGTCGAATTGCCTGTGTAAACCCCAGCACCTCCGATTTATTGGACTCTTTTTTTTGTCCCTTCAAGACTGCCGAAATTCACCTAATTTGGATTGGATTGATCCCTCAAGTGTATTCCCAATTTCTCCAAGTAAATCACGCAGTAGTGATGCCAAAACAACTGTAAATTGGCGCCCAGGCCCCACCAAAAATGACTATCAAAAACCTGCGAATTTTTGATGAATTTTACTGCCCCTTGAAAACTGACGAAAATGCCTAGAACAGAGGCGCCTGTGCTGAGGGAAAACAGCGCACTAATTACTGAACCAAAACGCTCCTTCCAGCATGTGTTTCGAACTGAAATTATCGCCCTGGCCGAGACCTTCGAAACTTCCAGAATTGCTTCAAAATCCCTGCTCAAAAATGTCTACCCTGGAGATGCAAAAGAGCTGAATGAAACCCTTCTTCTCCTTGTGAATTTCTAACTGTCACTTGATGCTTTTCCTCCAAATTTGATAAATTTCTGAGGATAGTTGTCTGTAAAAAAACAACAAACTCCAATTTTGCCCAATGAATATTGCACAATCAAACCCTCCAGAACTGAAGTAAGTTACTTCCCAAGATATGCAATGAAACTCCTTAAAACAAAAATCCTCTAGATGTTGGCCCTTGGCCACATATTATGCTCAGCTTGAGATAGCTGAATACTATCTCCAAAGTGCAACCCTTCAAAAGATATTCCACTTCCTCAGTTATGCAAGTCCAAGCTAGACTCCGTTCCCAAAGACTATTTGAAACCACTTGGCTCCACAATAGACTATGTGACTGAATCACAATTTGATGTCAAGATAAGAGATAAACAACTGGATGATCCAATGCAAGACCCATAGGGTCTATTTATTCACTTTTCTAAGAAGCCACCAGAACTTCTAGAAGTATCTATAAAATATTCTTATAAAATCCCTTTATAATGCACTTTTATATAAAAAGTAACTTTATAAAATAAAAAGTGCAACTCAACTCAAAATTATAACATTTTGGCCCCACATAACACATTATAATAAAAAATATGATAAACACCATCTCTCCAAAAGCAAATAAGACCATCCAATCCCCAAATAATCATCAGAATGACTCTCTCCACATCGCCACCAGTCTACGAGAGCCCGTGATAGACTGATCCGGCATGCCAAACGATGTCAGCCAGAATGGGGACATGACAGTCCGCCATTCTGAAAATTACTTGTCCCCAAGCAATGGCTGAACAATAAACCAATCAATCCACCTGGATCCCAAAAGTAGTCATGAACTATACTGCTATCAATCAACGCAGGCTCCTGCAATATCCTCTGCAATATAACCAAGAGGAATCCATAATCAAACTGACAAATACAACTCAACCAAACTCCAAAATCACAACTGTCACAGTCAGGAACCCACGAGACACAAACTCTCGGAAGATCAAAACCCAAGTAAAGTGGACAACTCAAATTGCCAACACAGTAAATACCATCAACGCATCCCACTGGCCTATGCGGAATGTACAATCCAACTCTGCAACAATGGTGAACACTCCCGAATGAAACTATACCAAGTATGGAGAATCCACACACTGTACAACTCCTGCAGTCAACACAACTCTGCAAATCACCGGCCACTGTCTCGTAACCATAACTCCCATGCACCGCTAATGGCGAAAAGACATCACAAGATAAACAGCAAGAAATAGAACCCAAACCAAATCTGCCTACCATCAACTCCTCAACACAAGGATCAAATGCAAACTGATGTACATACCCTGCAGTATAATGCTGATAAGAAGAACCAACCTCAGTCAACAGCTCACCATGCACAGGTGATACAACCCACTGCGGCTGATCACCAGCTAAGTCAGGAGATGTCATAGCCAAAGGAGTAAAATCAATAACAACAACCGCTGAAGCATCACTCCCAAACTCCTGCTCTAAGTCATGTATTATCAAGCTGTCAACCGCAGAACCTACCACCATGTCATGCCCATCACAACTCTCATCCCGTGGCGTCAAACCATCCAATAATTGATGACAAGCACTAAAGACCAAAGGACATCTATGTATCATCATCTCATCAACATGGTCATCAAAGGTAAACTGGTGAGCATACCTCACAGTGTAATGCCGATAAGATGCGCCAATCTCAGTCAGTGACTCAGACTGCAATCTAGATGAAACTAATTGCAACCGATCACTAACCAAGCTGGAACTGACTACCACCTCCGAAGACATCGCCAAGGGAGTAGTATCACTAGCAGGAACCATGCCAACTACCGGCTCACCAACATCACACATGATCTCTGATACAACATCCCTAGTCTCCGTGCCATTAGTAGTAGAGACCACCACCATGTCAGGCATACCACAACAATCTGCTGCAGCACCCAACTCACCTGAACCTGATTCTAGTGGAAACGAACCCAATATGCCAATGCTAGTATCAAGGATGGATGCATCCCCATCACCACTGTCTCTGACAATCTCGACCATGGACATCCTCGGATCACCAGACACCGCAACCTGTGACTGTACAGAATCTGGTAAAGACTGCAGTCGCTCTAACTCCATGGTCACCTCAGCCAAATGAAACTGTGACTCCTCGAAAGCCAACTGTGCACTCTCAAGAATCTCAGAAGTCACCTCAAGCTGCTGAGTAAGCTCACTCACCTCATCTTCCTTGGTCAATAATGCATTGTACGCTGTACTGCCCCACTCCATAAGATAATCTCTGTCGGCTACCAACTGCATATAATTCTGTCTCAGAATCCGGATAGCCTCCCATAAAGAGTGGATCTCTGTCAAGGAAAGATAACTACCTCCTTGCTCATCACTAGTAGGAGAACCCCATCCATAAATTGCTAACAACTGACGAGCAGCATCGAAATGCTGGCAAGCGATAGCAATGTCTCGCTCACTAACACTCAGCTGACTAGACACATGATGGCGCTGGCTAGACTGTCTCCTACAATCCTCCTCTGACGCACTGTCCAAAGGAGTATCCTCAAAGTTACTGGTCTCTAGAGTATTACCATCCATATCCTGCGAATCAACTCCAAAGCTCATATCAACATACGGAGTATCAAAAACTGTAGCACCGCTGTCCAACTCCTCTGTACCAAAAGAAACTACCGAGGAAACTAAGTCCTCAAAACTGCCCACTGCATCCTCCTGGATATCATCAATGCCAATATGATCCTGGGACTCATCTGTAAACACTGCCAAAAATGAAAGATCATCAACACATTCCAACAAGAATGGTCGACTGGATATATGAAGAAAGCCCAACACCAGTGTATAAAAACTAATACCAATATCGGACAAGCTGCTGGCACAAGAAAGGACAACACCGTGCAATCTGCTAATCAAATCCATGATAGCACCCAAACAATCACTGCTACCAAAAAGTGACAAAGATCTCCAGTCAACTAAATCCCAAATGTCAATATAACAATCTCGAGTCCATATCCGTAAACTAAAATCAGCTGGTAACTCAAGCAAACTCCTCACCTGAGTAATATGACTAATACCGACTAACTCCACATACCTGTCTGATACTATCCCTAAATCCAGGATGTGAATGCAAGATGAACTCACAACATTATCAACGACCACATATGATCCGCTTGCCGCAGAAAGCTGAGTATCAAGTGTGCAAGATGAAACTAAACTCAACTCCGTGCCATGCTTATCCCCATGTCTCTCCAAGTCCTGTAATGCCCATAGAGTATTCACCAAAGAAGCTCGAGTGTCCTCAAGCTCGCGAGAAAGCCTGTCAACTTCCTCCTCCTTCCTCCTCAAGGCATCTGAATAGTCTCCAGCAAGGCTAAGAAGATGGTCACGATCTGATAGAAGATGTAAATAACTCAACTTCATCGTTCCCATTCCTTCCCTAATCGCCTGTAAGTCAACACAAGAAGACTCTGCCTAAACTCCCTTATGTCTGCCCTGTAACTGAATCATCTGGATGTGATCCTCTATCATATCCCGCATCCTGTCATAATGAGATAATGAAGTCACAATACTGTCTTTGCTCACCTTCAGCTGGCTAGACAAATCATGCGAAGTACTACCAGCCTCAACCTCATGTGACGAAGCATCCAAATGTGCCTGGTACTCCCTCTCAGCAAAGTCATGCATACTCAATGTTTGCTCATCTCTACCAGGTATCTCACCATCGTGCACAACATCCTCAAAATCATCATCTGAACCCTCTACGCTGTAGTCACTGCCTGTCGTAATCAAACCATCCTGAGTACCTGTGACATCACCCTCTGGCAACCTGTATACAACTATCTCAACTTGAGTATCAAGTTGATAGTTACTATCCATCAGCGTAATATCCTTCACCACTTCTTCCTGTGGCTGAATAGGAACTGAAACCTCTGCCTGGTTGAAAGCTAATTTCTCGAACTCCTCATGCAAGTTCCTGGTAATTGTGTCATCTGCCCTATGGGAAGATCTGCCAAATAGAAATCTAGTCAACTTATCCACCTTAGCTAGGTCAGACAGCATGTCATTCATCATACGGTGGCGCTTAACCAACTGTTCAGACATGTCATGGCTTATTTTCTTAAGTTCATCTCGAATGTCTAAATAACCATCCTTTCTACTATTCCGACTCTGGATCTTCCTACTTTGTCCATCAGTTGTCCAAGGTCGTGTCCTCTGAGACTCTGTACTATACCTGTCCATTCTGGATAAAGTAGAGTGCTGATCACTCATACAAGACGGCTCTTACCCAACAGGATGGCAAGAAAACTGCTCTGATACCACTGTAATGACCCGTAGCAATAGGCCACTAAAAAAACTACAAATGCTGAAGTATGGAATTTTGTCAAACACTTGGCATGTAAACTCAACACACTTCTGAATTTCAAATGCTGAATAGGGATAATTGTTGTGCAACAAATCCACTCAAATGTTGAAGTAAAAATGATGCCAATATATGTTTTCAATGATTACTTCAAACTGAAATTACAATCCTCCCTTCATACTATCGGCATAAACCCTTGATTTACATGTCAATTTCAATTCAAGCAATTACAATCTTTATTCAGGCAATTCCTTTTCTAATGCAAATAAGCTCTAATACAAAAACAAGAATGCTGAACAAAGCATACACCTACAACTAGTCAAAGGAACTAAACAACCAACCCAATCTTTACTATGGTTCAACAATACAAATATTTCAAAACAAACACTGGAACCTGAATAATGCTGCAACTTCAAAATGCCTTGGAGATGATGATGAGTTAGACCCCTGCACTGTCGAAATTTACCATGCCTGGGGTGTGTTGAACTTGCTCCAAACTCAGCCACCATTCAACAGAGATGCCTACAATTTTAGGACTGTTATTTTATGATTTCTTTAACACTGACAAAATTGCCAGAATTTTGAAGGCGCAGCACCTGACAACCTGAGATTTTGGTGTACAAATTTTGTTTCTTTATTAGCAGTCGAACTGCCTGTGTAAACCCCAGCACCTGCGATTTACTGGACTCTTTTTTTTGTCCCTTCAAGACTGCCGAAATTCACCTAATTTGGATCGGATTGATCCCTCAAGTGTATTCCCAATTTCTCCAAGTAAATCATGAAGTAGTGATGCCAAAACAACTATAAATTGGCGCCCAAGCCCCACCGAAAATGACTGTCAGGAACCTGCGAATTTTTGATGAATTTTACTGCCCCTTGAAAACTGACGAAAATGCCTAGAACAGAGGCGCCTGTGCTGAGGGAAAATAGTGCACTAATTACTAAACCAAAACCCTCCTTCCAGCATGTGTTTCGAACTGAAATTATCGCCCTGGCCGAGACCTTCGAAACTTCCAGAATTGCTTCAAAATCCCTGCTCAAAAATGTCTACCCTGGAGATGCAAAAGAGCTGAATGAAACCCTTCTCCTTGTGAATTTCTAACTGTCCCTTGATGCTTTTCCTCCTCCAAAATTGATAAATTTTTGAGGATAGCTGTCTGTAAAAAAACAACTCCAATTTTGCCCAATGAATATTGCACAATCAAACCCTCCAGAACTGAAGTAAGTTACTTCCCAAGATATGCAATGAAACTCCTTAAAACAAAAATCCTCTAGATGTTGGCCCTTGGCCACAGATTATCCTCAGCTTGAGATAGCTAAATACTATCTCCAAAGTGCAACCCTTCAGAAGATATTCCACTTCCTCAGTTATGCAAGTCCAAGGGAGACTCTGTTCCCAAAGACTATCTAAAACCACTTGGCTCCACAATAGACTATGTGACTGAATCACAATCTGATGTCAAGATAAGAGATAAACAACTGGATGATCCAATGCAAGACCCATAGGGTCTATTTAAACACTTTTCTAAGAAGCCACCAGAACTTCTAGAAGTATCTATAAAATATTCTTATAAAATCCCTTTATAATGCACTTTTATATTAAAAGTAACTTTATAAAATAAAAAGTGCAACTTAACTCAAAATTATAACATTTTGGCCCCACATAACACATTATAATAAAAAATATGATAAACACCATCTCTCCAAAAGCAAATAAGACCATCCAATCCCCAAATAATCATCAGAATGACTCTCTCACATCGCCACCAGTCTACGAGAGCCCGTGATAGACTGATCCGGCACACCAAACGATGTCAGCCAGAATGGGGACATGACGAAAAATTGGGTCAAGGCAATGGAAGAAGAGATTGAGCAAATTGAGAAGAATGAAACATGGATCCTTGTTCCCAGACCACAGGACAAGAATGTCATTGGAACGAAATGGGTCTACAGAAACAAATTGAATGAAGATGGAAAAGTGATAAGGAACAAAGCAAGATTAGTTTGCAAAGGATACGCACAGGAGGCAGGACTGGATTATGGTGAAACTTTTGCACCTGTGGCCAAACTAGGAGTAAGAATCCTACTTGCTTATGTTGCTCATAAAAAGTTCAAAGTATACCAGATAGATGTAAATTATGCATTCCTGAATAGTATATTAGAGGAGGAAGTTTACATAGAACAACCGGAAGGCTTCTCATCCATAGAGAAAAGTGGTATGGTTTGTAAACTGAAAAAGGCTCTATATGGGCTAAAGCAAGCCCCAAGGGCTTGGTATGAAAGGTTGCATTCTTACCTCCTGACAATAGGATTCACAAGAACAAGAGACAACAACAATATGTATCTCAAGATTGGAAAAGAAGGGAACCTGATTGCTGAAATTTTTGTTGATGACATCATCTTTGGAGGAGATGACAAAATGAGCGAAGTCTTTGTTCAGGAGATGAAGAAAGAGTTTGAGATGTCTATGATTGGAGCCATAAAGTTCTTCATTGGATTGCAAATCCATCAGCTCAAAGAAGGTATTTTTATTTCTCAGTCCAAGTATGTCAAAGAAATTCTTAAATCCTTTGGGTTAGAAGAATTCAGATCGGTTGGTACACCAATGATAACTAAGCTCAAGTTGTCAAAGGAAGATGATGCAAAAGATGTAAATGAGACATTGTAACGGTCAATGATTGGGAAGTTACAGTATGCAGTGCATAGTAGACCTGATATTGCACATGCAGTAGGCATTGTAGCCCAATTCTCTGCTAATCCAAAAGAGACTTTTAATAGCAGTAAACAGAATTTTCAGATACCTAAAGGGTACTGAGGAGTATGGCCTATGGTTTCTACACAAAGGAGGATTCGAGATAAAGGTATTCACTGATGCAAACTGGGCTGGCAATATTGATGACAAAAAGAGCACAAGTGGAGGTGCATTCTTTCTTGGAGAAAGGATTGTTTCATTGACGAGTAAGAAGCAGAATTGCATTTCACAGTCCACAGCAGAAGCTGAGTATGTTGTTGCTGCAATCAATTGCACGCAAGTGATCTGGATCAAACAGATATTGGAAGGAATCCACGAATAGATACCTGAACCGATTGCCATTTACTGTGACAATACAAGTGCAATAAACATATCTAAAAATCCTGTCATGCACTCCAAAACAAAGCACATTGCTATAAAATACCATTATCTGAGAGAGCAAGTGCAAAATAAAGAGGTGAAATTGGAATATGTTCATACAAAAAAACAAATTGCTGACATATTCACAAAGCCCTTACCGAAGAGTACCTTTGAGTATCTCAGAGGTAAACTAGGTGTAATGCCCCTTCCTGATCTTTAGTAACTAGATAGAGGTGTTCATCAATCCATTGCGCATCAATAGAGGATTCACCCTCATTTTAACAGGATTGATGATAAAGGGCGGTTGCTCAAAGGGGAAGCAGGCCCCATAAAGAGTCATCTGACTAGCCTTTGGCATTACTGTCAAAGGGGGAGATTATGACCGGTCAGGATGTGTGAACCAAAATGTGGTCTAACCGGTAATGGTTTTGCCATCAATGCCAAAGGGGTAGATTGTTGGCATTAACCGGTAAGAATGTAACCCATACATGGCAAAAGAGGTATTGTCATTGATTGGCAAAGAGGTGTTGTCACTTATGAGTAAGGATACCAGTGTTCTATCTGTGAAGCAAGGACAAGCACAACTGACAACAATAAGTGCGAGGAGAGATTGGTTTGGAAACCGGTGACACCGAGCAAGTAAGAAAAGACTATATTGTTACAAGTAGTGGTTGCCGTTGCACCAAAAGATCGACCTGTTAATGCCTGATACAACCACTAGACTTATAGAAGACACAAAAGGTGGTTAAGCCATGTCACGAATCCCGAGGGGAGTGCTAACCATTTTGCCAACAATCTCCCCCTCAACGTTACCCAAGGGGATTCGAACTTGTGACATAGGAGGCGGTTAAGCCATGTCACGAATCCCAAGGGGAGTGCTAACCATTTTGCCAACATATATATGTTACTAATAATGCTCTAACTAATCATCAGAGCAACGGGTCACCAAGAAAGGTGTAACCGGTAACTGGTAACAGGAACCGAGGATAACTGGTAAGAAGAGACTATATATGTTACTAATAATGCTCTAGCTGATCATTAGAGAAACCGGTCACCAAGGAAGGTGTAACTGGTAACAAGAACCGAGGACACCGGTTAACCAAGGCTGCAACCGATACGTATAGAGGAAGGAAAGGTGACAGGTAAAGGTTTTTACCTGTGCAAAATTTAGGGATGTAAACCGATCAATAAAGATTTCATCAAGACTGATGAATCAGGGAAAGTCAAAGTTGACAAACAGTTGTGTGACTCTTTAACCGGGATCTGTTGCACAAAATCAGGAAGACTTTGTGTTATCACGACAATCGGTGCAAGGCACAAGTGAAGGTTTTAATGCCGAAGTTTGTGGCATTAAAACATGTAGAAAACTCCAGTGAAGGAAAGTTTTTGACACGCATCTGTCTTTTCCTTCATAAATCGGAAAAAGCACGTGGCATGCATCGAATGTTTCCTAAGTGAACTAATACTCCAATGGGTGATGGATCCAAAGGAGATCTTGAACAGGTCATGGATGTAGAATGCGGGAAGGTAAGAAAGACTATATATTCTTCAGCCTGTGAAGAATACTGGTTGCCTTCATTCTGCCAAAGAAAAGAGTGAACCTGTACACTGAAGAAGCTACTAAGGTGAAAAGAGGAGAAGAAAGTAGAGTGTGCAGAGAAGCACAACAGCCAAGGAGAACATACCTGCAGTGACTGGTGATGATTCTCAGTTGAATAGAACAACGATCTTATCAGGCTCAGCAAAGCCATCATTAAAAGATCAAACCCTCTATTGCTCTCTAACAATTTCAATAGCGAAATCCCAGTATTTTGGGTGGGCATTAACAGGTCCCTTGTATTAAATCCCTTAACCTGGTGACATCTGTTTAGGTGTTCTAAGTCCTCTAACCAGGCAGGTTTTAATAGGCTTTATTTCTTAAATCCCTTAACCGGGTCGCATCTAACAATGTGTTTGTAATCCTTTAATAGGGAAGGCTCCTTATAGGGCACTCTTCAGAAGAGTGCAAAATTTGTGAGGTTTACTCACACTGTGGTTTTCTCCCAATTTGGGTTTCCACGTGATAAATCTGGTGTTATTGTTTTTGCTTGATTGTTTGATAGCTATTTCTGTGATAGGATCTATTCTGCTTATAGTTTTAGTTACATTATATCAGATTTGTTTTCAAGTTTTAGTAGGTGCTGATTCACCCCTCCCCTCTCAGCACCGGTTGGGACCATCACTTTCATCATTCTCATCTATCCCATTGTAGGGCTTGGACTATTTTCAATTCTTCTTCACTGCTACTTTTAGTGCTCTTATCATCATTTATCTTCATCTTCCCCTGAGAGGATGTTTTATTTTCATGTTGATGTCCATTAGCCGATTGTAAGCATCAACATTTGAGGATGGAGGCACCATATTCATCTTCTTGTGCAAGGAGGGGATCATTCCCCCAACGAACTACCACTTCTTCAGTTTGTCATCTAGTTGATTCTCCAACTTTACAAATAACTCCTGTAGCCTATGATTGTAAGCTCGTTAATTCTCATTTTTCCCCTTTTTAGGGTTGTAGATTTCTATCACAATCTCATTGTCATCTCTCAATAGTTTGAACTTGGCCTCGAACGCCTTCTTCAACGCATCCCAAGAGGTTGTTGATTCTTTGTGAAGTTTTGTAAAGCAATCAATCACTACACCCCTAGTGTTGTTAGGAATGCTCTAAGCAAATAATATTTGTCCACCCGGGGTTTTTTTTCTTTCCATGCTCAAACTCGTTGGAGGAGTTTCCATTCTCTTTCCTCGATATGTTTCTTGTGTGTTGGACCTATTTGGATTGTTCCTCTCTATACATTCCAATGCTTGTCCTATACTCATGACCATGTACAAGTCCTTCACTCGTCCACCTTCGGCATCCTCTTCACTCCAATTATCCTAAGGAGCATTTTTATGCTCCTTTTGTCTGGGGATCTTTGGCTCGGATATTCCAATTCCTAACTCTTCTCTCGAGATGGATAGTCTTGGATGTGACACGTGTTATTCTCAAATGCTTTGATTAACTCTTCTCCAGTGTCTCTTCTTTGTCATCATGGATTGTTGTCCTACTTGGTCGGCAAGGTCTCGGTATGTTACATTAGGGAGTGATAAGTGTCTAGCAATTTCTTTCCACTCTTCCTTCTATGAAGGTTTTCCTCTCTTCCCAACTACAGCTTCAGCTAATGCTTCGACTTTTATTTCATTCTTGGGAAGGGCTCCGACTTTGGAATCATCCAACTGAATTTTCCTCGAATGTTTCTCGCAGTCTTCTTCTTCGTTCTCTTAGTTCTACAATCCTTAAAAATTGTGTGGTCTTCACTACCTTGTGGCCTCTTCTCGCATTTATTAGGATCTAAGGACATGAATCTCTCTAATCTGACACAATTTCTTTTAAGGCAACGACACAAAATGTTTACTGCCTAACTCTACGAGTTATATAAGTAAACGGAACTACAAGTACAAATCAATTATGCATTTACAATAGTATACAAAAGATAAGTCATTCTCGTTCTTTATTATTCAATGATATGCATTGATTAAAATATTCATATCTCAGCCTACCAATTGGTTGTGAATTTCTGACTATGAACCAAAGATATGATACATAGTAGGTCGTCATTGGTTAAGATAACCACCCGCCAATAACTACTAACTGACAACCAATTGGGAGCTACCAATTACAATGCATGACAAATGACTAACAAAACATAAGAAAATTCAAAATATACTATCGGCTGACACAATTATATTTACTTTTATAATTTATTACTTGGCCGACTGCACTTGGCAATGCTCAAGAAAAACAAATTTATGGGGATGTTTATGATGCCAATAGTCGCAATAAGGCGAACTTTCAAGGAAAAAATCCTCCCATTCAAAAGTATGGAATTATTCTTGGTAGACTTGAGGCTTATCTTTTTTTTAAAGTATAGAGTTCAAATTTTATGTACTGCAAAAAAGGAAGGTGTGGCCAAAATAAAGTTTTAACTTCGATAAAAGTTAAATGTATAACTAGTTATCAAAACTTGGTGCTGCACATGATTCATCTCAGAGCTTGACCCACAGCTTCTTCTTATCGTTTCTTGCTAGTGTTGTTGTGTGTTACTCTTCACACTAGCAATAGACAAACAGCATCAGCAGATCTCATTCTGGCAGATCCGTATCCATTCAGAGGTATGTCTAGCTGGCAGCACATAGCATGCTCCCTCCAGCAGCTCATGTTTCGCTCATAACACATTCACAAACCTTTTGTTCTGTTGCACTAGCCTTTACTATCTGCCATTAGTTGGATTCTACACTCTTCATGAAGCCATAGGCCAGTGCCCACACTTTCTATCTGCCAGTACATTGCTGCTCAGATTTCAGCAAGCCTCTAGAATCTTGTTCAGTGAAATGGAGTTCGTAAACTTAGCTATGATACCATATTAGATTGATTTCACCAGCCACAGCTTCTGTATAGAATGGCTTATTACATAAGCCAGGCTGCCAGAGAATAAATTGCTACACATTAGGAACAACTCTACAGCCATATTAAATTCCATTTACATGGCATTTGACATAGCCAACTGAAAATGTAAATGCAATCCAATTACACAGGTTTAAAAAGGGTACAGAAAAACAGAAAAGCAAATTGAACCCTAAAACAGCAGGCTTTTTTATTGAAATACATGATAAAAACGATTGAATAACCTGCAAAAGCTGAGTTTAAATGGGTCAAAGGCATGCTCTATTTCCCTATTTAATGCTTTTATGTCTGCAACAAACTCAAACTAGGTACAACCATGTGCCATTGTAGTACAATCAAAACTATGCCTCTAATGCGAATAATATGGAACCATTGTAAGCCTTAGTACAAACAAAGCTAAGTTAATCTAAAATCTAGTAATACCCAGGCAGAGATTTGTGTAGATTTACAAACTCATATTACTATAGAGGGGCGTCCTTTACAAGCCATTGGGGAGAATCTTCCACTGTTGTGGACATCCCACATCATGATCCCTGCATCATTTATTGTACTATATAAATTTTTGTTGCAACTATACATAAGATGCACAGACTAGAGGTCATATTTTGTGAATTGATGTTTGTAATATGGATGGTTGTGTTAAGTGAATGATTCATCATGCATCCTCATCTCTATCCCATTGCTGGGTGCCTTATGGTCACATTCTTTCTCCTTCTAGCAATAAATCACTTTTTTTCCCAACCAAAATTAATTCCTTTTTAGCCATAGTCTTTTGTCTATTGTCAATTGGTGCTGCAAGCAGCTGTGAATCCCACAGGTTATTTCAACTTGTAAAATTGAACCCACATCATCAATCAACTTCCAAAAAATCTTGTGAAAACAAGTACACAAGCAAAATTTGCATCAGAGACAAAAATCTAGAGACAAATCCATTGTGGAAAAGCAAAATAAGCATTAAAAGTGAATGCATTTTCCTACTCACTCACTCTAATACTTGTGATATCTTCACTCAGTAAAAAAATCTCCTGGTGTCATTTTATAAGTTAGTCTCCCCTTAAAAGCATGTCCCTCCTATTTAAAATGAGTGCTGAACAATATCTTTTATATAAGGCCCTTAAAGGGTGTTTAATAATGTGAATCTCCAAATAGGAGTCTCAAGTCGAAAGGGAAAATCCATTTACTATTATTTACAAGATCCACAAGAATTCAACCTGAGAGAATCTTTCTTCTGATTTGAAATGTTTTTGAGATTAATCAGCAGCAAAACAAGGGTGCTGTCCCTTATAAAACCACAGCCCAAAGGCGTAAAAACAACTAACAGCGCCCTAACATCAGATCAACATCACAAACTACTACTAAGGAAAAGAAACAACTATCAGCACATACACAACTAAAGCTAATAGAAAACTATAAGTAAACTAAATGTTCACTTTGGAACCAAAGTCCAGTAAGGTAGCAGCAGAGCCTAAAACACTAGAAAGAAATGTTCATGCAGGAAACAAAGTTAGTTTACCAATAAACACAAAAATAAAATTAGTTCTGATAGAAAGCCCTATTGGCATAATTGATGTAGAGGTTGATTGAGTGTTGATTGGTACAAGTTTGATGACAGGAAGTTGTGTTGTCATTGATGTCAACTGAGTACTGTGTTGATTGACAGTGAGGTGATAAGTGTTTGAGTTGTTGAATCCTATGTGCGGTGAGTACATGAAGGAATTGGAGTGTGCAATCGTTGTTGAAGACTCTGGGATGTCTCTAGATGCATTTTGTATGATCGCACATGATGGGAACAGAGATGGAGTGAGTTATGATCGATTGAAGAGCAACAGGTCAGACAGGAGAACAATCAGTGACAGACAGTGAATGATTTGATTGTTCAATCAAATCAGTATGGATCCAAGTGTTTTGATCATGATATGTTTATCTTGACTAGGATATGTTATTGATACTATGATCACTACAGGATTGGAGTACCGCAAGGTATTATTTCAGTTGACAGAAGATCACTCTGAGCTAGATAGAAAAATGTTTGAACAGGTTTGAACAGTTGATGTTAGATCGGTTAGCGATGATGATGCGGTCAGTTGTGGTGGATCTCTTAGTGATCTAGATGGCATAACAAATTTGTAATGATGATTTGGTGTCACTTTGTTCGAGGTAATCGGATCTATCAAGTTTTGGAAGAGTGTTGGGGAAGTCAAATAAAGTTTGACTATTCTTGTTTCAAATCGATGTGCGACGAATCTTGAGGCCAAGCTGAATTTGTAATTGAATATTCTAGATTAGTAATATGTTTTAGGGGTCAAGGATCGAGCGGGAATGATTGAAACTCAAATGTAATACGATTTGTAAGTCGGTTAAGGCCCTAATGAACATGTAATGTATATATATATATATGTGTGTGTGTGTAAATCAATGAATTATACAAGTGTAGATCTGGATGCGAACATGCGGTCGAGTGAAGAGCAAAGATTGTCTGCAAGAGAAGCAGTGTTTGTGCTTAATTGGATCTGAACAAGCAATGGCAAAGTGCTACACCCAGATCATTGTACTTGTAGAATCCTAACAGATTCTGCAAGAAAATCCCTTAACCGGGTAGATCCTAACAAGTCTGATTTGTAAATCCTTTAACCGGGTGGCTCTTTAATTAGAGTTTGAAATCCTTTAACAGGGTTACTCCTAACAGGGTAAAGCTCCTAACAAGGCTAGAGGTAAATTCCTTAACCAGGTGACTCCTAACAAGGTCTGCTCCTAATCGGGCATTTGTAAAGCTCCTAACGGGGCTAGGCCTTTAACAAGGCACATTTCAAAAGAGTGCAGATTATTAGTGGGTGCTAATTCCCACCGTGGTTTTTATCCTTAATCAGGGTTTCCACAATAAAAATACTGGAGTCACCGTGTTGCATATTTGGATGGTTGTTTGGTTACTTTGTTTATTGCATGCATAAAGTTTAAAGTTGATGAATGTGGTTAAAGTTGTTGAATAAATTGTGAAAAGTTTTAGATCTGATAAATTATTGATTCAGCCCCCCTCCCCCCTCTCAGTAATCTTGGACCTTATAGTATTAACAAGCCCTTGTAGGAAAAGAACATTGTAAGTGAAACAGATCTAGAGACACTTACAGATTTAGAGGGTTAAGCATGGCCAGTAGATTTTATGTTACACCCTGATTGATAGAACACATGACTCGGTCATCCATAAGGAACTTGGACAATTCCTAGTAGTTTCCTTTATTCTTTGTATTCTTTCCCAACACCTTGCGTTGCATAAGACACATGTAGATTACAAAACTATGCATCACGTGAAGGTTAAACCTAGAAATGCACCCCATTTTGTTTTCCATGTCGAGGATCTTAGTTTTTAACCCTCCTAACTCAATCCTTAACGTAGCCAATTTAGTGGTCGTAGTCTGGTAGTCACTGCAAGTGCCTTTGACAACAGTCGTGTTGGCATTCTCCTCCTTCGGCACCATATCCCCAAGTAAATCAACTGGCTCCACTTTTGTATTGTACGAAATGTGAGTAGAGCTATTGGTTGTGGATTTCTCATAATTGTCAATGGTTTCAGTTTTGCCTCCATCACCATCAACAATCTTCTCTCTCATTTTTCTCCACCTTTTTCCCACTCCCTCGGTCCTCTCCCTCCTTCAAAACATAGTCGACTAACTGGGCTTTTTTACCTTTGTCCACAAAATGGGTCACCAGCCTAAGGGACCTTTGAGGGTTGCTATGTTCTTCCCCAACATCGTCTTCCTACTCACTTAACACCTCTTATATAGAGAATTTGGACTTTTTGGCTGGGGGAAGGTGTTTTTTCCTTTCCTTTTATTGGTAGTCAGGGGTTTGGCAAATTTACTTTTTAAGCCACATAATTTCATAGCAATCACAAAAGGAGTGGGGGTCTTGAGAGTCCCTGGCCTAGAGGCAATCTTAGGGGCACCAGGGTGGCGAATGCACTTCTTTTTCCTTGGGCCAAGAGCGTCAATGTTGGCAGGTGGTGGGAGCTTGAGTTGGGGGCAACCTGGACAACAATGGGTTTGGGTGGACAAAGAGCCAAGTGAAAATTTTACAGCCTATAAATCAAACCTTGGTGCAGAGGGGTGGGTTTTTTTACCTTGAGTTTTGGTAGTCTCCATCACTTCCATAACAAAACTTTCCAGAGAGTCAAGAAAGAAAAACGAGAAAGAAATAAGGTCATGGTTCTTAAAGTGGCTGAGAAGTGGCATATGATAATAATAAACTTTGAATCAACCTTCTAAGCTAGAATATTTCGTAATCATGAGACGAACCTGGCTCCATGGTGGCGGCAGCTGCTCCCTTTCATATCCACCTTACATCTTGACCAGAGCTTCAATCCCTCTAAAAAGCTTGTTAAGGCTTTCATTATCCACCACCCAACTGGTTTTCTTCCATTTTCTACCCTCCATGGGTAGCCCAGTGGCCTTTGCTATCAAATCTTCATTGATTCCAAAAGAGATTCCTCTCACCGTAATCCTCGTATCCTCCTAGGAGGTAGAAAATTGTATAGACAAACCCTTATTGTAGCCATTAATGGACTTGATAAACTCAAAAACCCCTCCTCTACAGATATGTCACACAGTGGCATCATTTATAAAATCATTAGGATTGTCAGGCTCAATGCGAACATGGTCCCCACCCATCAAAAGGAAAGCAGAAAAAGGATTAGCAGAGGCCCACCCAAGTAGTAAAATTGCACACTCGAACAAAATTAGGTAAAGTTGTTGTAGAAGCCCAACAGTTAGAAGATAAATTTTAGACTAGCGTGCTAGCTTGGGTAAAATCATTTATCCATCCCCCAAAATACTCCTCTCGTGTAGACAAAATTTTCTAGTAGACAAAAGCCTTTTCTCCACGATATACAATAATTACACCCCTTTAAAAGAAAGATGGTATACATTATGTAATGACCCTTACCAATAGGCCACTAAAAACCACTCAAAAATGTAACTCAAAATGTAGATAGAAAATTATTTTGCAATATATGAGTTCGCTGTCCCAAAATTTCAGAATAATAGATAGCAACCAAATACCATCTAAAACACTATCAATGATGTAGGAAATTGCTCAAAACCATATGCCATTCATCTATCAACAATTTGCAACAATGTCATACATATTTCAGCCAATAATATGATCATCAAACCCTAGGTTTGCAATATAGATAGACTAAAAATTACAATGCCCTTTCACTTGCAAAACCCTAGCCTTCCTTTGATACCAATAATGCCAAATGGCAAACAAAGACAAGTACAATGTAAAATAGTAAAGTGTTGAAGCTATATTTTGTACTCAGCTGAAAACATACATTTCTCAGAAAATATGTCAAATGCCAAATGAGAAGTGAAGAACCTGATTGTAGATGGCTGCAATAATTTTTACCAATGCTGAAGATGCCAACACCCAAGCCAAAGTCACCCCAAATCTGAAAATGTACTTCCTTGCCAATTTTCGAAAATGCCTAGGAGTTTTGAAAATTCCTTAAAAATAAATCATGGCATTTTGGGACTCCAAAATGCACCTATCTTTATCTCCTCGACGATAGAAATCCGATGCAAAAATACCCAGAATGATAGGCTGAGTAATGAGGAAGATATAAGCAAAAATGTGGTTCCAAAACCCTATCCTGAAATTCTGAAAACTGAATTAGACTTGTAGCAAAAACTTTTTCAAATTGCTTTTTCGCTCTGCTTTTTCGGATCTGGTTTTTCGCTTTGCTTTTTCGGATCTACTTTTTCACTTTGCTTTTTCGGATCTGCTTTTTCGAACTGCTTTTTTCGGATCTGCTTTTTCGCTTGCTTTTTCGGATCTGCTTTTTCAGACTGCTTTTTCGCTTTGCTTTTTCGTACTACTTTTTTTCGGATCTGTTTTTTTTTCTCTTGCAATCAAAAACTCAAACCCTCAGGTAAGTCTGAGGACTCCAAATAAGCTCAACTTGAAATGGCTGAATACCACTTCCAAAGTGCAACCCTTCAAAGGATATTTCACCTCCTCAGTTATGCAAATCCTTAAGAAACTCCGTTCCTAAAGATCAAATGACAATCTGCAGACCAAGATGGCGCCACAAATGCTCAAAGAGAAAAGTAGTGTAAACTCAAGTCATGGGATGTCCAAATGAGAGGCCAAGCACTCTATTTATTCACTTTTCTAAGAAGCCACCAGAACTTCTAGAAGTATCTATAAAATATTCTTATAAAATCCCTTTATAATGCACTTTTATATAAAAAGTAACTTTATAAAATAAAAAGTGCAACTCAACTCAAAATTATAACATTTTGGCCCCACATAACACATTATAATAAAAAATATGATAAACACCATCTCTCCAAAAGCAAATAAGACCATCCAATCCCCAAATAATCATCAGAATGACTCTCTCCACATCGCCACCGGTCTACGAGAGCCCGTGATAGACTGATCCGGCACGCCAAACGATGTCAGCCAGAATGGGGACATGACACATTAATTAAGCAGTTACGTGTCGCCATGAAATGATGACATTGCATCATTATAGGACCCACAACAAGGTTCAAATGGTTCCTCTAGTCCTTCTCTCACCACATAGACAATTTTTTGTCACTAAATATGATTTGACCTCCCCACTAACTTTGGCTAGTCCATGTCCCCAAGTCCTGTTTCCAAGTATCCATTCCCTATTCCGATTCAAATTCAAATTTACATCAAAGTTTTCCCGCTTTAGGCTTTCCTATTTGAAACCCCTACAATCCCATTTCCAACACAAGGCTGTATAAAATAGGATCCGCAAAGACCAAAGGAAAATGCCACCCATTAGTATCGATAACTGATCTCTCTCCCCTCAGGAGAGTTTGGATGTTATTTGGAAGGGAATCTTTCTTACTCCAGCATCTCAACTCCTCCATATAATAGCCTAGCACAAACATGGCATTAGCTACCATATTGCCTTTTCTAAAGACATGGTTAATTTCAAAGAGATCCAACCCTAATAGAAGTTTGTAAATGTCTACCACAATTCCTTTGATAGACCAATTGACTACGAACATGCCTTTAATAGCATCAACAATGAGTTTGGAATCACCTTCCATTGACAACACCTAAATTCCAATTGAGAGAGTAATTTTAAGACCCCATAGGAGGGCCATTCCTTTAGCTTTGTTATTCGTTTTACCTTGAAGAATACCACCGTAAGATGCCACCATCTCTCAAGAGTTCATTCTAATCACTCCCCCTGCCACATAACTACTCTAGGATTGTCTTGTAGTCCCATCAAAATTTAGCTTGAACCACCCTGGTCTAGGGGCAGTCCAATTAGTGTTTCTCCTTCTCAATCTCTTCAAACTATCAAATCTTGCAAAAGAGTCAACAAGGCCCCAATTCTTAGCAATTTTGTTGTCTAATTGGGATGGAGGAAAGGAAGGGCAAGACCATCCATAAGCAATTTATAGAAGGCCCTAAAAACTTCTTTAGTTGGATTCTCCTCTTCACACAAAATCGTGTGGTTTCTTTCCTTCCAAACGCTCCAACCTAGATGAAAGGGGATCTGCTTCCATAATTCTCTAATAAGGGGGTTATGGGAAGTAACTAACCAATCGAAAGCAAGGTGATGAACATCTCCATTCATGACCCAAGCAATTTGAAACTTCTGCAACACCATACTCCACAAGGCTTGTGTATAGGCACAATAGATTAGTAGGTGAGGGACATTCTCCTATTCATGCTTACATAGAACATAATGGTTAGGCAACTATAGCCCACACTTAACGAGATTATCTTGTGTGAGAAATTTATTATGCATAACTGTCCACTAAAAGAAATTAATTTTGGGGATAAGGTGAGGATTCCAATTTTTTCTTTGAAGACGAGTGTTATTACCCTCCCTTGGGATTACATAATAAGCAGTTCTAACAATAAAATCCCCTCTAGGGTTCTTTCTTCATATGAACTTATCCTTCCATTGGAACAGGGGGATTCTAATATGCTTTAACAACTTTTGTAGCTTAGTCGAAGCCTGAAATATATGCGGCTGATTGTGGCAACAAAGTGAGACATTCTTCTAGGAGTTGGACTGGGATAGATAGTCCACCACCCATTGCATAAAAAACCGCTTGGCGGTCCCATAAATATCCATGTGCATTTGGTATGAGGAAAACGACTTGTCCCCCAACCAAGTATCTTCCCAAAACCATATTTTTTGACCATTGCCAAACTACCATTTTAGACCAGATATTTCTACATTTGAGAATGTTATTCCATATCTTGGAACCACTAGGGAATCCCTAGGTAGTAAAAACCCTGTAGAACCTCTAATTTTTTAAATATTTGGTAGACATAATATCACACTAGTCAGCATTATGGAGAGCTGATTTCCAGTCAATTTTTGCCATAAGGGCTCTGCTTAATGAGATTTTTCTTATTCCCAATCCTCCTATGTTCTTTGGCTAGCAAATCTTACCCCAGCTAATAAGTGCCATTCATTTTTCCTCCATGCCTATCCATAAGAAGGCTTTATGTATTCTTTCCAATCTGTCTTCCCTTGAGCTTAGAATCTTGAATAAGGAAAGGAAGTAAACAGGGATTCCTTGTAGGGATGCTAACAAAAGCTACAATTTCCCCGCATTGCTGAGTAGTTTACTTTTCCATCCCGCCAATTTACAGTGAATTCTTTCTAAGATTGAGCCCTAAAAGGTATTGGACACCTCCTTGATAGTAAGAGGTAGACCCAAATATATTTTAGGAAGAACAACACACTGACAGTCATAATAGCTTTGATTTTATTCTGTAAACTATGTGGTATTAAAGAAATAAATATTTATCATTTTAATATGTTGTCCCGAGACTTTTGCATATTGGTTAAGGAAGCGTTTCCATTCTCTACCTTCCACCACTGAAGCTGAACCAAACAAGATGGTATCATCCACAAATTGTTACAAGACCACAGATGGCATAGTGGACGCGGGCTTAACCCCTTGAAACTTAACCCCCTCAATCCATCTTAAAAAATTTATTTCTAAAACCTCTGCAAGGATGATAAATAGATAAGGGGACAAGGGGTCCCCCTGCTTGATTCCTCTAGTTGCTCCAAAGAATTCTCTAGGAACTCCATTGGCAAGAACAAAATATCAAACAGTTGTAACACACTTTTTAATCAAGCTGATCATTATGTTGTCAAACCCCAAATTCCCTAGGCCTTTGAATAGGAAGTCCAAATGAACTCTATCATAAGCCTTAGATATATCAAGCTTAAGAACCATTCCCAGCTGTCCCCATTTATCCATAGAATGGATGACCTCATGAGTTATAACAACAACATCAAGGATTTGCCTCCCAAGGACAAATTCTTTTTGATTGTTGTTGATAAGGCTGTTTAAAAACGGTTTGGTTCTATTAACTAACACCTTTGAGAAAAAAATTTAAATAGTGTTACACAAAATTATTGGTCTAAAGTTCGAGAGTCTTTGTGGTTCCTATATTTTAGGAATCAGACCAATGAAAGAGCTATTCAATTTCTTTAACAATTTCCCAGTTTGGAAGAAGTATTTTTCTGCCATGGTGATATCAAAGCCTACAATATCTTAGAATTCCTAAACAAAGGTAGGTGGAAATCCATTTGGTCCTAGGATTTGTAGGCCCCCGTAGAGAAAACAACATTTTTAACCTCCTCAATTACCAAGGCAAGAATCTGGGTATTATCAACAACATTAACAACATTGGGAAGACAATAGAGTAGCTGGTCCTCCAAAAGCTTGTTGATAGTTTAGTTGTCTTCCTTTAAAATATTGCAAAAGTAATTCAAGGCCATCAAACCCAATTGAGCATCATCCCTGATCTCACAATCAGCATCATCCAAGGCTTAGGATTGTATTTCTCCTCCTATGTTTGCTGGCAGACCTGTGAAAGAAGGCTGAATTTCGGTCACCCTCCTTCAGCCACCGAACCTTGGACTTTTGTTTCCAATAGATTTCCTCATGTTTTATAATCTCCTTCCATTTGCCCCTTAGAGCTTCCTCCTCCCTATGTGTTGATTCCAAGTTGTAACCCTTAGCCATTTGTTCTTGGATTGTTGTCAATCTCAGGTTGATTTCTTTCTTCTTGGCAAAAATATCACCAAAAGTGAACTTATTCTAGTCCTTCACGTTTTTGAACTACTTTGTACATAGGTGTTAAGGTATAGCTTCATTCGTATTATTATATATATATATATATATATATATATATATATATATATATTATAGTATACAAATGA
This sequence comes from Chamaecyparis obtusa, assembly GCA_027943335.1. Lineage (NCBI taxonomy): Eukaryota > Viridiplantae > Streptophyta > Pinopsida > Cupressales > Cupressaceae > Chamaecyparis > Chamaecyparis obtusa. Next base: position 3,568,931 of record BSBK01000380.1, on the reverse strand, counting down.
TTATAAAGAAGAGTTGTGATTATATTATTACTATCTTATTATTATTATTATATTGATGAAATATAACAATAATAATAACATAGTAATATATTAAAGTCACATTGGTATTAATTGAACTATGTTCGATAATCTTACAAATGCTAAGTATCGACTATTAAGTCGAATGAATGAATAAACGATGTCATGCTCGGTCGTTATTACAACTGACTGCACTAATACAAGACGCTGTTTGTATTAGTGCTAGCGACTGTTGTTAACAGTCGCTAACACTAATACCAAACAGCAACTATTGGACGTGACTGTTCATTTATGAAAAGGCATGTTGGTTGCTGTTTAACCGATCATATGCATATATATACATGCTGTGATCGCAGGGTTTGAGCAATCAATAACAGTGTTCATTGTCTCCTTCACCTGCGGTCACAGCATTATATATACTCAGTACAATATATAAAAGCATCACAATATTGTTATATATCAGAACAGTTACTTAATAGTAATATAATAAATTCCCAAAGATCTAATTTCCTAACATGGTATCAGAGCAGAGTTAAAGGGAATTAAATTCTGAATTATTATTTGATTGGAATACAAAAAAAATATTACTTAAAAGTAAAGAGTCATCACAAATTATTAAAAATGACCACCGGAATCAGAATGGAAGACAGATTGGAAGGAGCATCAAATTTTCTATTATGGAAAATTAGAATCACCACACTATTGCAAGAACTGGAATTAGAATCATTCATAGAAGTGGAAAAAGAAATGCCTACAGACGAAGCAGAGAAAACAACTTGGAAAAGGAGGAACAATAAAGCCAAGAAATTAATTGTTGATTCAGTTAAAGATTCCATTCTCCCAAATATAGCAAGATTAACAACAGCATATGAGGTCTTCAAGAAAATTCAAGAATCATATGAAATAAACAATACAAGTCGAATATTAACCTTGAAGGAACAACTATTGTCAATAAAGATGAATAAAGGGGAAACGGTTACATCTTATTTCCTAAGAATTGCTGAAATTCGAGATCAACTATTCTCTATTGGTAACAATGTAGAAGACATAGAATTATCTCTAATAGCACTAAGAGGATTACCAACATCTTGGGAGAATTTCATTCAATGTATAAGCACTCGTTCACCCTTACCAAAATTTGATCAACTTAAAAACGATTGCACTCAAGAAGAATCAAGACTCATTACCAGAGGACTAGGTTTAAAGAAAGAGGGAGAAACACAAGCTCTCAATACAAAGTCTCACAACAAAAAGAGAAAATCCTTCAAAAGAAAGAGGGGATTCAAAAGAGATTTTTCTAAAATTCAATGTTACAAATGTGATAAATATGGGCACACTCATCGACACTGTCCTGAAAGACAAAAGACTCAAGCCACCGTAGCTGAAGCAAAAGAAATTCCACTTTTCTTTACAGCTCTCTCAAGTGAACTAAATTCAAATAATAGAACTTGGATAATTGATAGTGGTGCATCAAGACATATAACCGGATTCAAAAATTAGTTTGAAACACTTGAAAATTATTCAACCGAAGAAGTAACTATTGGGGATAACTTCACTTACCCAGTCAAAGGAATAGGGACCTGTACTATCAAGATAAAGAATGGAGTATCCTTACAACTTAAAGATGTTCTATTTGTACCCGGAATCAAAAGAAATTTAGTTTCTATATCAGGACTAGCAGATCAAGGGTTTCATGTCACCTTTAATGAAGACAAAGTTCTACTATGGCCTAAAAATTCAAATATGAAAAATGCCACAATTATAGGGACAAGAGATGGTAGTCTATACAAACTATGTAATGACCAGAAAGCTGCACTAACTCATGAAATTACAAACCACAGTGAATTATGACATAAGAGGTTGGGACATCTAAGATATAATGCCCTACCTATGATAAACAAAATTACTACAGGTCTTCCACACTTAAAAGTTGATCATTCTGGTATTTGTAAAGGTTGTGCACTAGGGAAGAATATAAAAGGATCTTTCTCTACAAGTGAGCACAAATCTAAAGTAATCTTAGAATTGATCCATACTGACTTGTGTGGACCCATGTCAACACCTTCCTTAATAGGATCACTATACCATATTATCTTTATTGATGATTATTCTCGGAAAACCTGGATATACTTTCTTAAGGTTAAAGAATCAAGTGAGGTACTATCTAAATTCAGAGAATTCAAAGCACTAGTAGAAAATCAAATAGACAAGAGAATAAAAGTATTAAGATCAGATAATGGAGGTGAATACAAATCTGACATATTCAAAGAGTTCTATAGTTCTGTTGGGATTAAGAGGGAGTATACTGTGCCGTATAATCCTCAACAAAACGGAGTAGCAGAAAGGAAGAATAGATCCATAATCAAAGCAGCAAAAGTCATGATGCTCGATCAAAACCTTCATACTTCTTTTTGGGCAGAAGCTTCAAATACAACGGTATATATTCAAAATCGGTGTCCACACTCCATACTAGAAAATATAACACCAAAAGAGGCATTCACAGGAATCAAGCCAGATCTAAGTCATCTCAGGATATTTGGATGTCCTGTATATATTCATGTACCTAAAGAAAAGAGGACTAAACTAGAACCATCAAGTAAGAGAGGTATACTTGTTGGTTATAGTGAAAACACAAAAGGGTATCGAATCTATATTCCAGGACAAAAGTCTGTTGAGATAAGTAGAGATGTAAAATTTAATGAAAATAGCACATTTAAAAACTTTGAAGAGGATAACATCCCGGAGATCGAAGAAGATCTCACAGCTGAAATTGAGAGGGAGGATATGGAAGAACCTGAACTACCAGTCATTGAAAATGAAAACAGTAATGTAATCAATGATAAGAAAAGGCCATTATGGGCAAGGAAAATGATTAAAGAAAATAATGTAGAACCAAATGAAATATCTCATGAAAATAAAAGGACAAGAACTCAGAAATGTTATGCAGCCCTTATAACAGAAATCAATAACTCAGAACCATCAAATCCTAAGGAGGCATTATCTAATCAAGCGTGGAGAGAGGCAATGATTGAAGAATATCAATCTATAATAAAGAATGATGTCTGGGACATAGTACCTAGACCTAAAAACAAAACCGTTGTCTCTTTTAGATGGCTATTCAAAACTAAATATGCTCCTGATGGAAGTATTGAAAAACATAAAGCTCGGTTTGTTGCTAGAGGGTTCTCACAGAAAGCAAGTATTGATTATGAAGAAACATTTGCTCTTGTAGCTCAGTATACATCAGTCAGAACCATTATTGCTATAGCAGCCTCTAAGGGGTGGAAGATGCACCAGATGAATGTAAAAACAGCATTCCTAAATGGCACCATTGAAGAAGAAGTATACTTAGAGCAGCCAGAAGGGTTCATTATACAAGAAGCATCAAAATATGTTTGCAAACTTAAGAAAGCACTATATGGATTGAAACAAGCTCCTAGAGCTTGGTATGAAAGAATAAACAGCTATCTCTCAAAGTTAGGATATTCTAAAAATGATGCAGATCCTAACATTTACTTCAAGATATCATATGGCAACATGGTTATTTTGGTTCTTTATGTAGATGATCTCTTAATAACAGGGGAAGATCATCTTATTGCAAAATGTAAGCAAGAGCTAACTGCTGAATTTGACATGAAGGATTTAGGGCTCTTACATTATTTCTTAGGTTTGGAAGTTTTTCAAAAGAAAGACTATATTTTGCTAAATCAACAAAAGTACACTATTGATATACTATCCAAGTTTGGAATGATGGAATGTAAGCCTTTATCCACACCTATGGAAACAAATTTGCACAAACTCAAAATTGAAGCAGAAGAGTCTGAACCCACTGATCCTACATTATATAGAGAAATTGTTGGATCTCTCATGCACTTGGTGAACACTAGACCTGACATCTGCTATGTAACTAATGTAGTGAGTCACTTTATGTGTGAACCCAAGAAAATACACTTAATGGCAGCCAAGCATATTTTGAGATATCTACGAGGCTCTATTGGATTAGGGCTAAAGTATGAAAAGGTAGAAATCAATCTTCAAGGGTATTCTGATTCTGATTGGGCTGGAAGTACTACCGATCGAAAAAGCACTACAGGGTGTTGTTTTAATCTTGGGTCAGCTATGATCTCTTGGTTCAGTCGAAAACAATCAGCAATAGCATTAAGCTCCACTGAAGTTGAATACATGGCAGCATCCATGGGAGCACGTGAAGCTGTATGGTTAAGAAAGCTATTATTTGGATTGTTTGGAAAATCTCTAGATCCAACTATGATTCACTGTGACAATCAAAGTTGTATCAAGTTATCTGTTAATCCAGTTTTCCATAACAGGTCCAAACACATTGAGATTCCATATCATTACATAAGAGATATGGTAGAGAGAAATATCATAAAGCTAGAGTACATTAGTACTGAAGAACAGAGTGCTGATATTTTCACTAAGCCACTTGCAAAGCTGAAGATAGAATACTTCAGAAACAAACTTGGCATGATCAAGTTGTGATGTATGGTTTAAACTCCTCTTAATTGTCAGTTTTTTATTCATGAATAAATATAAAAAATGTGTATACTGCAATATTGTGTAAAATGATCATTTGTGTGTGGGTTAACATTTCAAGGTGACGATCTTGTAAATAGTTAACCAAAGTGTCAAGATAGACTACTTAATTGTGTGTCCCGACTGTGTGGAGATCATGATATTCAAGTCTATTTTCATGACGAGACTACATTAACTTGTGTGTCCCGAAGTGGCGGATGTCATGATAGACTTTTGATATTTAATACTCACTCGCTAAGAGGGAGTGTTAAGGTATAGCTTCATTCGTATTATTATTATTATTATTATTATTATTATTATTATATATATATATATTATAGTATACAAATGATTATAAAGAAGAGTTGTGATTATATTATTACTATCTTATTATTATTATTATATTGATGAAATATAATAATAATAATAACATAGTAATATATATTAAAGTCACATTGGTATTAATCGAACTATGTTTGATAATCTTACAAATGCTAAGTATCGACTATTAAGTCGAATGAATGAATAAACGATGTCATGCTCGGTCGTTATTACAACTGACTACACTAATACAAGACGCTGTTTGTATTAGTGCTAGCGACTATTGTTAACAATCGCTAACACTAATACCAAACAGCAACTATTGGACGTGACTGTTCATTTATGAAAAGGCATGTTGGTTGTTGTTTAACCGATCATATGCATATATATACATGCTGTGATCGCAGGGTTTGAGCAATCAATAACAGTGTTCATTGTCTCCTTCACCTGCGGTCACAGCATTATATATACTCAGTACAATATATAAAAGCATCACAATATTGTTATATATCAGAACAGTTACTTAACAGTAATATAATAAATTCCCAAAGATCTAATTTCCTAACAATAGGGGTCCCCTGGATTGGATTATTCCACCAATTTTGAATATAGTCACGAAAATTAGGATGTGTTGTCCACGTCATCTCATAATGAAATAGGATATGTCCCCTAACAGACCTATCAATCCATTCAAAGAAAGTAGGATTGTGTTTAGACACCATTCTGGGGAGGGCTCTAAAGGTGGTATTGTATCCAATGTCCCAAGTAGCGGAAATTAAAAAATATCTTGTTTAACTTGAATGAGGTGGTCCCCCTTCCTATGATTGGGCCAAGTGAAGAACTACCCCGTCAACTCAATATCAAGCGGACTGGTTCTGCTGATGAAGTCAGCCAAGTCAACCATACTCTTAGAGTAGTTAGCCAACCCTCCCATTTTTTCTGAAGGAAAGTGGGGAATTAAAATCACTTGTAACTAACCAATGGGAATCATGATCATTTTGTATCAAGGAAGAAATGTCCTCCTAGACCACCTTTCTACCCAAACGGTAGTTGGGGGCATAAACATTAACAAGATACCAAGAATCTCTTTGGGAAGTGAGTTTAATTGTTAAGAAACTAGGAGAGGAGGAAAGAAAAGAATCTCCCACCTTCATTGGATCCCACATAGGCTCCCCTAGAAGCACCATTAGCATCACTGATGAAAAAATAGGAGCTTAGCCAAATAATCCCTACAATAGTGCTAAAGGAGGATTTTGTCATCTTAACTTCTTGCAGTAGCAAAATATCAATCCTCTTTTCAAATATACAGTTTCTCAGAGCATATTGTTTGGGAGCAATTTAAGCCCCTCAAGTTCCATGAAAATGTTGTGAGGTATTCACACCATCACCCCATTGCAAATGGGGATCCCCCCTTTTCGCTTGTAGTTGTAAGGTTTTGGCAATTCAATTAACAATTCAGAACTCAGAGGTTGAGGAGTGGTTAAGCGATTAAATTGTTCGGGTTGTAAGTGCAAATAGGAGTATCAAGATTAAGGTTTCATTGGGTCAAGTTGCGATGGTTTGAGGAAAAATCTCTAAGTGCATGAATATTTTGTCTAGTCAAATAGTCTGAAATATGATATAATGGCATATTTTATGCCTAAGGGCTTTAAAATCCCTATAAAAATTGATTTTCCATACTTAAAATATGCAAAAACCTTATGAAAATCAAATTTTCCTTGTAAAATTGCACTTTGTCCCTATTGAAATAAATTTTCCCACTCCAAAATTGCACTTTGTCCTTAAGGAAATAGAATTTCCACACCAAAATTGCACTTTGTCCCTATGGAAATAGAATTTCTACTCCAAAATTGCATTTTGTCCCTATGCATATAGAATTTCCCTCAATCCTTGAGAGGGTCGTTTTTCCCCTTGAAGACCATTTTGAATAAATGAAGGCATGAAATAGTGGGAAATTATGGGGGATTATAAGTATCCATGTGCAAATCAATTTTCCCCTTTGAAGAAATAATGAGAATGAATAAAAGGTGATCAAGAGGATTTGCAAATAGACATTGCACTTTTGTCCTTGTCCAGGTCAATTTTCCACTAGATGAAGTTGAGGAAGGAATGGTGAAGGAATGAAGACTAAGATTGTCCTCCTATGCATCGCTTTTCCACAGTGGATACGTAGACAAATTCAAGGAGGGAAATTTTAAGGATTTTACTTGTCCTCATGGAGGTCATTTTTCCACCAGTCCCATAAAGTTGAACATATGAAGACAAAAATCTATGAAAATGCAAGCAATTCTCCTCCAAATAAAAAACCCACCTCTAGAATTGAATGAAAAACAAGAATAAATCTAAAGCAAATAAAAAAATTGAAGGATTGGAGGTGTAGTTTGAATAATCAATGGATTCGATAAAATTGTCAATTTTGCATGAATCCCAAGGGGTTGCACTCAACTTTGCATGAGTCTCGAAATCAATTCTTAAAATGCAAGTTTAATCCCACATTGGCTATGTGAGGGGGATCCAAGCCAAAAACCTCTATAAAAAAAACACCTACAACAGCGAATAAAATACAAAGAGGAAGTTGAGTTAAGCTTGGAGTCAAAGGAAGAGGTGAAAGCAAGTTGATAAGAGGCTGCTAAGAAGTGTAGAGACAGAAAACACAGCTACAGCCACCACTGAAGTTGGCCAACACTATAATGAGAGTTTGAACATCCCAAAGGGGCCATAAAAATCGCTGCCAACAAGAAAGGAAGTTTGAATGTCACCAAGGTGAGCATGAGCAGCTGAAGAAGAGGACTACATTTCCACAAATCTGAAAACCCATGATAAGATGTGATTTTACAAAGAAAATCAGAGATTGCATTGAACAAGTGCCAAAGGGTGTTTCGAAGTCAAGCTTAAGGTTTAGAAAAATCAGAGACCAAATCCAAGCATTCAAGGAGCTGTAAGTTCGATGTCTTCAGACTGAAGTCTGAATACTCCCAGGAAATTTCAATTTTCTTAGAAAAATTGTAGTTAATTTCCAAATCCCTAATCCCCATCAACACTTGTTGCCGGTTGTTAGGAAATAGAAATCTGAGTGACTAAAGAGCTGGCATACAGTGGTAAAGTCTGAAACTTCTCAAAGGGGGATGATTTTCCCTAAAAATCAGAAAATTTCTTAGGTCACTCAATCACATCTGAGGTTGTTGTCAGGATTGTGGGGATCATTCTCACAAGGTTTAGAGGAAAAATCATCAAGAAGAAGTATGTTGCAGACCATGTCCTCAGAAAACCATATTTATGGCTTATGGCAAAAGGGTTGTATTTTCACATCTTACCTTCATGCTCTTATTAAGGACATATGCTTGATGATAAGACAGCATTTGTTGTGAAGTTTGGATTGATTTCAAGGATTTTTAAGACAAGTTACAGGTCTGTCCTCAGAAAAATCAGAGTTTGTGCAATAGTAATAAGGTCTGATCTGTGCATTCGGGAGTTGAAATGAGTCAATTTGATCATAATTTTGAAGTTGTAACAGTCTAATTACACCTAGTTGCAGACTTAGTCAGAAAAATTTTAAACTTCAAAGCTTCAAGATTTTGATTTCTTTAAAGTTTGGGGTAGTTCAGGATCAATTTTATGCTCATAATTGCAATAGTCCTCAAACATAGTCCTTAGCACTTCAATTTTAAGTTTCATTCTCAGCCATCAAGCATAATTTTTCTAAGTCTTAGAATCAAATTTAGGGATAAAATCAAAGGATTAGAAAGGTCTGAAATCAATCCCTTTGTTTAATCTATTATACTATGCTGACTTCAAGCTTTGAACAAGGACATGGCATAAAACAAAGGGCCAGCAGCAAGGAAGGCACAGATAAAGAGGTTAATGAGGGGTTTCTATCTGAATCCCAGATTTCATCCAAATGGAAGAAGGTTGTGGACACCAACATGGAGAACTTGGACATGAGAAAATTGAAGCATAGAATGTTTGGAACAAAAGATCACTAACTGTCCCCCATGGCAGTCAGCATAATGAGAAGTGGCATTTACCATGCAATAGGATTCTCATTAGCCATTCAATGTAATGAGCTCTTGGTGGAACGTGCAAGGCATTATGATCCAGAATCTAGGACAATTAAATCTAAAGAGAAAGTGTTTGCATTCCTAGGAGACGAGGCAGTGAGGGAGACCTTTGGAACTCATATTATCCAAGGATGCAAATAAGGACTAAGGAATGTTGGCAATTTGGCTGAGTTAGATATCTAGTTGTTGTCATTATGGCAACATATAGTTTGTATGAAGACCACATATGACAGGAAGCAGTTATGACAAAGCACAAAGTAAAATTGTCTAAGTGTAAGCAGTATTTTCCCAGTCTAACCAGAGACAGTTTTGGTTGGCGATGTCGATAGAAGTAAGTTCAGTGCTTGCGCACTTGAACATGGATACTTTGATGTATATTGAAGACTAACCTCAGAGCGCAAGTCTGTACGGCATGTATGGAAGAAGTTATTGCAGTATTACCGAAGACAGAGTAGAAGCCGACAGGATAAAGAAAGAAGACAAAATGAGTAAATAGTTAGGGGATTATTCTGTTTATTAAAATAATAACTTAATCATATAAAGGGACGACATCCTAGATGTTTACCCTTGGGCAGCGCAAGTTAATATATATTTTGTAAAGTGCTTTATGTTTTGTAAAGCCGACTGTAAAAGTTATTATTCTTAATAACTTGTATAAATGTAAGACATATGTAATGCGAAGATACAAGTGTGACATATACATGCGAAAGATATTGATGCGAAGTTGTAAATTGTAAAAGTCAAGCAAGCAGATTTTGTATATGCAAGCGAAGAGCAAGATCAGAATAAGAAAGCTATTCGGCAGCAATGAAAGGTTATATACCTTATCCTTTTTGTAATCAGAAATCATTGTACATTACATGTTTGGGCAGTGAGTTCATCTTGTAATCATTCTATGTGTTCTACCAACTCTTAGCAGGGTTGAGGCTTCTAACAAGGCCTAGAGTCCCTTAATCAGGACTGAGACACTATATGTATGTAATAGGCTCCTAACAAGGTCAACATCCTTAACAGGATACTTTTGATTAGTGGATCGTTGTGGGTATCATCCCCACTAGGGTTTTCCCTTGGCCAGGGTTTCCTCGAGAACAAATAATGTGTTATGAGTTCATTTGCTTTATTGCTATCCATGCTATTTAGTTTACTTTGTTTTGCAAGCATCAAGTTAATTTGTTACATCCATAATTGGGCAGAAGCAAAAGTTTGTAGAATACTGATTCACCCCCACCTCTCAGTATTCCCTATTTCTGACAAGGAAGACGCACAATCCCCGTTTGAAAAGAAACCTGAGGCTTGCATGGACATCATCAATAAAGGTTCGATCAATGAACGAAGGAGACGCCATTCAAAACTGCCTAAGAAACTTGTAAGTATAGATTTTAAGGATGAATATAGTGACATGATATTCATGCTGAATAGGGCCATGGGAACCCCACAAGTTGTTATGTTTGAGGGTTGAATGTTTTATTTTATAGAGGTTTCGACAAGGATAGTGATGATTAATTGGGCTAGGATAATTAGTGATAATTTGGACACCCAATTGAGGAATTTGGGAGAAACGAAGACATTCTATATGATTTTCTATGTGGTGTACTTGTTGGCAAGGAACATCATGTATCTAGGACTTATATGCAAGGGTGTAGTTGGGAATGAGAAGGGACAATTCAAATTATACAATTGTCATCCTTGGCTTCAGCTTCATGAAAGGGCAAGTTATAGAAGAGTCAATGATGCTTTTGTCATGCATATCACACATTCGTTGCAGGGAGGACTACATAGAAGATTATCTGAGGCAATGACATTGGTGAAGTATGGATACTAGTAAATTCAATTCCCTACTTTCACTGACATAAGAATTTAGGGATTCACCTCCAAACCTTACAAACTTCCAAAATATCCTACGCATAGGATGGTGTTGCTTGAAGTGGCAAGGAAATTGTCAAAATTTGATCACATTCAGAAGGAGCTACATAGACGGGGTATACCTTCCTTTATCACATTGGGGACTGTAATGTCTCCATTTTTCTGAGCATCAGAGTTTGAGGGATTAACCTATTATTGTGACCTTTGTAGGCTAATTAGTGTGGATAGAAGGTCTTTCGAGGCAGAGACTTGGTTAATGGAGGTTCTTATCTTCTCCAAAATTTCGTATGTTCCAGTTCAGACGACACAAGAAATAATGATTATTTTTGGAGTTATGTTATTTTAATTATTAATAAAGTAATACTTTATTAATAATTAATGATAAAGTGCAATTATAAAGTTATATTTTCACTTTATGTGAATGGGGCCACTTAATGACTTATTTGTCATTTAATTAAGTGCATATCATTGATTAATTAAGTGGACTTTATTTAAAAGGGAGTTTTAAATGTTTTAAAAATATATTTTATAATAAATGATAGTCTTATTTAAAAGGGAGATATAAGTGTTTAATAAAATATACTTTATATTTTAATGTGTGCATCAAAAGGAGGGGAATATAATTAAATGTTATATTTCAAATGCAACAAAAGAAAATACACTTGTAAGTTATGAGAAGTGTATTCATGAAGCCTCATGATTGATTTATTGCTTGGGAATTATAAAAGCCAAAGGCAAAAGGAAATGGATTCATTCTATGCATTTGATATTATTGATTTCTGTGAAGAGAATTTGGAGACAAGGGTTTTAAAAGTTTCAGCTTGGAGAATTGAGAATGCTTCATAGTTTTTAGCACTTTGAATTGGTGTAATATCCAGTGAATTGTGCAAATGGCGATGACTTTACTCAGAGGCCATGATTGGGTTTATTGGTGAAGAAATATCAAAGGTTTGTGCATATAATTGATGCTTATTCATTGCAAATCTATGGATTATCATTGGTAGCCATTATTAATCAGGTTTCAAGAATTTATGAGAAAATTTGTGAAGTTTATTCAAGGGTTTCAAGAATATTAATGGCAAATTGAAAGATACAAGGGTTTTGTTATCACCTAAAATTGTACCCTTCAAATTCCTAGAAACTTGACATCTCAAGGTAACATGGAATCACTCCTAAGTCATGGGTTACTTAGAAAATGGAGTGAATCTCCAGATAAGGCTGGCTCCTAGCTGGTTATTGCACTTAAACTACTTATCTCAAGAAAAGGGAGGAAGACTTGAAAAGAAAGAAACTGAAATGAAGCTCTAAACTTGAAAAACTGCACTTAAATGAAGTGGAAACCAACTGAATGAAAACTAAAAAAATTTCAGGTGACACCCTAACTCAAATAAAGAGAATCACTAATATCACGACCTATTATGGATTCCCATGCATAAATATTTCATTAGCTGGATAAAAATATACAAGCATTAAGGAGGAAAAATATTTTCACACCCATGTCCTTGAACATTCAACAACACAGCCAACAACCTGCACAAGTAATCACTTACAGGAAAAGATGTAAAAAATCTGTGAGACAGAAGTAGTAAAGGAAGGTTTAACAACACTTACTTTCACCTTATCAATCACAAAACATCTCACTAAACTGTAATAACAAGCTGGATTGAAGAAAAGTACTCTGCAAATAAGATATGAAAAACCTATAATGTATTCACTCTCCAATAAACTAAGTTACAAAAAAGATGAGGAAAAAAACGAAGATTCTGCAAAAAATACTAGGTCTCCAAAATCACTAATCAAAACTAACGAAAAAAGTTAAGTCCAAAACTCACTAAGTACAATCCACAACCTATTTTCGGATGCAACAATAAAGCCTGGAAAATAGCACCTGAAACTCCCTCCAAAAAGCATCAAAAGACTGAAAAAGTCCAACCAAGTCATCAACAACCTTGGTGACTCACCAAAACTGCCCTCAAAAGCCTCAAACTGCCAATAAATGACCTTAAAAATCTCCTTGAAGTGTTCGATCCGACCCCTAAATTCTCTCCTCTCCTATATCTACTCTAACAGGTCCTATATCCACTCCAAGGCTCCCAAAAATCCTCCTTATGTCCCCAAAATGCCATAACTCCCAAGAAGTCCTTAAACTATTAAAGCGTCCTTATCTCTCCACTTTTACAATATTGCTTTGCTTAATTTTAATATTTATTTAATTGACTTATAAAAACATCAATTAATAAATATTAAATTACAATAATTTCAAAAAAGACTTCAATATTTATTAATTGATGTATGAAATAAATCAATTAAATAAATATTAAGTTACAATATTTTCAATGCCTTAAGCAAACAATAATCAAAATAATCAAAAAGTATTACTTAACATTGAAAGCATAGTTCAAAATATTGTTATTGGCAACTTATCGCCGAGGGCAAAAAAACAAATATCGGGAGATATCGGAGATAAGTTGGGAACTTATCGGCGAACTTATCGGGAACTTAAAAAATGGCTTAAATTTAATTAGAAATGAATTTTTTTTGCAAAATTCAATAAGGAGATTCATCTAATGAGTTAGTAAATGATTAAACAAACCAAACAAGCTGATCTAGATATATATAAATGCAAATATGTATCAAAATTGCATCCTCATGTGGAATGCTGATGGCTGGTAGCCATAGTCTAATAGTCTAAACTTTGAAGAAAACTAAAAACAGCAAATTGTCTTTGTAAAACTATAAGCAAATACATATGCCAAGTACAATATCAAACTAGTCTACGTCTACCTCTTCCCCTTCCCAGTAGCCCTAGTAAAAACTACGGGAGTGGGAGGGGGTCTAGCCCTAGTAGTCCGTTGTGGTTGTGCCAACTCCCTCTGTACAACTGGCTGTGACTGGACCTCCACCCTAGATGTCATCCAAATCAAGTGGCCCTGCTGGTGGTAACTCCACCTTTCTTATGCGCAACTTAAGGTTATATTGCACATAAACAGAAATTGTAGCTAAAGTAAATAGAAATCATAGGATCGTAATGAGTCAAATCATAGAATGTATGTAAGATGAAGATCCATGAAACATATGTCTATAAGTATCTGTAAGATCCATAAAACTAAATCGTTTCATAGTATGAATCTGTGATGATTGATCATTGATCAATGCCAAATGTAAAAGTCTTCATAACTAGATCTTAGGTAGTCTTTGTTGGTGGCTGTTTTCAAGTCCCTAGGTCCGGCAAATGAGGTTTGAATGATTTTGGTTTGTTGGGAAGTCATGTCTGTCTGGGATTTGGGCAAGAGCTAAGCTAAGTTTGTCATAGAGATGGGGTCGAAACCAAGTGATTTGTGATAAAACGAGTTAAAACACTTTGAGAATCCTTTTGCCAGCTTCAGTTTGACCTTAGAAAGCCATGATGGATTGTGGGAGGTAACCTTGCTAAAGGCTTGTTGAGTCCTGAAATTTGGTTAAGTCTGGAATTTTTCGAATCTAGAATCTGCATCTTAACTCCTATGAAGTTGGAACCTATCTCAAACATCCTGAAGTATATATATTTATAATTTATACAAATATAACTTAAAGTATAAGAAATTAAATAAATCAAACTTATACTTAATGTTATATTTGTATAAACTTACAACAAATAGGAAAGGCAAAAAAAAACATTCCAAATATTTGTGTTTTTTTTAAATTTGACTTCACTTTTTAGCTACCCGCCGATTCACGCCGATAAATCGCAATAAGTAATCAACTTATCACCGATATATCAGCGATACGTTCAACTTATCGGTGATAAGTTGAACTGGAAATAACTATACAAGTTTTATCGCCACACAAAACTTATCGCTAAAAGTTCACTTATCACCGATCAGTCTGCAATAATTTGATCTATGATTGAAAGTATATGTCAAAACCTATAATTTCAATGCTACGTAATGTTTATGATTTCAAAGAAAACACCGAGGACTTGAAATAAAATAAAAAATGCTTTAACTGCCGACAAAAGCCAAGCAAACCTAAAAACATTGTATCATTTTTCTTTTCTTGGCGTTGAAGAGAAGAAGGGTTTGAGCAGGCAGCCGCTGCCAATGCATGGAAATTTTTGCTTGCTGGGAGCCAAATGAAACCATTTCTTCTTCACTTTTCTGATACACTTCACAGGTAAGTGCATAAAAACGTGATCCGAGCTCCTTTTCTGGAAATTATGCTGAAAAAACAAGATCTTATTCTTCCTTGTGTTTTCTGGAAATCTACACGCTGTGAGTTTTGTTTTTTTTGTACAAATTTCGAAACACCAACTGTAGGTGGCTTTTCTTTTGTTTTTTTGTGCATGAGGGTTTGGAGTTGGCTCTCTTCCTTGCGTTTTCTGCAAATCTGCACGTTGTTTGAACACGTTTTTTCTCCTTAAATGCATATCCCTGTCCCCTTAAAATACACTACAACCTTGAAAGTAGCTATCATGTATTCTTTTGAAAGGCTAAGGGTTTTCTATTCCGTTTTGTTTGTTAAATCTAAAAGAAGACATGGGTATCTATGGAGTAAGTATTTAATCTCGTTACTTGAAAATCACGACCTGATAAAGTGTGTTCAATTTCATCACTGGCCTTCATGGAAGCTGGATAGAGTATTGTACACATCTCTTGTAACTTTGGAAGTTCTCTAGCCAACACTCTCCCAGTTGCTTTTGCTTGATTAAAACAAATGTTTAGATTGTTTGAATTTTCTATATTTTCAAAGATGTTTGCAGTGCCAGAGCCCACTGCTGCAACCTGGACATTTGGAAAACCTGCCCCCCTGTCGTTGTCTTGACCGCCATAGAAGAATCTCAATTTTTAAGTGCTATTTGCATTATTCTGGTTCCTCTTTCTTGCGTGAGGATTTTACTTGGAGTTGCTGCTGTTATATACCTGTTTGCATGAGGGTTTTACTTCACCTTTGCATTTGTTTGAAAATCTTTCCAAGAGTTTCCGGCATCATTCTTGCCTTTGAATTACCTTCATTTAAAGTTGCATTATTTTGGTAAACTCGCAGCATCACCCAGATTTGAAAAGAAAAAATTGAAACTACTGCATATTAATGCTGTTGTGCTATTGAAAGCTCCATTTCTGGTAATTGAAAATTTCATTGTATGCAATGACTGTATCCTTCTTTTCTCCATGGTATTTTCAGATCTTTATGCAATTATCTGGGCACTTGCAATGTTTTAATACTTGTATGTATCTCTGCTGAAATACTTATCTGTGTTCAAATGTCTCTGCTACAATCCCTTTTTTAAAACACTTTCTTTCGAGATTGAACTGAGTGATAATATATTGCATTCCAGTATTTCTCTCTTCTAAACCTTATCACTGTATAACAGCATTCCTTTCATACTCTGTTTAGATTGAACTGTTGTTGTTTCCATAGCTGCACTAGTTCCATCTGCATCCTTACTTAGTTTCATTGCACATTTTGATCCAGTGACTTTCATACTCTTTTGTTATTTTAAATCTGCACTTATCCTTTTGCTGGAAAAAATACCTCTTGCACTATCAGTGATCACTTTCCTAAAATCTGATTCATGTTGTTGTTTCCATTAAACTGTAAGGTTTCAATTAGAAAAATATTGTCCCTTAAACAAATATTCAGCTTCTTTACTTTTTTTTACTTGCACTCAGAATACAATAAAAGGTTCCATGAATGGTTCACATGCCCCTTTAATACTGTATTTATCTTCTCTCTTGATCTGAATCACTCCTACCACTGACATGCTGGGCTCAAACCCTTGTGGGAGCCACATTTACGTCCACATGTCAGTGGTAGGCGTGATGTTGCACAGGAAACAAACTCATTAGCATATAAATAGATCTGGTGTTTAACTTAGGAACATGAATGCATGTATGGAGTTGGATGGTGAGTTAGCCGGCTATTGCTTAGATCGTTAGATCTAACTCCCTCTCTTTCATCTTCTTTTGCAGGATCTAGCACGGAGGCAGGACACGACGGGGCAGCAGGACACACAACCACTAAAAGACCAGCAGCAAGGCCAATCATTTCAGCATCAGGCAATGGCTGGCTCCTATGAACCTCCCTCTATTACTTGTTTTGTACTTTTTGCATTCATGTTTCTAAGTTTAAGCATTTTGATTTATTAAAGGTTAGTTTCATGACCTGTGTGAAACGTAATGAGCACTTTGATGAATAAACAAAATTTACATTTTTAGAAAAGCATAAGATGTAATTCATTCTTCTTTCATATGTTATGGCTTACTTTTCGTCATAAAATGTAAACTTATATTCATAGAATAAATCAAATGGCTATCATAGGCATAAGCATGATTTTTTAGATAACCAAACAGTCCCAGCCAGCATGGCTATACCAATTTAAGCCCAAAGTAAATTGGTAACAAAATTGGTGACCTCTGAGGGGTGTCTGCCTGCTAGACATAAAAAACCAGTAGCCTAAAACATTCCATTGGGCTTGGAGTCAACATCAGATTTTATTTTTTTTAAACTCTCCCTGAATTGGTGATTGTTGTTTTCAGTCCCGTTTGATTTGCATGATTCAGAATGATGAGGTGGGCTCCCCCTCATCATTCTGAATGGTGTTAATGACTCTTGGCTGAAAACAAAGATGACTCATCTCATGGCTGCAAGAAACACCTAAACAGCAGGATTGTACAAATCAGAGCAATTCTAGGTGTATGTAGGTATCGTAAACAGGCAGTCACATTTATATACGCGCTGCATTAGGATGCATGAATTTGTTCAACTTGCGTTTAATAGACACATGTATGAATGTGCCTAGTTGACTATTGTATTTGCATGCAAGTAGGACTGCTCTTTTTTCTACAGTTCTTCTGTAGACTTGGAAACCTTTATTGAAAGTAGGAAAACACTAGGAAAACCTAGGAAAACTGTGCATGACAGCACTTAGGGAAAAAACAACATACAAAGCATGGTGCGGCAGCACCTTATTTGCAACCTACTGATATTTACAAAGAACCATGAAGATCATACCTCAAAACATCGTTTAAGGTGAATACCATTAACTGGTATTGGCAGTACATTTCCCTCCATAGTTGACAACTGATACGCGTTATGCTCCTTACATTCTGTAATAACAAAAGGGCCATTCCAGAAGTTGTCAAACTTTGAATGCTTGCATGGCCTTCTTTTCAACACTTCCCACTTCAACACAACATCTCCCTCATTGAAAACCTTAGGAGTAGACTTCTAATCAAATGTTCTTTTAGTCTGAATTTGTTGATACTCCAAAGTTTGCATAGCTTTTCTTCTAACTTCATCCAGTTCCATTAACTCAGCATGCCTGACTGCCATAGGATCTTCTTCTTCAAACATTTGTAACTGATGCATAATATCAAGAGCTGGAAGCTCGACTGATAAAGGTAACCTCGCTTCTTCTCCGTACACCAACATATATGGAGAATTACCAATTGACCGCTTAGGAGTTATACGGTCTACCCATAATGCAGTCTTCAAAAGAGAATGCCAAACTCTTTGATTCTCCTCCATTGTCCTCTTAATGATCCTTATTAAATTCTTATTTGTGCTTTCAGCCAAACCATTTCCCTGAGGGTAGTAGTTTGAAGATGTACTCAAATAGATACCATGCTTAACAGCCCAATCAGTTATTTTAAAACCAACAAATCCCAATGCATTATCAGATATTATAGATTCTGGGACACCAAATCTGGTAACTATATCCCCATAAAAACTTAGAACAGAAAATTCATTTGAGTCTCTTAAAGCAACCGCTTCCGTCCACCTTGTAAAATAATCCGTTGCCGTAAGCACCCACCTGTGACCAGCACTAGATGGCAGATTAATAGGTCCTATGAAATCAAGACCCCACTTCATGAAAGGTCAGTCCACTTGAACCGGCTGTAAAGGCATGGCTAAGAGTTTCTCTTTGCCCACAAAGAGCGCACACTTCACACATTTTTTAGACCAGGCATAACAATCCTTAAACAATTCTGGACAAAAATAACCAGCATGCATGATTTTCCATGTAGTTGTCCGTGGGGCAAAGTGACCCCCTGAATCTCCATCATGAAATTCTTTTAAGACTCTTTCCACTTGATCAGAGTCAATACACCGCAATAACATCCCGTTGACATCTTTCCTAAACAAAACATCATTCAGCAAAACATAAGGAATAGACTACAAACGGAAATACCTTCTCTTTGCTCTGTCTAAATGTAGTGGACATTCTCCAGTCTTCAAGAAATGGGTCATGTCATGCACCCAACCTTCATCTCCTTGTGTTTCATTAACCTGAACATCATTGCTGTTATACAAAACAGCAATTGAATCTTCACTTTCATTGCTTTCAGGAGTTGCAGCTATCTCCTCACATAACCCCTTTCCTCTTACCAGCTTTGTAACATTGATATCTACGTAAAACTCCATGACTTTTGTGATCCAACCAGCCCTTTTGTCATTCAAATCTCTGCTCAATAGAAATTTCTTCACACTTGGATGGGTCACAAGAATATGTACTTTATTACCAGAAATTAAAGGCTTGAATTTCTTTAAACTACGTACTACTGCAAGTACGTGTTTCTCCACAAAAGTATATCTGGTTTCATAATCAGCTAAAGATTGGCTGAAAAAGGCAATTGGCTGCTCATAGTTGTCTTTGTTCTTTTGCACCAACATAGCAGATATATTATCAATACTACCAAAAGCATACAATATGAAATCTTGTGAGAAATCTGGGTTTACCAGAGTAAGGGCTAATGATAACGCCTCCTCGATAGCTTGGAAACTATCCTTGCCTTCTTTGGACCACTTAAAAACCATATTCTTCCTTAACATGGCAGTTAAAGACTGCTGTAAATTGGCAATATCAGGGATAAATCTTCTCACGAAATTGATCCTCCCTAAGAAGCTCTGCAATCCTTTCTTATGGTTGGGCAGCGGTAGCTCAAGAATAGCTTGTATTCTCTCAGGATCAATAGTAATACCAGCCTTGGACACAACGTGTCCAAGAAGTTTTCCTTCATGCACTATGAATATGCTCTTCTTTGGATTGAGAGAGATGCCAAACTCTTTGCATCTTTCAAATACTTGCCTCAAATGCTGCAAATGCTCAACTGTAGTTTTACTATAAACTGTCACATCATCAAGATAAACCAGCAGAAATTTATAAATCAGACCTTGAAATGCATGCTCCATTGCCTTCTGAAATGTAGCACCAGCATTGGATAGCCCAAAAGGCATCCGTTTGTAGGCCATGGTTCCCCACTTTGTTGTAAACGTTGTTTTAAACTGATCAACCTCATTAACACGCACCTGGTTATAACCTGAATAACTGTCAAGGAGAGAAAATCTCTCTGAACCAGCCACTAACTACAAAATTTGCTCCATACACGGCAGCGGGTGATGATCCTTTAATGATGCTCAGTTAATGTCTTTGAAATCCACACACAACCGGATTTCACCATTCTTTTTCCTCACCGGTACCAAATTAGAAACCCATGATGTATGTTTGATAGGAAAAATAATACCTCCTACCAATTTTGTCAACTCCTTGATCATTAAGGGCTCTAATCTCGGATTCAGGGGCCTTTGTTTCTATCTAACAGGTTTAGAACTTGGATCTAAATCAATTGTATGTTCAACAATGCTTGGATCAAAACCCTTTAAATCAGAATATTGCCAAGCGAAAACCTCAGGAAATTCTTGACATAAATCTTTAAATTGTTGTTTTTCCTCTTTAGAACATACCTTTCCAATTTTCAGGAACTTTCCTTCTGCTATTTCCAGCTCCTCATAATGGTTTTCTTTGACCTGAATTCCAGCCTTACCCTTCTTGAGCTGATCATCACTATTGAAAGTGGATTCTAAAGCAACTAGACCCTTAGGAACTTTCTTTGTTCTCAACTGGATAAGCTAGTCACCGTACTGTTGTTTTATTTTATCTTGATTTGTGACAGCAAACTACTCTTCCTCCAGCAAGAAAGTCAATATTTGCTCGTCACTATCAAAAACCTGCCAATTGACATCATTATCCGGGATGGAAGGCCGGGTAACCAATTTGATGTACTGTTGTACCTTATCCTTCCTAAGATCATTAATAGGATCAAACTGTGCACCAATGGCAGCCAATTGATCTGCATGTTTGTTTTGGCTTCTTGGGATTGAAACAATATTGAAAGCATTGAACTCTTCAATCAAATCCCACACTCTGTTCCTATAGCACTTAAGTGCATTGTTTTTAGTAACATTCAGCCCCCTAACCTGATTTGCCACAAGCTAACTATCACCATGTACTTTGATACAAGTAATCCCACGCTTTCTTGCCCATTCAAGACCTACTATCAAGCCTTCGTATTCTGCAGCATTATTTGTGCATGAGAAAGCAAAGCAGAAAGCTGAAAAATACCTATCTCCTTGAGGTGACACGAGCATGGCACCTCCACCAGCACCATTCTTACTACAAGACCCATCAAAAAACAAGTTCCACAATTCATTTTGTTGATAAACTAGCCCCTCTTCACTTTTTTCCAAGTTAGGAATTTCTGCATCAACCTCATGAATGACATAATTTCCCATGCTAGCTTCATGAACCATATCTGCAGGACTGTCAACAATGTTTTCTTCTACCCACCCTTTTAATAAAACATTTGGATCAAAATCATCATCATTGTTGTGATTGAAAACAGCAGCTTGACTTGACCGTGCTGAATCTGATAACATTTTTATTGCGCTAGGATGATAGGGCTCTATATGGTATTTGGCTAACCTTTCAGATTTAATATTGACTTTTGTCCCATACCTGGTCCTAAATATCATATGTGACCAATTAGCTAATAAATACCCTCCTACCTTAGCTGTGAAATCTCTTGAAAGACACTTGGCAAAATGTGGAGGCAAGTCAATGATGCTAATGTCTTGAGGAACAACAAAATTTGGGCAAGCGTGAAGTGTAAGATCTAAACCTTTTATGATTCCCAAAGTATTGACGGCTGTCCCATCTAATTGAACAACTCCCTTCTCTAAAGGCTGATACAGAAGGCCTAATTTATCAGCTACTTCTCTAGGCATGACAGAACAACTAGCACCGCTATCTACCATGCAATTGTGAACTAGCTTATCTCCTATAATCAAAGTTAGGTAAAAAGGAGGAGGTCTTGGATCCTTAGATACCTCTTTAACAAGCATGCTGCCATCTTGCAGGTGATTGATAAGAACGCTGCCACTCCTTGCTGTTGTAGACTCATTTTCATCTTTCAACTCCTTCAAAGCAACTTGTAGCATATCTTTTTGCCCTGGAATGTTCAAGGTGTCCCATACTGACATATTGACATTCAACCTTTTCATGTTGTCCACAATGTTGAAAGGTGCAACAAGATTCGTCTTCTGATGGATCTTCCCAGCATCACGATCAACTTGAAAATGTTGTTCTTTACTTGCAATGGCAGGAGTCCTTTGTAACATATGGACTTGTTGAGGTGGTGGCATGGATGCTCCTGAAACTGCCTTTCCTTTATCAGTTGTTTGTTCTTTATCGGCTGCTTTATCGAGCTCAAAAGCTCTTAACTTTGCTCTAGTTTAAACTGCAGTTGGAGTATCATCCGTGTTTACACCACAAAATTCCTCCCTTTGCCAGTTTAGAAGGTCAGTCTCATTTTGCAGCTGATCTTGCTGCTGTGAAACTTCAGCATGAGACGAGTCTTGTTGCGCTATTGTTCCTTGAACCATTAATGCT
This sequence comes from Chamaecyparis obtusa, assembly GCA_027943335.1. NCBI lineage: Eukaryota > Viridiplantae > Streptophyta > Pinopsida > Cupressales > Cupressaceae > Chamaecyparis > Chamaecyparis obtusa. The sequence goes on along the minus strand of BSBK01000380.1, from coordinate 3,546,431 downwards.
TGACTAATCAAACCATTTGGGCACATATTCTGATTATGTTGCTAGTTACACAGAAAGCACCATTCATACTCAGCAGCAAGATTATTTTGAGCAAGTACTATCTCTTTTGAATTACTAATTGTGGCAGGGTTATATGCTTGAAATGGCCTTGAATTAAAATTATGCTCGTTACCTTGGTAACCACCTTGATAATTCTACCTGTTATTTTGGTATTGCTGACTTTGACCTTGCTGTTGAAAATTATTATTTGCCTGGTAAGGCCTTGGATTAAAATTTTGCTGCTTCTTAATGCTGGTCAGCTCATTACCAAACGTTTGCAAAATACCTTTTATTTCTTGCAAATCATTTGGTTGGAATGCAGCAACATTTGTAGGAACTACCTGCTGTGCATTTGGAGATGACAGCGCTGGTACTGCTGGTATCATTGCCAATGGAATTTCTTGCAACGGCACTGCAGGTTGTGGAACTAGTGCTATAGGAAAAATGGGCATGGGCGGCCTTGGAGCTATTTGTCCAGCCTGCATCAAGTTATTTTCTACTCTAATAGCCAGTTGATAAGCTGCAGACAGCGTGTTACCTCCCAAGGTCTGAATCATAACAACAATACTACTATTAAATGCTCTCAAGTAATATAAAAATGCATGTTCAACTATAGGCCTCACTGCTGCAGGAATTCGCTCCCAAGTTTTTTGGAACCTAAAGTTGAAATCTGAAACCTGTTCATGAGGTGCTCTTTGAATAGTGGATAGTTGTTGAACCAATGATAAATGATCTGAATTGTCTTTAAAAAAGTCACACAAAGCTCCTCCAAGCTGATCCCAACTGGTAATTGTTCCTGCAGCCAACCTTCTATACCATTCAAGTGCTTTCCCTTTAAAGGAGGCTGCCAATAATCTTACTGCCACATTATCTTTTGTGACATGATGCAAAGCACATAAGTTTGCTATGTTCTGTATATGTTCCACAGAAGTAACTTGATCTTCTCCAGAAAAATATGGTAAACTTTTAAGAGCGGCCATTGGGATAGGATCATGTTGAGCCAAATTCAAAGGGCTACCCTAGTTGAAAGCTGCAAAAGCTCTAGCCATCAGAGCTTGTTGGGCTCTCCTTCTTCTTGGTATTTGAAAATGAGCAGCTGAACTACTTGCTGCTAAGAAACTTCTTGCTACAAGAAGTGTTGACCTTGCTCTTCTTGTATAAACAAGGGCCTCTTGAACCTTCTCAATTTTTCTTTTTCTTCTCCTATCAAGAGACAACTCTCTGTACTGAAAACTTTTAGAACTCCTTGTCTGTATTCTTCTCATATAAACTGATCAGCACTACATCTGTCGATTCTTCACCAATGGAGTCGCCAACTGTGCTGGAAAAAACCTCTAAAAAGGTCTGATTTTTGCAAGTTGCACAGTAAAACCAGCAAATAAAAATTATAAAAATACTGTCTTAAGATTGTCCCACCAAGCGTGCCAAAAATTGTTATCACCTCAAATTGCACCTTTCAAATTCCTAGAAACTTGACATCTCAAGGTAACATCGAATCACTCCTAAGTCGTGGGTTACTGAGAAAATGGAATGAATCTCTGGATAAGGCCGGCTCCTAGCTGGTTATTGCACTTAAACTACTTATCTCAGGAAAAGGGAGGAAGACTTCAAAAGAAAGAAACTGAAATGAAGCTCTAAACTTGAAAAACTGCACTTCAATGAAGTGGAAACCAACTGAATGAAAACTGAAACAATTTCAGGTGACACCCTAACTCAAATACAGAGAATCACTAATATCACAACCTATCATGGATTCCCATGCATAAATATTTCATTAGCTGGATAAAAATATACAAGCATTAAGGAGGAAAAATATTTTCACACCCATGTCCTTGAACATTCAACAACACAGCCAACAACCTGCACAAGTAATCACTTACAGGAAAAGATGTAAAAAATCTGTGAGACAGAAGTAGTAAAGGAAGGTTTAACAACACTTACTTTCACCTTATCCATCACAAAACATCACACTAAACTGTAATAACAAGCTGGATTGAAGAAAAGTACTCTACAAATAAGATATGAAAAACCTGTAATGTATTCACTCTCCAATAAACTGAGTTACAAAAAAGATGAGGAAAAAAACGAAGATTCTGCAAAAAATATTAAGTCTCCAAAATCACTAATCAGAACTAAAGAAAAAAGTGAGTCCAAAACTCACTAAGTACAATCCACAACCATTTTCCGATGCAACAATAAAGCCTGGAAAATAGCACCTGAAACTCCCTACAAAAAGCATTAAAAGACTGAAAAAGTCCAACCAAGTCATCAACAACCTTGGTGCATCACCAAAACTGCCCTCAAAAGCTTCAAACTGCCAATAAATGACCTTAAAAATCTCCTTGAAGTGTTTGATCCGACCCCTAAATTCTCTCCACTCTCCTATATCTGCTCTAACAGGTCCTATATCCAATCCAAGGCTCCCAAAAATCCTCCTTATGTACCCAAAATGCCATAACTCCCAAGAAGAAGTCCTTAAGCTATTAAAGCGTCCTTATCTCTCCACTTTTACATTATTGCTTTGCTTAATTTTAATATTTATTTAATTGACTTATAAAAACATCAATTAATAAATATTAAATTACAATATTTTCAAAAAAGACTTTAATATTTATTAATTGATGTATGAAATAAATCAATTAAATAAATATTAAGTTACAATATTTTCAATGCCTTAAGCAAGCAATAATCAAAATAATCAAAAAGTATTACTTAACATTGAAAGTATATGTCAAAACCTATAATTTCAATGCTACGTAATGTTTATGATTTCAAACAAAACACCATGGACTTGAAATAAAATACAAAATGCTTTAACTGTCGACAAAAGCCAAGCAAACCTAAAAACATTGTATCATTTTTCTTTTCTTGGCGTTGAGGAGAAGAAGGGTTTGAGCAGGCAGCCGCCACCAATGTATGGAAATTTCTGCTTGCTGGGAGCCAAATGAAACCATTTCTTCTTCACTTTTCTGATACACTTCACAGGTAAGTGCATAAAAACGTGATCCGAGCTCCTTTTCTGGAAAATATGCTGAAAAAACAAGATCTTATTCTTCCTTGCGTTTTTTGAAAATCTGCACACTGTGAGTTTTGTTTTTTTTGTACAAATTTCGAAACACCAACTGTAGGTGGCTTTCCTTTTGTTTTTCTATGCGTGAGGGTTTGGAGCTAGCTCTCTTCCTTGCGTTTTCTAGAAATCTGCATGCTGTTTGAACACCTTTTTTCTCCTTAAATGCATATCCCTGTCCCCTTAAAATACACTACAACCTTGAAAGTAGCTATCATGTATTCTTTTGAAAGGCTAAGGGTTTTCTATTCCGTTTTGTTTGTTAAATCTGAAAGAAGACATGGGTATCTATGGAGTAAGTATTTAATCTCGTTACTTGAAATCCACGACCTGATAAAGTGTGTTCAATTTCATCACTGGCCTTCATGGAAGCTGGATAGAGTACTGTACACATCTCTTGTAACTTTGGAAGTTCTCTAGTCAACACTCTCCCAGTTGCTTTTGCTTGATTAAAACAAACGTTTAGTTTGTTTGAATTTTCTATATTTTCAAAGATGTTTGCAATGCCAGAGCCCACTGCTGCAACCTGGACATTTGGAAAACCTGCCTCCCTGTCGCTATCTTGGCCGCCATAGAAGAATTTCAATTTTTAAGTGCTATTTGCATTATTCTAGTTCCTCTTTCTTGCGTGAGGATTTTACTTGGAGTTGTTGCTGTTATATACCTATTTGCATGAGGGTTTTACTTCACCTTTGCATTTGTTTGAAAATATTTCCGAGAGTTTCCGGCATCATTCTTGTCGTTGATTTACCTTCATTTAAAGTTGCATTATTTTGGTAAACTCACAACATCACCCAAATTTGAAAAGAAAAAATTGAAACTACTACATATTAATGCTGTTGTGCTATTGAAAGCTCCATTTCTGGAAATTGAAAATTTCATTGTATGCAGTGACTGTATCCTTCTTTTCTCCATGGTATTTTCTGATCTTTATGCAATTATCTGGGCACTTGCAATGTTTTAATACTTGTATGTATCTCTGCTGAAATACTTATCTGTGTTCAGATGTCTTTGCTACAATCCCTTTTTTAAAACACTTTCTTTCAAGATTGAACTAAGTGATAATATATTGCATTCCAACATTTCTCTCTTCTAAACCTTATCACTATATAACAGCATTCCTTTCATACTCTGTTTAGATTGAACTGTTGTTGTTTCCATAGCTGCACTAGTTCCATCTGCATCCTTACTTAGTTTCATTGCACATTTTGATCCAATGACTTTCATACTCTTTTGTTATTTTAAATCTGCACTTATCCTCTTGCTAGAAAAAATACAAAGTCTTGCACTATCAGTGATCACTTCCCTGAAATCTGATTCATGTTGTTGTTTCCATTAAACTGTAAGGTTTCAATTAGAAAAATATTGTCCCTTAAACAGATATTCAGCTTCTTTACTGTTTTTTTATTTGCACTCAGAATACAATAAAAGGTTCCATGAATGGTTCACATGCCCCTTTAATACTGTATTTATCTTCTCTCTTGATCTGAATCACTCCTACCACTAACATGCTGGGCTCAAACCCTTGTGGGAGCCACATTTATGTCCACATGTCAGTGGTAGGTGTGATGCTGCACAAGAAACAAACTCATTAGCATATAAATAGATCTGGTGTTTAACTTAGGAACATGAATGCATGTATGGAGTTGGATGGTGAGTTAGCCGGCTATTGCTTAGATCGTTAGATCTAACTCCCTCTCTTTCATTTTCTTTTGCCCGATCTAGCACGGAGGCAAGACACGACGAGGCAGCAGGACACACAACCACTAAAAGACCAGCAGCAAGGCCAGTCATTCCAGTATCAGGCAATGGCTGGCTCCTATGAACATCCCTCTATTACTTGTTTTGTACTTTTTGCATTCATGTTTCTAAGTTTAAGCATTTTGATTTATTAAAGGTTAGTTTTACGGCCTGTGTGAAACATAATGAGCACTTTGATGAATAAACAAAATTTACATTTTCAGAAAAGCATAAGATGTAATTCATTCTTCTTTCATATGTTATGGCTTACTTTTCGTCATAAAATGTAAACTTATATTCATAGAATAAATCAAATGGCTATCATAGGCATAAGCATGATTTTTTAGATAACCAAACAGTCCCAGCCAGCATGGCTGTACCAATTTAAGCCCAAAGTAAATTGGTAACAGGTTTAAGTGCAGATTTTTAAAGGGTGTTTCCAGAATCGTTTGTGGCAGCCATTGCAATTATTACCAACATTGAATATTCATTACCAGCTATTATCTATAGGTTCATACTTTTCTGCCATAAATTTCCAGCTTTTATAATAAAAGCTTGAGGACCTCCAGGTATGAATGGTTAATGAAAAGCATTGTAAATATTTATATATTATGCTCAATAAGAATCATTGCAACTCTATTTTATTTTTTGAATATTTTATATTTGCAATGTTATTATATCTCGCTTGGCAAAAGGTTTATTTTTTATTTTAAAATTGCAAGTGAAAACCAAACATTCAAAAACACAAACATTTGCAAGTTGGAGGTTGGATAACCTGTAGGGGTTATTAGAGTGGTATCAGAGCTTGCATGTTAAGTGTTTGACAAAATGTGAAACATTCAAATTTCAAAACAATATCTCTCATTGGTTTAGCGATCCAATGTTTTGTCAGAGTTAGAACCACAGGGGTTTCTTACAGTAGTATCAGAGCGGTTTCCTACCATCCTACGAGGGAGGCCTTTGCTTTTAGGAAAATGGTGTTGTGTAAATCATCGGTAAATCAAGCATGGGTAAAACAAGGTCAAAAAATCCAAAGCTTAAGTGTGCTATACAGGCTTACAATAATGCTTGTCAAAATTATAATAAAAATATATTAGGGCTGTTACAACACCCAAAGATTTTGGATTCTTGGTTTGCAAAGAAAGAAAAAGTAGGCTCTAATTTAAATGATTTCTATCACACGAAAGAAACAATGGAGAAGGTGGATGTGGAGGTTGATCCTTTGCTTAGTGGAGTAGCCACTAGTTATTCTTACACACATAACAAGGGAGACTCTTCACAAAGACATGAGGTTATGACGGTTTTGTTTGAGGACAATTGCATTGAGTCTCATCATTTCCATGAGACAGGACCTTGCGATCATGGGAATGTTGATGAGATGATAGCCACCATTGATGGAAGCCCTACATCAATAGACAACAATGAAGTTATTAATGATACATGTTCTGATTTTTATGACAGTAGTCTTATGTTTGAGCCTATTGATGGCATTGAGGACAGGGCAAGTGTGGAGGATATTGTTGGTGCCACCTTGAGTTTCGAATCGCATGATAGGAGCGTCACTTTTGAGGATTGTGACAGTCCCAACCGGTGCTGAGAGGGGAGGGGTGAATCAGCACTTGAATAATTCTTTCCTCTTTTTTTCTTAAATCTAGTGAAGTAAACTTACAGCAGAAAAGCAAGCAGTTCTAAGCAAATAAAATAGTAAGTGAACAAACACAAAGTGACACCAGATTTATCACGTGGAAACCCAATTAGGGTGAAAACCACGGTGTGAGGAGACCTCGCAATATTAGTACTCTTCTGAAGTACGCTCTGTTAAGAGCCTACCCGGTCAAGGGATAAAACGCACTTACTAGGTGCGACCCGGTCAAGAGATTTGTTACAGTAAGGTCTGTTAAAACCTGCCCGGTTAAGGGACTTCAAACACCTTGAAAGATGTCACCCGGTTAAGGGATTTTGATACAAGGGACCTGTTAGAGTCCACCCAAATACTGCGATTTGTCTATTGTAGTTTGCTAGAAAACAATAGAATCAAGATCTTTACAAAAGGCTCTGCTTAGCCAGATGTGATCTCTATTTATGCTCTACTGAGAATTATCACCGGTTGACACAGGTGTATTCTCAACTGTTGTTGTGCTGCCTTGCACAACCTATTGTCTCTCTTTGTCGATTTTCTCTAACCCTTGCTACTTCTCTAACCCTTGCTTCTGTAGCATATATGCTCACTCTTTTTCTCGGCAGAATGAAGGTAATTCTTCTTCTCAACAGACATAAGAATATATACAGTATTGTTGCCCTAATTGCTCCTCAAATGCATTACCTAATCCTAAGATCTTACGAATACATCACTCAGTGAAGTGTTTGTTCTCTGAGCAAGCATCCAATGCAAGCTCTGGCTTCATCCATTACATGAAGAAAACAATAGTTGCGTGTCAGGCAACCTTTTCTTCATAAGAGATAACATCTCGATTTAAAGCCACTAAATTCGGCTTTAAATCCTTCAGTCGCGCCTCAAGAAACCATTGATTCCGCCTTGCACAACCTATTGTCTCTCTTTGTCGATTTTCTCTAACACTTGCTACTTCTCTAACCCTTGCTTCTGTAGCATATAGGCTCACTCTTTTTCTTGGCAGAATGAAGGCAATTCTTCTTCTCAACAGACATAAGAATATATACAGTATTGTTGCCCTAACTGCGCCTCAAATGCATTACCTAATCCTGAGATCTTACGAATACATCACTCAGTGAAGTGTTTGTTCTTTGAGCAAGCATCCGATGCAAACTCTGGCTTCATCCATTACATGAAGAAAACAACAGTTGCGTGTCAGGCAACCTTTCTTCATAAGAGATAACATCTCGATTTAAAGCCACTGAATTCAGCTTTAAATCCTTCTGTCGCGCCTCAAGAAACCATTGATTCTAGCTTTAAATCCTTTACCTGCGCCTCAAACTGATCACCAAGACAACTCAAGATCACTTGGATTTACTGCAATAAATCCCGGTCAAGAAGAGTTGGTTGGAACAGACAGTTGACTATGACTTCCTCGGTTCATACCGGAGTCTTATAATATATCGGTTGAGTTCTTCATGCTATAAACAGGTAAGAGTCTTAGACCTGCTGTTGTCTCTTTCTTGGCTTACCGGTTACACGTCCTTGGTGTGCTTCCTTTTGCACGGATTACCGGTTGCACTGTCCCGGTTGTGTTATAGACATTAGTTGGATATGCTTTTATTTGTACTTGTCTATACCGAGTGAAGGTCGGTCCTTGGTTGATACTAGGATACTCTCTTCCCTACTGAGTGCATTATCCGGTTGTTGATGCTTAGTGTAGTGACTGGTTTCACAGCCTCTCTTGATGAAGAGTTCCCTCTATAGAGACAACAAATCTCTATCCTCTTTTTGCCAATCAATGACAACACTCGGACCGGTAGAGAGCTTACCGGTTAGTGATGCCAACAGATTGCATAGAAAATATGAGCTATAATAGCTCTGATTTTTATGACAGCAGTCATAATGGTGAGCCTATGCAGGAGATAGCAGCCTTTCCATGCGTGGGAGATAGTTGCATGGAGTTTCACAGTGTTGACACTCATGATTCGGATGTTAGAAATGAGTTATATGATGTAGATTCATGCTATAATGATTCTAATTTTCATGACAGCAATGAGTCATGTTTGCAGTAGCATGAAACAACAAAGATTTTATAGGGCGATGATATTGGCATTGGTGATATGGGCATTACTGGTGTTATCTATGAGGACAACTCATGCTATAGTGAGTCTGATTTGTCATATCAAACTTTAGAAAATGGTTCAGAGAACTCATTGGTTGGTGATAGGTCACAGGATCGCGACTTTCAGGAACTTACAGTTGCATTGGTAGTGGGAGCATGCGAGGAGACTAATGTAGAAGCAACTTCTACTGATACGGATGAGTCATTCGTCAAGTTACCCAGCAGCAGTACCTTAGTTGTTGATATGTGCTAGGTTGTTTACACACGATGATATTGATCATGAGGTGAGCATAATGGATACAATTTCCTATCACAGTGCAAATTGTGAGTCAGAGAGCTTACATGGGAGTCCAGGAGTTAAGAGACATCATGTAGTCAGGCAACTAAAGGTGAGTGATAATCAGATTGCTACAACCATTGAGCATTATGATGCTGCCCGTCAGATGTAAGCTACCTATGGATGGGGTACTCCTGTGACAAATGAGCATTGTGATGGCAATCTTTCCCTTGTAGAGTTTCATACCCTTCAAAAGGCCATCAGTATAATGAAACACAACTATTTGCAGTTATTGGCTGACAAAGACCATCTTCTCGAGTAGGGTTGCACTTGTTACAATATATTGTTGGGAAAGGAAGAGGTAGTTGAGCTCACTCATGAGCTTATGGCGACTTTAGAGATATTGGAGAGCACCTAGTTGGCTCTTCAGGAGTCGAAGCTACAGTTAGATGAGGTTACCGTGGAGTTGAGCCAAGTACAATCTTCACTAGCTATAGATTCAATTCAGCTTCCTACAGTGGCAGTTGGTGAGGAGTTGATGTCCATGAGTTGTAGTGAGGATGTGGTTACATCCGTCCCAAATTTAGGTGCAGTGGACTCGGTAGGGATGAGTACTTTGGCTGAGAGTTGCAAAGAGGCTCTTGTTGTGACACAGGTTCGCCAGTTGTCAACACATTGATAGATGATTCAGGACAGGATATTGTGAGCCCTTGTGTGGCAATGGTGGATTCTACAAAAAGTTGTGTGTTGGTAGACGACACTACTCCATCATCTTCATAGGAGCTTGCTACAATGTCATCTGGCTGGAAGTATGGCTCTCATGCTGATTTGTTTCCCTCTCCTAGAAGCAAATTAGTTTCTCATGCAGTTGATGGTGATAGACAGTTGGTGTCACAGAGTAAGAGGGATCAGCTAAGGGTTCTAGGAGAAATGGTTGACTTTGCTTCATATTGTTTCTACTGCACAGATTCATTTATTGAGTACCTGCTTGAGAGTCCGGAATTTTAGGAGGGACCATTTAGAGTCACTGAGGATACTCTCATCCGAGGTTCTCGTGAGATTCAACATTTGGTGGGAGCAATTGTAGATACTCTGACTACAATGCTTCCTCATAGAGATTTTGTGGTTGGGTTTGCAAAGAGAGTTACCAGAGGCCTTGCCCAACTAGTTGTTTAGGGTCAGAGATTGGAGCCATCTTCTGATTCTCGAGTTGTTAGTGATGAGCCATTGACAGAAATTAGAGCCTTTTACCGTGATTACACAGTGAGGAATGGTCATCATGTCTCTTTTGATCCACATGTAGAGGATTTGGTTATGTGTCGTTGTGGATGGGCTCCAGGATTATACCATCCTTTATGGGATGGGTTTACACCATCTTCAGTTGATGGAGTTAGTAGTTGCAAGTTAGTGGGAGACTATTTGCAGAGACAATACATCCATGGAGGTTTAGTAGAGGATGGATATCCTGGTTATGTTACAAGCACTCTTGGGAGTTCTTATCCCTATAGCATAGTTAGATTTCACACTCACGGGGGATTGGTAGTGTAAAGGGACAATTGGTCCATCAAATGTTGCCAAATATCCTTTCTTCCTTGTGATGGATAGATGTGAGCCTCGACTATATTAGGATCCAGGTGGAGGCAGGATTAGCACTACAGATGGGATGGGTCCCAACAGATTGCTTCACCTTCTGTAGCATGATGATGTTGGGATCATGTTAGCGTAGTTGATGTCTTGGGTTATTTTTCTTGGCTGGCATGGATTCAGGAATTGGGATCCAAGCATATTTATTGGACACTCTTCAATGTGCGGTAGGGTCCTTCGTGTGCCTCAGAATTTCAGTTTGGGTACGTTGGGGAGTATTGCAGGGTGTACATGGTGTGGGTTACTCGCAATCCTACTTTTGATTTCCATGTACATGATTTGTTTCAGATGCACAGTTTCAGTGCGCAGAGATTGGACAGTTGGATCATTGTTCATTTCTGTGCAGTTGTGGTCATTATGGTGCTTCCACAATGTTGTTGCAGCGTGGGACATTTCACAATTTTCGTTTGGGCCTTTGGTGTAGTGGAGTTCCTTTGCAGTCATGATTGCTTGGGGACAAGCAATTTCAAGGAGGGCAGACTGTAATTTCCCCATGTTTCTGAGCATCAGAGTTTGAGGGATTAGCCTATTATTGTAACCTTCGTAGGCTAATTAGTGTGGATAGAGGGTCTTCTAAGGCAGAGGCTTGGTTAATGGAGGTCCTTATCTTCTCCGAAATTCCGTATGTTCCAGTTTGGTCTTTGTTTGGCTTCGATTGGACTTCATTTGGGCTCAGTTTCATATACTTACTATTTATAGTAAGTTTGAGGTTGATCGAGAAGGGCCCTTTCTATTTTTAGTAAGGTAGTCATACAGATTGAAGATACAATGGTTAACTCCCAAGTTCAGATGGAAACAAGAAATAATGATTATTTTTGGAGTTATGTTATTTTAATTATTAATAAAGTAATACTTTATTAATAATTAATGATAAAGTGCAATTATAAAAGTTATATTTTCACTTTATGTGAATGGGGCCACTTAATGACTTAAAAGTCATTTAATTAAGTGCATATCATTGATAAATTAAGTGGACTTTATTTAAAAGGGAGTTTTAAATGTTTTAAAAGTATACTTTATAATAAGTGATAAATTGTTATTTAAAAGGGAGATATAAGTGTTTAATAAAATATACTTTATATTTTAATGTGTGCATCAAAAGGAGGGGAATATAATTATATGTTATATTTCAAATGCAACAAAAGCAAATACACTTGTAAGTTATGAGAAATGTATTCATGAAGCCTCACGATTGATTTATTGCTTGGGAATTATAAAAGCCAAAGACAAAAGGAAATGGATTTATTCTATGTGTTTGATATTATTGATTTGCGTGAAGAGAATTTGGAGACAAGGGTTTCAAAAGTTTCAGCTTGGGGAATTGGAATTCTTCATAGTTTTCAGCACTTTGAATTGGTGTTATATCCAGTGAATTGTGCAAATGGAGATGGCTTTACTCAGAGGCCATGATTGGGTTTATTGGTGAATAAATATCAAGGGTTTGTGCATATACTTGATGCTTATTCATTGCAGATCTGTGGATCATCATTGGCAGCCATTATTAATCAGGTTTCAAGCATTTATGAGCAGATTTGTGAAGTTTATTCAAGCATTTCGACAATAATAATGGCAAATTGAAAGATACAAGGGTTTAAGTGCAGATTTTTAAAGGGTGTTTCCAGAATCATTTGTGGCAGCCATTGCAATTATTACCAGCATTGAATATTCATTACTAGCTGTTATCTACAGGTTCATACTATGCTGCCATACATTTCCAGATTTTATAATAAAAGCTTGAGGACCTCCAGGTATGAATGATTAATGAAAAACATTGTAAATATTTACATATTATGCTCAATAAGAATCATTGTAGCTCTATTTCATTTCTTGAATATTTTATATTTGCAATGTTATTATATCTTGCGTGGCAAAAGGTTTATTTTTTATTTTAAAATTGCAAGTCAAAACCAAACATTCAAAAACACAAACATTTGCAAGTTGGAGGTTGGATAACCTATAGGGGTTATTACAATAGTATCAGAGTTTGCATGCTAAGTGTTTGACAAAATGTCAAACATTCAAATTTCAAAACAATATCTCTCATTGGTTTAGCAATCCAATGTTTTGTTAGAGTTAGAACCACAGGGGGTTCTTACAGGGACAATGCTTGAGACATGTCCTTTAGCCCAAGCAGCACAAACAGTTAATATAGAATTGCACTTTTATCAGTCTGGATCCTATAAGGCAAGGAGAGCGCTTGATCCATTCCAGAAAATCCGCACATAGAAGGGAAAAAAATATAGGAACAAGGTAGACGTAGAGGACTATTGGGCTAACCAGGTAAATGAATATGCGATAAAGAGGAAGATGTGGTCGAGGATGTCCGTGGATTTCATGAGGAAGTGTAGCATTTTCCCTAATTGTAGCATTTGACCTGTGAAGATGATGGTAATCATATTCACCCCCATTAGGAGCATGAGAAAAAAAAAACACATTCAGCCACCTAATTGGTCACAGGTCAAGGAACTTACAAAGTTAGATATTTTGATAAGGGAGCTTGATAGATCAAGCGCATGGGTGGATAGACAAATAAACAAATTGAGAAGGCCAGGTATAACCTTCACATATGGAAAAATGCAGAATGAGGATTCTTCTTCTATGGGTGATGAAATAACAATTAACGTTCTAGGACTAAACAATAATGAGGAACAAACTTCAAAGAAGAGAGACAACGTGGCTGAGGCATCACAAATAGTAAGGGAACTATCAATTGGGAGTAGAAGTAAAAGGCACTGGTCTACCACAACTCCCTCCATTACTAGTTCTTCATCAATAAGAGAAGTAGATATGCAAGACAAGGAGAAGGAATTAGAACAGGGTGGAGACACATAGATACTACCTTAGGAGGATCAAGGAGAATCTTCATCATCACAATCAATAGAGCAAGGGACAAAGATATTACCAGCATCTCCCACTGTGCGATTGGTAGTTCATTTGGGGGATGATATGAGACAACCTAGTCTCAACACAAAAGAGGTTGATGATGAGATCATTTCAGCTTTGAGAAGACTTAATGAGGAGGATGAGTTAGATGATGAAAAGGATTTGTCTGCGATCCCTGAATTGTTAAAGGAAAACATGAAGAAAAAAAGAAGAGTGGAAGAGATACATCTTATTGAAGACATTGATACATTCCTAAACACGATTGGCAAGGAAAAAGAGCTGAAACAAGCAAATAAGTTCTATCAGATTACTAGAGATGCATTAGGATCTCATACTTTGTATATGGCTGTCCCGATAGCAGATAAGACTAGGGATGAGGTCTCTCTAAATGATTATTAGATCGCATCCTATGATATTGGCCCATCCACCAAACAGCAAGAGTTCGAGGAACTGTAAGATATTGTTTAAGCAATTCAAGAGCAAATGAATAGGTTGGAAGAGAAGAAAGGAATGTTAGAATTGGAGAATAGGAGGTTGAAAGGACACATACACATGCACATGAATCCAACAGGCCAAGAGAATGCAACACTTGTTCCCTATGTCCCCACCTCTCAGGAGTCCCATGAAACTTCTAAAGTAATGAAGAACACTTATCAAGAGGTAAGGGGATGGGTTAGTGATATTAGGAAACAAACAAAGGATTTCCTTACTAGGATGGTCCAAGCCTATGGAAGACCTACATTGTTGATGGATAAGGTCCAAGGTTTGGGGGAGACATGGAAGGAATTTCAGCCAATTGAAGATAAGATGATTCCTCGTCTTAAGGCATTGAGGAGTGCTCCTATATCAGTTTTGATTCAAGGAGGAGTGATTGAGAGAGGAAGCACATATGATTTTGGTCATTGGTATCATTCCTTGCCTATGAGGAAATCGACATTAGAGCATGCATTGGCTGATTGTCTCGATATCGAGGGCTCTCTCCTTGAAATACATTCAAAGGTTCTTGTTGCAATAAAGGAATTACTTGGTCTTGATATCGACGCTTCCAATGAGTTGAACTTAGAAAAATTAAAAAAAAGAAATGGAATCAGTTTACTTCAAGGATATAGAATCCATTAAGAAGAGTTTGTTAGATGGATTTCTCTCCCTTATGATTTCCATTAATGATCTACAAAAGCATACTTCAGATTGGGACAGCATACTCAATACTTGCATGGAGAAATTAGAGGTGATTGAACTACAACATAGCATCCTACCCAGCATTGCCATGGATGAGCTTGATGCAATTATGTTCAAGTTTATTAAATTTGCTAAGAGGGAGAAAGAAAAAGGAATATATCTTCTAGATGACAAGCTATATGATGACTAGGCATCTGTGCCTTTTTCTCATTGGTCCTCATGCCTTTGAATTTTCTCATTAGCTCATTTTGTGCTGCTTCATTCTTATTGGATGTGCATTTAATGTTTGTAGCAACCCTAATTAGGGTTTTCTTTGACTAAATCTAGGCCATTGATTCTGATTTAATCTTGGCCATACATTGTAATTGGGGCTCCTATATAAACCCGACTCCTCTCATTTGTACATGAGATTGTTAGAGAATTGTTGAAAATATACTGCCAAATTTGCTCTATATTCATTGTTGTGTTGTGCACAGTGAATACTTGTAGTCTTTTGGAGTATTGCAAGGTGATCTACATTCCTCATTTAGAATAGATTTGATTTCAAGTACTTAGTGTAAAATTTGTTTTCTATAGTTAGTAGGGTAAAAGTAATTGTGAATGCATCTTTATTTGACTCGATCATAGACCAAACCACTAGCTGCTTATTGATTGTAAGTCCTGCCTTGCGTGGTCAAATGGCATTATTATGAATTTAACTTAAATTGGTACTTGCTCATTGATTTGCATCTATTGATGAGATTGATGAAATGGTAGTAATTTGAACATCTTTTGAACACACCTTAGAAGATTGCACAAGGTGGGTGGAGTTGATGACGAGAATGCACCTAGTAGGTTACAAAGATATTCACAAGTACTTGCATCCTAGAGTAGAAGTAAAGTAAGTTAGAATCGTAGGTTCACCTTCATTGCATTTCATTTCCTAAATTGGAAGTCAAAAAAGTATTTTCATTGCACATTGTGAATCTATATCATTCAAAGATCAAGTTGACAAAGTCCTAGTGAGCTAGTGTAAGTCCCTCATAATACAAACATATCACATTATTACTACTGATTGAGTGTCCACCATTAGAAGGAACCTTGGAGTCGCCTCTATGATCTTTTCATGCAATCTTTAGCCTATGTGGTGTCTTTATTCAAGAGAGGATTCAATATTTAGTATTTCATCCTGAAACATTGAGCATTTCATCCTGCATGTTGTAATGGCATAAAACTCACATCAACAAAAATGAACCTCATTTTTTAGCCTTAGTTGTTGAGTCTAGGGTCCTTTGCTTTCCATTGGTGATTTATCGTACAATCTCATTATGTTTGGTGAGTTGTTGAGATAGACGTCCATTTTTAGGTTCTGAACCCACATTTATCCTCTTATTTCTGGTCTTCCTCTTTTGAGTCATCTAATCCTCATCATCCATTTAAGGACAGTTGCTTGTGGAAGCACATGGTGAGGAAAAGGTTTTCTTCAGGGGTGTGGAAAGGGCTATAGATTTCATAAGTGAGGGTTTAGGTGATCCACATTTTCCCCCACTCTTACAATTACCAAGAGTGGTGGGTATCAGGACCTCCCCTAACACCTTACTAGTGCTTGGGGTAGTAGGATGGGGTATTTCTCCTTCCTCTAGCAAGGTGCCTTTTCTCAAGTTTTAATACATTGTCTCCATGCATTGTTTTCTTGGGGTTTCCATCAGCTTCAATAACCCCTCAGTGAATGGGTATTCATCACTCTCAGTCTCCAACCTTCCCCACCAGATTTATTAGTTGTATACACCGTAGAAGTGCAAATCTGCTTTTGTTTAAGGGGTTGTTGAGGGGGGATCTTATAGTAAGAAATCAAGTGTCCAGGTTTGGAACATTTTTGGTAGAAGATTCTAGCATTTTCATAAACCGATGCTTGAGTCCATTTACCCAACTTGGATAGCAAGCTAATGAAATTGGGGAGAGTTTTATTAACAACATTCACACAGAAGCGGGCAAAAACCAAGTTGGATTTCGCCTTGGTCACATTATTAGTAGAGACATAATGGCCAAATGTGCTTCCAATCCATCCGAAAATCTGCTCGTCCCAGAACTTGAGTGGGAGTACAGGCATGCGTACCCACACTAGCGTTGTCTTATTTAAGTCTGTCGCAGGATCAAAACATGGCTTCCACCAACACCCACACACACAGCTTTCCATAGGCCCACGATCCTGAAAGGACAAAAACCAAATCATCCTCCATAGTAGATTTAAACAGAAAGAGAGCACCAAGCATAGCACAAATTGTGACACTCCCTTTAAGCCTCCATTTTTGTGACACCCATTTCCTGACCATGTCAATGGTCAGTTTGAAGGAGAAAATTTTTCCTACCAAGATATTGTTCATTGAGGAAACAATATGATCCACCACCAAGTCAGGCAACAAAATGGTATTGCCTTCCTCTGTTTGTGAGCACTTAGGAGATAAATCCTGTTCCGCCTGTCTATGACTCTCACCAACAAGCGCCTTCTTCCACTCGCTGGGTTGGTATTCATTGTTTGCATTCACAAGTTCCGAATTTTCAGAATCCACAACAGAGTTGTCATTACAACCTGTATTGGAATCAATGGCCACTGCCACATGATCCTCTGCCTTTTCCGTCGGACCCTCATTGGGCCAAGCATTTGCAGCATCCAGGGGAGGCTCCTGTGGCAAGGGGATATGGCCTCCACCTCTGTCATCCTCCATCAGTTGCAGGATTTGAAATTCAAACCAGAGCGGGAGAGCAGAATAAGGACTGAGAAAAATTCTGACTTAAAATGTTATCTTACTAGTCATATACTAATTCCTAGACAAACTTATGAAGTCTAAAGGAGTCTACAAGTGCATGATATAACTTAAGGCAAGCTCAGCGGAGTAGTGATTTATATGCATCTCTAGTTTTCTTATTCTTTCCTCACTGGATATTTCAAGAAATAACACACTGAAGGACTGCATCGTGTAGCATAGTCATTTTATTCCTACAGCTTAGCTTCCAGGTCTGAGGGGTTTCTAGTTTTCCATAAGTTGCCCCAATTTTTGTACCTGGCCTCATCCTTGTTTTGTTCCAACATGATTCAAGCAAGTAGAGAGCACCTGGACTGGACTACTCAAGAATGTATGATTTTCTTGACATCGTTAGTAAATCAAGAACCAATGCTTCTTAGTTTTTTAGGGTAACTGAGATAAAACAGTTAAAATGTTTAAATTTTGACAGAAATTTCCTTTATTGCAATAATTTACTGGATCATCTCATCAAATACAACACCCACACCATACCTGATATCACATTGTTAATGTTGAAATATTACAATAACAAATATTTGTATTAGGACTGGAAAGGTATTATACTACATGTAAAGAATAATGATTGACAAGGTGTTCCACTTAAAGTAGAGCTGTATTTCAATAGAATATTTTCCAGCATTTTCTAATACTAATAGCAGCTCTCTTTTAATACATTTCTAATCTGCTGCTAATTATGCTAGTCATAGGACAAGCAAAATCCCAAAGCCCTTCCTAATGAAAAATTTATTACATAATTCTAGACATAGTTAATGGTCTCAAATTCAACTAGCACAAGCTAATACAAATATGCTAGTACACACCAAATTACCAATAGATGCTATTATGTTTTCCCTTCGCAGAATTGAAGTTTTTGTGATAACAAAACAAATATGTTTTTTCCTCAAAGAAACATCAGATAATTAATAATTCTGCTGTAGCAACCTATATATGGTGTTTCATCAAAGATACATCCTCGAATTGATGGTTTTGTTGTAACAATACAACTATGTTGTTTATGTGAAGAAACATCAAAGAATTGGCAGATTAGCTGTGGCAAGAACAATGTTATTTCCTGATAAGTAGCAGATATTTCCCACAGCAAGTCAAATTGTGATATTGCTATCAGGATTCAACCGTGTAGTTTTTTGAGTCAAACTCATTGACCCATGTTTCACAAATAGTGGTTCACACGAACCCATCTCTCATGAGAATGAATGGAACACTTAGCACTCATTGGATCTAGGTGATGCTCGCATTGGTGAAGCACTAGGACTTTGCAGGAGGTCACCCATCCCAGTACTACTCCAGCTCGAGCACACTTAACTACGGAGTTTCCTCCATAGTTAAACCCACTCTGCTTGCAACCCCATTTGCAAAACCTTCACCAAGTGTTGTGCCTTATGAACCATTCTTTAGAAATCCCCTTAAGCTCATCAATTGATAAGTAGGAGATATTTTCCACCGCAAGTCAAATTGTGATATTGCTATCAACCATGTAGTTTTTTGAGTCAAACTCATTGACCCATGTTTCACAAATAGTGGTTCACACAAACCCATCTCTCATGAGAATGAATGGAACACTTAGCACTCATTGGATCTAGATGATGCTCACAGAGGTGAAGCACCGGGACTTCCCGGGAGGTCACCCATCCCAGTACTACTCTAGCTCGAGCGCGCTTAAGTACAAAGTTTCCTCCATGGTTAAACCCACTCTGCTTGCAACCCTATTTGCAAAACCTTCACCAAGTGTTGTGCCTTATGAACCATTCATTAGAAAGCCCCTTAAGCTCATCAATTAATAAGTAGGAGATAGCAATATCACAATGTTATTTCCTTCAAGAACATCAAAGGATTGAAGCTTTTGCTGGGGCAGCACAGCTATATAGGTACCTCAAGGATGCATGATGCATCCACAATGGTATCTTTCCATTTTATTTATTTTGGATTGGCAATTGTCTGTGGAAAGTGGGCTGGCCAAACTAATGGAATGTACAAAAATTGGGGGCTCTATGCACACAAGGAATTGCACATACATAACTAAACCTTTTGGGAAATACGGAACCACAGCAACAGGGCATGTGGTATGTCTATTAGGAATGTTATGATTACTATTTGCATCTTCACAGATATATAAAAAGCATGTTACATTTGAAACCCGGGAATGCAGCAGCATCAAACTCAACATAGAAATATTCAATAATCTTCTTAAAAACACAGCAAAAAGTTAGGGAAGAAAAGATCCTCTGTACGACAGTATGTATGTTTCAGCAATATTATATTTATAGATCAAAAAGAACTATACATGAGTCACAGCTCCCATTTCAAAAAAATTAACACACAGCAAATTCATTCCCGTCCCTGAATTCTAAATCGTTACATATCTTCCACTTTTTATTTTCACCTCCACTCACCTTATTCCCATCTCCTAGTCTATTACTAACTATCTAAAAATAGCTTCCACCTGATCGCTCCACCTCAAAAGCCTGAATGGTTACAAACCACTTCTAAATTTAGCATATACAATTCAACATGCCTCCTGATTCTAAGGAATCAGTTTGTCCTGCCTTCTAATTCTGAGGAGTTGATTTGCATCAAGGAATGTGAGGGTGCCTGAAATTCCTGTATTATGAATGTATGATGAATTGCTGAAAACGAAGTCACTTTTTTTATCAGAAGAAGCAAATTAGTATTACACTTTATCCCTGAGTGGATCTAATAGTAAGAATCTTTTATTGCCTATAACCATAATGTTACGCGAAAGTAATAGGGAGAAGTGCATCATGGATTTAAAAAAAGGATATTTCCTTCTTTTTTTCTTTATGGATAATAAACTCTTTTGTTCCCTTTCTTTTGTTGGCTTGACAGCTTTTTCTCTTGTGAGGCCTTGAACTTGCTGGGTTGCGGCTGTTTCCTTTTCTGGGATCACATGGTTGTTTTGCTCCCGGGTTTGCTGGTTGACTTTGGGATATGTTCCCATGCTACCCTTCCTTTCTTTTCCCTTCCCCAATACCACATGAAGGCAAATTCCTAAATATGCAAATAAGCTAAGAATGTATCCTGATCTTGATCAATCACTGGACCACACAACTTGACAAACAATGAGAGACGTAGTATTTTCACAGTCCATAGATAATGAGATAATGGTGCTTCTGGATTTGCCTGTGTAGTAGTTTTGGCGTCTTCACATAATAACACTTCAGGATTTACCTGTGTAACAGTTGACAGACAATGTTGTCTTCCAATTGAATTCTCACTGTTTGCATCTTCACATATTTATCTTAAGTATTTTATATTTGAAATTCCTATTACTGGAATGTGGATGCATCGTGACATGCAGATTATGAAAATGCATCTCTTCTTTTATTTGATAAATTCCATTTGCAAGCTAAACTTGTGCTTAGATGTTATGGCTGAAGACTTAGGATTATCTAGTTGGGGACTGGCCTTGTTTGTCGGGTTATGCCACACCTAACAAGCTGGAAGCAATCTTTTAACAAATTTCAACACTTAAGCATAATTCCTGGGAATATGAAACAGAGGTTTCAATATATAAGCCCGTCTTACCACTTGAGCTCATCTATTGTATAAATGATGTCGCATATTTGACCATAAGAAGCAAAGTGGTATCTCTCTGTCCTCAACACCCCAAAAGATGAAACTCTTGAAAAACCAAAAAAATGACCGCAAAAATATTAAAAATATTTTTGCATCTTACCTGATAAAAATATCGCTTTCCAGGCTTCAATCTCCGCATAACAGCATCATGAATGTATCCCGGATCCCTCCATCCCAGATTAGTATTAGCAGGCGCATCACACATGTCCGACTGCTTGTAAGTGATGGACACAGCCTCTGCCACCTCATCCAACCCTTCCTCTCCAAGCCCATATTTCACACAGCTTTTGAGATCGTCTTTTGTCACAAACATGACACGCATCTCATCTTGATTGGACGTGAATGCCAGATGGATCTGAGCTGGATCATTCAGATTCCGAAACGTTACAGACTCGGTTTTGGCCAGGAAATGCGCAGTGGAGGGCAGGGGATTGCGGTCCCCGTGCACAGGTCTTGCATTGACAGAATTGTCCCAATTGAATATTCTGAATTCATAAGGAGATCTAAGATTGATAAGGGGGAGATTTACCGAACAGGCGCCCTTTGTCCAATTTGGGCATGAGGAGAGAAAAATGAAGCCTATGAAATTGTCATCTGCGGAGTCGGGAGGAGAATAAATGCCTACCCAATCCTTGGCTGAAGGAGAGGATATGTCTTTCCATTGCAAGGTGATGTTATCTCCTGAACTGTTCAATATCTCTGGAAATGCTTCCAGTGTTACACCATTGGCAAAACCAAATATGAGGAATGAAACTACCAACGCGATATATGCATGCTTTTGTTTAATGCCGAAACTCATTTTATGAATCTTGGCTTAGGAGGACTGATTATGTATATATTTATTTGAAGTGCGATAGCTCACCTTGGCTATAGTGCCATTTGCTTGGATTTTTGCAGGCAATGAAGCATTGACTGAGAATGTGAGCAAGAAAGGATGGTCAGTTTTGCGCAGTTGGTTCAAAAATCAATTTCGCCTGCCTGTATTTTTGTGTTTTAAGTAGCAATTTTTTGGTTGTTGGTTTATTACTTAGATCTAGGAAGGTCTTATAAATATATTAAATATATTTATTTAAAAGATGCATTCAACCGAGACAGAGACAGGTATGGGAATCACAGACCCGAAAATTTAAGGGTTGTGACTTGTTGGAAAATGGATTATCAGAGCTGTTAGTAGAGATGAACTTTACAAAATTTTAGGTTGCCATTGCATTTTTAAGCTTTAGTCAAGAAGAAGTGATCATTTAAGGTCTTCATGTCCTTTCAAAAACAAGTTGAAGTTTTCTCTTTAGTCTATTTGGAAAGCTTGGAAATTAGTTTGTCAAATTCTTGGAAATAAAATGGTTCTTTCTTGCACCATCAATTTGGTAGAACAAATCTATTAACTATTACAACAACATATTAGCTATTAATTTTTTCAAATATGTTTATTATTTGTTAAAAAGGGGTTTGGTAGTTCATAAATATTTCAAATTTTTAGATGTTTGATTAGATTTCTTTGAGTAACAATTATAAATATATTTGATTTTTGTTGTCTTATATTCATTCTAATTTTTTCCCTTTAAAGTAAGTTTATATGTAGATTTTACATGTTTGTCTCGTACACCTTATATCTTAACATCAAGCTTTGAACAAAAATGAGAGTACAAATATGAAAATTAAAAAAAGATTTTGATACTCAAGTGCTCACTAGGAAAAGCTTGCATTGCAAGCTACTTATTAGGGATGAATTGAAATGTATTTTGGTTCAACTAGTTACTTGTTCTTTTAGTCATTGTGTTGAAAACATTAAATATATTTTCTAAGATCGCACTCGTGGTAAGAAGCAATAGATTGTTGTTTTCACAAACTTTTCGGTTATTTTTTGTCATGAATTAAATTGGAAAGGGAATATTTCTAGCTTTGGTATGCATAATAACATGATTATTGATTCTACTAGACAAGTCATTTTAAAGTACATTTTAAAAATAATTATAATGTTGTGTTTTCTAGCATTTGTTATTATATAGATTTACTTTAACATCTTTCTTCAAGTGTGTTCCTTTTTTTCTCAACTCCAAGTTTTGTGCAAAAAGAATGTGGATGTCATGGATAAGTGCTAGCAATTATTAGAAATATAATATGAGTAATAGACTCCTAATTAATAAAAAATAAAATTAGTCATAAAAATAATAAGTAGGATAAGTAGGCAATGACGAAGTATGATGGTTGAATCATGTTATTTTGATTCTCATTATGAGATTCAAATTTCTATTGAGATATTATTGCTAATTATTCATTTTGAAGATTTGTGACAATGGCTAGTCGACTTCTGGTGGAGATGGTGTGTAGCCTAGTTCCTCCAATGGATCCCCAGGTTAGCATTGGCGATTTCGCCCATGTGAGAATATAAAGACAAAGAGGAGGTTGTTATTGATGGGGGCTGGTCTCTCCTTGATGACACCCTTGACCCTGTTGATGTATGGGGTAAGCTCATTGATAGAGATTCTCGCCCACTATTGTTGCTCTTGCTACTTAAGCAATTATTTACTACTTGTTAGTTGTTTGGGCTCTGCCCGTGTGTTTTTTATTCTTTGAGTTATACTTATGACTTATGAGGGATGACCTCGGGTCCCCATACTTTTTTTGTGAATAGTGTACTATATTTATATTAATTCAAAACCCGATAGAATTCATAAAATAATATTATATTCAAGACTTCATTTATAGTTTTGATCATTTTTAAATTATTTATATGTTATATTATTTATTTTGTTAATATAATTTTTAAATTAAAAGTATAAAAAATTCAATTAAAGTTTGGTAAGTGTTCAAAAATAAAATAATTTTGTAATGAAAATAAAATAAATAATATCTAATATAAAATGATTTTTAAATAAGAAGTAAAATAAAGATTTTGTGATAGAGGTATTTATATGACTATTGGTTGGTTATTAAACATTTAAGTAAAGATTCTAAAATATACCTTAGTGATATCTTATACTTCTGGTTTATTTTTTATTTTTTAAGTAAAATGTATATAAGTTAAACTTTAAGAAATGATAGAGATAAATTTAATAAATTATAGTTTGAGTTTTTTTATATATAGATGCTAAATGTGTTTTGGTGATATAAGTCTTATGAGCAATTAGTTTCTAGCATGTGACATATTAAAAGCTAGTATTGGGATGGTTGACTTTTTGGGAAGCTAAATGATACTTCATCCTTGTGAGCATCATCTAGATGTAATAAATGATAAGTGGCCCATTCATATTGATTAGAGATGGGTTTTTGTAAGTCATTACTTATAAAATACTGATCAATGAGTTTGACACAAAAATCAAGCAATTTAATCATGATAAAACATCATAATTTTTGTTCGCTTGAACTTTATTTTTCACCCTTTTTCACCTATATGAAGTTGAATTCATTTGCATGTGTATGATAGTGAAATATATGTATTCTTATGTTATTTTTCAATGAGTATTTCCTATTTAACTTTATTGATAAAAGGATAGTATAATATTCATAGAAATGGAAGGGTGGTCGAGAGGCACACCCATAAATTATAACTAGACCAAGTCTAAAACAAAGACAAAAAATAACAAAAAGGTCAAGCCCACACAAGGTATAAACAAATATAACAAAATTAGGTGGAAAAGGATCTTTATAATTTGGATTTCCCCAAATATTTTAGGGGAGACATCATCAATTGGCTCCAATCTAGTGAGATTTTCTTTGTATTCTTTTTTAGGAGGTTCAAGGCTAGATGCTATTATGGCCAAGTTGAAGAGGGTCGACTCTAAGCAAGGGTACCTTTCTAAGTTAGGATAACCAAAAGCACCTCTTCATCCATGAGGAGAGCTATAGGACATCTAGAATAGTCAGTTTCACTCTCCATAGGAAGTGGTATTCCTAGTTGGTGGAAGTTATAAGTTATGGTGGCCATGAGAACAAGGTCTATTATCACACTACATAGGTTGGTTATGTAGCAAGTTTGTAGGTGTTTCATATATTTTTGGGATGTTCCTTGCTACTACATGATGTTGGTTACACCTTCTATGTGATTTTGGAGGTGGACTTCGGATTCCTTGATCATTCTCAAACTTGATATTGCTTATGCAATAGGGACTCTTAGATGTGTATGTTCATCTTTGACAAGTTTGGCACATGAATCTTGTGATTGCATGTTATGGGTTGTATATGTTAATGGCATGAGTTTTTGATACATACACTTTAATTTTTAGGATAAATGGATGGTTGGATGTGTTTGAAACTAGTTGTGGTTGTTATTTCAGCTATAGTGATTATTTCTTTATAGTTGTTTATGCATATTTTTTACCATTGGATTTAGCAGTCTGTGTTTAGAGTATTAGTTTGATGCAATACTTATATTTTTATATGATAATTAGTGTGACATCTCTTTAGTGTTAGGATATGTTACACTAACCTTGCATTCATATGTCATTCATGTGTCTCTGTGTTCCTTAGAAAGTGTTCTCGAGGATGTGAGAAGAAAAGCATTTACTATTTGTATTATAAATACAAATTGCAATTGCATCTTAAGAGGTGGAAATGTTTTAGTAATGGATATGAGTCAAAATAAGCAAAGATACCTCCCAAATATCCACATTATGGTTTGTGAAGAATCATGCTCTAAGTGCCCAAGTTTGGAAAGTGTAAGGTTATCCATTTGGATATCCAAATAGTCATTCTAGTGAGTTATGAAGAATCTAAGTAGTAGGTTTGAGTGGTTATGGCTTATACACCCATGTTGAAACCATTTAAAATACTCTATCGTGTATCCATTATTTCGAGATTGGGATTTTCCAAGCAATTCTGTGTGTCTTGCTTTGGAACAAAACAGTGATTTTCTCTCTAATGGTTTTTTATAAATTTGGATCCATAAGATAATAGTGTTATGCAGTTTATTTCTTGCAAGTAACAAGGTGTTTCTGAGTTGCACAGTAGTGAAATGTATTATTGCATGTCTCGTTGTAGAGATTAATGATATACTTGCTCTCTCTCTAGTATGGACTGTTCTAGAAATGGTTTCTACACATAAACTCAGTGTCTTCATGGTTTGTTTGTTTTTTCTATATGAGTTGAATGTTCAATCACATACATATTTTAAAATTGGTAAAAAAATTTAAAAAAATTCTATCACATACATAAGCTAGTTTTGTAAGATTTCTTCACCATGTTTTCAATACATGATATCAGAAATAATAGATATATTGAGAGGAGTACCTTTCTTGTAATTGTCGATGGTTTTTTGTTGTATTGGGGTCTTTTCTTGTGTGATATTTTGCAGATTTGTGAAGATATTGTGAAATTCAATGGCACTGACTATTAGATGTGGAGATTAAAGATGGAGGATCCCTTGGAAAGATGAGATAAGTGGTTGTAAATTTTGCACAAAACAAATTCATCAATAATGAATGATGAAGATTAGAAGAAGTTGGATAAGAAGACATGAGAACCATTCAAATATGTCTTACATATTTCATTATCTTGAATGTGTCGACAAATGACTCCATAGAAAAGTTATGGAAGAGGATAGGCAATATCTATCAAGCTAAAATTGTGTCCAATAATATATCTTAAAAGAGACTTGTATTGTTTAAATATGAAATATTATATTTTAGTTGCAAGCCATTCAAAGGTATGAACAATATGATTATAAGTTAGCTTCCATCAATAGATGTTAAATAAGAAGAAGATAAGTGCATCTTGTTTCTTTTTTATTTCCTTGAATCTTGGTAAAATCTAGTTGTTGTCATTACTAGTAGTAATGAAAATCCAATAAAGAACAACATGATTTCCATACATACTTTAGAAGAGATAAGGAGATATTTTATATGAATTATTTCTCCCAACTCCTTACATGTGTGGGATATATCCATAGAGGAATGACCCAAAGGGGATAAAAAGAGGGACAATTCTAAAAGAAGCTCTAAAACCCCTAGAAAAAGCAAATTAAAATGTTATAATTGCAATAAAAAAAGAGAGAGAATATAAAGGATTGTAAATTCAAGAAAAAGGATTTTGATTATTCCATAGAAGAGTCCTTTGATGATAATTATGATACTTTATTTATTTCAACTAATACTATTAGTAATGATGTTTGGTTTATTGATCTGGGTTGCTCCTACCTCATGAATTTTCACAAGGAGTAGTTCTATATATACAAATAATATGATGGGGAGTATATTTTCCTTGGTGATAAAATCATGAAGAATATTGTTGGTAAATAAAAAGGTAAAAGTGTGTTTTAATTATTAGAGGATTAGAACTCTTGATAGTGTTTTTCATATTCTAGGACTTATGAGAAATTTACTAGTGCAGGAGCACCTAGGCTAGCTCCTAGACACATTCATCTAAAGTTTTGGCTTGTAGTGACTATTGGCCAAGTCACTGTCCTAATGGACTTTTGGTTTTATTTATATTTGTTTAGTGAGTTTGTGTGTGGTTTGAAGTCCAACCAAGGTCTCTAGTTAGGTTGGTAAGTCCTGGTGTGGGTCTTGGTAAGGTTGGTGAAGACTCCGAGTATATGGCATGTATGCCTTTGGGAAGTAGTAAACAGTCTAAGGTGACTCTTGATTGTAATAAGTCATTAAGAGAGGTTGGTTAAGTATTTTAAGGTCTTAGAAGCCTTAGAATAGAAGTGAGAGTCTATTTGAGACCTCGTGATACAACTTTGTAAAAGTTGTAAAGGAATTGTAAAATTTGTCATAACAACATTTAGTCTAAACCCTATTCGAGTCTTAGAAGTAGTTATAGGGCTCATACCAGCCAAGTTAGAGGGTCCAAGCCTATAAATGGCCTATTTTCATCAAGGCCAAAGGTTGGCATTTACTTTTCATATGTATTGTTTGAAGTTTTTATGACTGGCAAGACTATACCCGTGAGGGTTTTGAATTAAGAACTTAGTCATCCTTGTTCAATGGATTGAACTAGAGCAATCGCATAGTTATTTAAATTTATCATGTTTTAGTTTATTGTTTCCATCTTTTTTTTAGCTTGGTTAGCATTCTTGAAAGCCTTGTAAATAAATCCCTCCTCTAAAGCCAGCTTGTTGGACTGTTTAGAGTTGAGGTGCTTAGCATGGCCCTAACTTAAGAATCCATGGCAGGTTCTCTACGACCACTTGGATTATGTTAGTGTACTTTATAATCATTGTATATATGTATTTTTATAGTGTGAAATGTAGGAGAAGTGCTTCAATGATCAGGCCCTAGGCAAGCAGGGACAAGCCTGGTTAGGAGCCTAAGTTTGATCCAACATTTGGGAGAGCGACAGGGGTTTGGGAAACCCAAATTAAGACCTAGAGATAGGTCTACTATGTTCATAGACTCAATCCTAAAAAGGATATCTCATGAACAATCCATTTGGAGGAGAAAAGATCAAACCCTCACTGTGAAACAATGAGAGCTAAAACAGGCCTAAAAACTAGGCTACAAAGTAGGACAGTACAGTACGGACCTGCTGGAGAGATAAGGGTTTGTGAACCTTAACAAACTTCAAAAAGGGTACTCAAAAGTATGATTTTTTTTATAACTTGTGTGGAAATTTTCAAAACTAGGCTCCCATTTGTGTGTTTGGAGACCTACAAGGCCTAGTAGCCTTTTTAGGCCAAATTTGGAGATCGGGTACTTGGAGAAGAGTACCAATAGATGGAACACCCTACATTGATGCAATCAAGGACTAAAAGAGTCCTCTCCCATACCTGATAGCTGGATACAAGGATTTGGAGGTTTGGATGAATTCCTAGTTGAATTCATTTGGAGGAGTTGTAGAGTTAAGGTGAAACCAAAACCCTGGTAGAGAGATCTTGAAGAGTAGAGGAGATTAGGAAGAATCCCTTTGATAGCAGGGTCATAGGAACCCTAAGAAAGGTCAAAGAGAAGACCTATTTTAGTCCTAGAGGAGATAGGACTTGTGGTAGGAAGATCTCCCTATCATTTACTTTCAGTATCCAAGTTGAATGATTCTCTAGAATGCATGTGACATTTGATAAATCTAGTTGTATGTTGGTGAGAGGGACTCTAATGATAAAAACAAGATGTTGGATAAGGACTTTTTTTAGGCTAAGTTCCTCTACTTTTTTTTGTAAATTTTCCAATATAAGTAGCACTAAAAGTGCATGTATGTTGTAGGACCATAGATTGGGTTATATTGGTAGAAAAGGTCTTAAGACCATTTTAAATAAAAGGTTTTGGGTTAATAACTTTTCTAATTAAATTATTGATAAAATAATTTCCTATAAGGCATTGTGTGTTTGATAAGCATAATAGCTCATCATTTTCTAAAGTAGTGTATAAGGAAAAGAGACCATTAAATATTGTTTATTCAGATGTATGTATTCTAGTGTATAAGGAAAAGAGACCATTAAAGATAGTATTGGTATGGTTGACTTTTTGGGAAGCTAAATGACACTTCACCCTTGTGAGCATCATCTAGATGTAATAAATGATAAGTAACCCATTAATATTGATTAGAGATGAGTTTTTGTTAGCCATTACTTATAAAATATGGATCAATGAGTTTGACACAAAAACCAAGCATTTTAATCATGCTAAAACATCATAATTTTTGTTCATTTGAACTTTATTTTTCACCATTTTCACCCATATGAAGTTGAATTCATTTTCAAATGTGTATGGTAGTGAATATATGAATTCTTATGTTATTATAAAATGAGTATTTCCTGTTTAAGTTTATTGTTAACAGGATAGTATAATATTCATAGAAATAGAATGGTGGTCGAGAGACACACCCATAAATTGTAACTAGACCAAGTCCAAAAAAAAGACAAAAAATAATAAAAAGGCCAAGCCCAAAAAATGTCTAAACAAATATAACAAATTAGGTGGAAGAGGATCTTTATAATTTGGATTGCCCTAAATATTTTAGGGAAAACATAATCAATTGGCTCCAATGCAGTGACATTTTCTTCATCTTCTTTCTGAGGAGGTTCAAAGATAGATTCTATTGTGGAAAAGTTGAAGAGGGATGACTCTAAGAAAGGGTACTTTTCCAAGTTAGGCCAACCAAAAGCACCTCTTCACCCATGAGGAGAGTTATAGGACATCTAGAATAGTCCGTTTTACCCTCCACAAGAAGTGGTATTCCTAGTTGGAGGAAGTTAAGAGTTATGGTGACCATGAGAACAAGATCTACTATCACACTACATAGGTTGGTTATGTAGCAAGTTTGAAGGTTTTACATATATTTTTGGGATGTTCCTTGGTACTACATGATGTTTGTTACACCTTCTATATGATTTTTGTGGTGGACTTTGGATTCCTTGATCATTTTCAAATTTAATATTGCTTGTGCAATAGGGACTCTTACATGTGTATGTTCCTCTTTGACAAGTTTGGCACATGAATCTTGTGATTGCATGTTATGGTTTGTATATTTTAATGGCATAATTTTATGATACATACACTTTATTTTTTAGGAGAAATGGGTAGTTGGATATGTTTAAAACTACTTGTGGTTTCTATTTTAGCTATAGTGATTATTTCTTTATAGTTGTTGATGCATATTTTTTACCATTCGATTTAGCAGTTTGTGTTTGGAATATCAGTTTGATGCAAGACTTATGTTTTTATACGATAATTAGTGTGATATCTCTTTAATGTTAGAATATGTTACATTAACCTTGCATTCATATGTCATTCATGAGTCTCAAAGTTCCTTGGAAAGTGTTCTCGATGATATGAGAAGAAAAGCATTTAATATTTATATTATAAATATAAATTGCAATTGCATCTTAAGTGGTGGAAATGTTTTAGTAATGGAGATAAGTCAAAATAGGCAAACATACCTCCTAGACATCCACATTATGGATTATGAATATTCATGCTTTAAGTGCATCCATTGGGAGATCCTAAGAGTCATTAGTGAGTTATAAATAATATAAGAATTAATAGAGTTGAGTGGCTATGGCTTAGAAACCCATGTTGGAACCATTTAAATTGATGTTTTATTATCATATTATTTTGCATCCATTATTCTAGGCTTGGGCTTTTCAAAGTGGTTTTTGGCTTGTTGCTTTGGAATACAAGAGTGATTTTCTCTCTAATGGTTTTCCATAAATTTGGATCCATAAGATGGTAGAGTTATGAGGTTGATATCTTACAAGTAACAAGGTGTTACCATGTTGCATAATAGTGAAATGTATTTTTGTATGTCTCATTGTAGAGATTAATGATATACTTGCACTCTCTCTAGTATGGATTATTCTAGAAAATGTTTCTCCACATAAACTTAGTGTCTCCATGGTTTTTTGGTTTTTATATATAATTTGAATGTTCAATCACATACATGTTTCAAAATTTAATAATTTAAAAAACAAAAATATATCACATACATAAGCTAATTTTGTAATATTTCTTCACCTTATTTTCAATATATGGTATCAGAGATAACAATTCTATTGAGAGGGCGTGCATTTCTTATAATTATTGAAGGTTTGTTGTTGTATTGGGAGTTTTTGTTGTGTGATATTTTGTATATTTTTTAAGATGATTATAAAATGTAGATTCTCATACTTGTCAAAATACTAATAAATTCAATGTCACTGCCTATTAGATGTAGAAATTGAAGATGGAGGATCCCTTGGAAAGATGAGATAAGTGGTTGTCAGTTTCACACAAAAAAAAATTCATCGATAATGAATGATGAAGATTGGAAGAAGTTGGATAAGAAGACATAGAGAACCGTTCAGTTATGTCTTACTAATTTCATCCTCTTGAATGTCTCTACAATGACTCCATGGACAAGTTGTAGGAGAGGATAGACGATGTCTATCAAACTGAATTGTGTCCAATAATATATATTAAAAGATACTTGTATTATTTAAATATGAAATACTATGATTCAATTGCGAGCCATTCAAACGTATGAAAAATATGATTATAAGTTAGCTTCCATCAATAGATGTTAAATAAGAAGAAGGTAAGTGCATATTGTTTCTTTTTTCTTTGTTTGAATCTTCGTAAAATCTAGTTGCTGCCATTACTAGTAGTAATAAAAATCCAAAAATGGAAAGCATGACTTCCATGCATATTTTAGAAGAGATAGGGAGAAATTATATGAGTTTTTTCTCCAAAGACTCCTTACATGTGTGGGGTATATGATGAACTACAACTAATTGAATATCTGAATGAACTGAAGGAATAGTGATTAGAGATCATCGAGCTACTGAAATGATATGTAAGATGATTAAATCAATCAATATGTTGTCATTGATGTCAACTAGTCTTGACAGTACTTATCATGTTAGTTACAAACATCTGAACATCTGTTGAAGGAAGAAAAGATGAAGAACTGAGATATCTACATAAGGAAAAGATGGATATGACAGATAAGGATAAGGAAAACATTGGGTAACTTATTGATGAGTCTATGGCTTTATATTGTTGACTTGAGCATGTTACATTAATCTACTATGAAGGAGAGATTTGAAATTGAACATGTTAATGTGGTCAGTAATTGAAGATTTATGTATACACCGAGCCAGTGCAATGTATACCAACTGACAATGTTAACCGAGCTAGTTTAACTAGTTATCACCGACGCATTTCTATATCAACTGAGTATAGATGAAAACATTAAATGCTAAGAACAGTCGATTGAATTTGATGAGATAGAAATTGTTATGATTTTGAGATTAAGGATTATATTTGTTATGAGATCCACGACTGACAAAATTTGGAGAAGATTGAAAGGATGAGATTGAAACATGTTAATGACACATCTGCCAAGGAAGGTTTAAGAGGCAAAATGGATGAAGGAGATTAAGCGGAAAAATCTATTGGTTGATATGAAAATAGTTTACTTCTCTATATAAGAGATATAAGTTTTATTATTAAAACATGCTGGAAAGAAGAAGACTGCAGAGATTTCGCATGAAGACTTTATTCATGCATGCCTGATCAAACTGGTTAGTGAAAGAACGAAGACTGTAGACATTACAAAGCATTAGAGAACCATTTATCGAGTGACAGTAAGTTGAGAAATATTGAGGATGTGAATTGATTAATGATCAGAGGATTTTTATACGGGCTTAGCATAGATCTAAATATTTTCAATTGAGTTGTATTTGAATCAAATCAGTATTGTATCAGTTTAACCATTGATTTAGAAAATCTCTTAACCGAGTGGACTTAACAGTCTTATGTTCTACCCTATGGCATTCATTGAATGTAAAGTGTTATCTTGTTTACCCCAAAGTGAATGATGGTCAAAAGTTAATTGTTAATGATAAATCCTCTAGCCAGGTTACACCTAACAGTGTGTATTGTAACCTTTAATAGGGTTGGCTCTTCACAGAGCTCACTTCAGAAGAGTGAATTATTTTGGGTTACCGGTCCTAGGTATTTTTTCCCTTAGTAGGGTTTCCATGTTAAATCATTGTGTTATGTGTTATTTGTGATGATTATTTTGTTATCATACTTTACATACTACATAGTTGATTTAGTCAATAATCACAGTTGGATAATTATTGGTAATTGGTAAACTGGACAAACATATTGATATTTTATGTTACTGAGCTGCATAATTTGTTGGAATTTTTTTATAAGGTACATCTTTTTATTTGGGACTGTGGATAATTGATCTAACTGATTCACCCCCCCTCTCAGTCATTCCAACAATTAGTATCAGAGCATATTGGTTGCTTGGAAGAAAGTTTTAAGGACTTGAGCATAAATATTACAAGATGTATAAAAGGGAAGTGTCGAAGTTAAACAAAGAAAACTTTACTACATGGAAAAGTTGGATGAGACTTGACATATCTGGAATTGGAGAATCTGCTATACATTTACTTGGCAATGGCCACTTACAACTGACTGTTGATCCTTTGACTCTTGATCAGTTGAGAGACCGTCATGAACACAATATTACTATGATAGAGATTATTGTTTCTCTATCTAATGCTGAATTTGAGGATGTCAAGGATTGCACTACAGTGAAGGAAATATGGGATAAACTTGCTCTAGTTTATGGTGGTGATGTGAATGTGATGAGAGCCAAAGCTGAAAGCTTGAGAGGCAAATTTGATGACATGAAGATGTAGGAAGGAGAGAATATTGCACGGTACACAAACCAAATCAAAGAGGTAGTTAATGCTATCTGAGGAGCTAGTGGTATTATTTTTGAAGATACAATGGTAAGTAAGATACTGAGAATCTTGTTGCCTATTTATGCAATCAGAATATATGCTATTCATGAAATGAGGTCTGCACCTAATAGCACTCTTACTCTTGATAGTATGATTGGAAAGTTAACAACTTTTGAGCTGAATAATTTTGACAATAATGTTGTACCGAGTGTTGAGTCTACTTTTATGTCTTCTCTTAAGATTGGTAAATCTAGCAGTAAGCATAATATAAGGAAGCAAAGTTCACCTTCTCATTGCCCTTTTTTTTATTTTGATTCGTATTTGATGACTCCCCCTTTTCATGATTTAAAAAGGGGTTCTTAAAGGCCATGTGATCTCCATTATTTTGTGGTCCTTCAATTTGAATAGTTCCCTTGTCAATTAAATCTTGAACCAAGTGTTTTAACCTCATGCATTCATTTGTTGGGTGACCCCTATTTCGATGATATTCACAATGATGGGATGCATTCCACCAATAAGGTTTAACTTCAGGTTCATAATCTTTCATGTCGAGTAATGTGATGACATTATTGGCAACCAAGGTTTTTAATACATTCTCCAAAGGTTCACCTAGGTAGGTGAATTTCTTTTTATTGTAATTGGAGTAAGATGATTTTGATTTGTCTCCACTAGCATTATTGTTGGAAGTGTTGGCATTGTTATTGGAATTATTGGAATTATATGGAGCTTTGTTAGTTTGATTAACATTATTGGAATAATTCACTCCATATGATAGGATAAAAGGGGTTGCCTTCATGGTGTGAGCCTCCACAACTCCGTCATTCACAAGGTTTTTGTTGTTTTTCTGTGTCCATGATTTAGATTTATCATTATTATTGTTGGACCCTTGATTATTGAAATACTTAGGCACATAATTATTTTTGTTGTTGTTATTATTGTTGTTGTTGTTGTTGTTAGATTTTTTATCCTTAAATAATTTGACTTCACCTCTTTTGACCAAGACATCTTCAATCTTTATCCCATTTTCGATGAGTTTCTCAAATGTTGGGGAACATTGAAGTTGTAATCTATAATTCATTTATGAGGTCAAATTGTTGGTGAAGATTTCCATCATCTCCTTCTTTGGGATACTTCGTGGATACCTTGCGAAAACGGTCCTCCACCTTTGTAGGAATCCTAAAAAGGACTCTCCATCTTTCTGTTTCGTATCACATAACTTGAGCATTGTGATTTTGTGCTCAATATTATAAGATTAATGGGCTACGAACTTGGAGGCTAACTCCTCAAAGGACTTTATTCCGGGGGTTAGTTTTGAAAATCACTCCATAGCGGGACCTCCTAAGCTTCTAGGAAAGAGTCTCATTAGATATGTATCATTGTGCATGAACTCTATGCTTAGGGCACAAAACTCCCTTGGATGATCCTGTGGGTCTGTTTTACCCATGTACTTATCGTATTTAGGAAAAATGGTATTGAAAGGAAAAGATACCATTACTAAGCTTTTGTCGAAAGGAAAAGGACACAAAGCTTCTATGGAAAAGGCCTTAGGTTTAGCTACCTTCTTCATAGTATCAATTTGCTCTTGGAAGGCCTTTATTTGCCTAGTCATAACATTCATAGGGTCATCTTGGTGCTGATCTTTCTTGAGTTGGTCAATATCAAAATCATAGGGTAGCTTTACCCCATTTTGGGCTAGGTTTAAGAAGAAGTTCTCCTTATCTTTGTCTATTAATTTCTCCACAACCTCTAGGAAATCATTGTCTTGGGAAGCTTTCTCAACCCTTTCTTCAAGTGTCTCCTTCGGATTATAATTGGCATTGTTGATATTGTGACTATGATATGTTGAATTTCTATCCCCCATCTCTTCAAGTCTTGGTTCAAATAGGTTTGTGAAAATTTCTTCTTGATTAGGGTCCTTGAAAACACTTTGGTACTCAACTTCTTGCCTTTGGTTTGCAAAAATAGTGCTATCTCCTGGTAATGATACCCTATATGTTTGGGACTGCATGGAAACCGACATCCAACAAGGGTTTGATTGGGAATGATCCTTGATTCAAAAATTGTTGATTTTATATTGAAGAGATTTAAAAATGTAAGATGATTTTTCAATTGATATCTCTCACTTGTTTATGTATTCCAAACACAACAATCACACATTCACTTGTCTCTTTTTACCCTCTTAACACAAAATGTTTGATTTGAAGAACGTTGTCACGGGTTTTGCACAAAAAGACACTTCAAGCACCTACCTAGCACAAGATTTGGTTCGTAAACATGGCTCTAGAAGGTGGTCTTGCTATTTTATTAAGGATTTAGTATTGATTCCGTTCAAATAGAATTTAATCTCTCATCCCCCAAGTATGTTAAGGGGCTTCCCACACGCACCGAGGTACGATTTTGCGCAATCTGTGAAGACTACTAGAGGAAGGTTGAAAAATTAAAATCTATTTGTCACACACCCCATTAAGGATGCATGCGTTTCATTTTAGAGTGGGTTGGATTCCCATGGCAAAAAGTGAGCATATCCCACTTTGGTCTATCCCTCACACCAGCCTCGTTAAGGCACAACTTGGGAGGCAAGCCCACTAATTCTCTAGCATGTTCATTCAAAGAAAGGAAAATGGAATTAAGGTCAAGCTTTTGGAAATTTGGTTCACCAAAAGGTGAAGAGCATATCCCTAACTTTTCCTTTAGTTCCCAAACACAATAGACAATTTTGTTCAATTTCTTTCACCCACTAACTATAGGGATTTGAGTATTTCTACTCTCTTCCACAAACAAGGGGCTTTGATTTATCCTTTTAACTATCCAAATTACTAGATTATGAAATGCACCAATGCCACAAGCTAAGGGAAAATATTGACTAGTTGAGGCTTACCTTATTCTTTGTAGCTAACCGAAGTTAGGGGTATTTTTTATTGATTCCATTTTTTTTATCATTACCTTGGCAATAACTCCTTCCAAATGTGCTTTTCCACGGTGGGTGCCATTTTGTATACTAATAAAAGTATCTTCATATAATTAAGGTTAATCATCAATAATTGAAATAGTAACTAAATTAAACCACAAAGAAATAGAGCTAACTATAGAAAATTAATGATCAATAGAGCATCCTATGGCTCTCTAACTAAGATGTTAATGAATAAGCTCTCAGCAAGCTCTCATTAATGACAGTCCTAGAATGAGAATGATAAAGATAAACAATGCTATTGCTAACAATTATCAAAGTAAATGCTAATTATGCTCTCAAATGCCTTTCTAAGCTCAAATTGCAAGAGGTTCAATGCAATTCTCAGATGTGTGGTTTTTTTATAATGAAGGATTTTAGCCTTCCTTTTATAGATTTTCCAATGATAGGGGGTGTAGTTGTGTTTGATCATGGTTAAACCTTGGTTGAGTCCTTGGTTCCACCCTTTGAAGAAAAAGAAAAGTTTGTGTCCTCAAAGCTTGGGACAAGTAGACAAGATCAATGGACTAGATTCTCTTTCACTTTGAGTGATTGAGATTTAATTTGGCTTGATCCATGTGAATGCCTTTCCTCAAATCTCATTGGTTGATTGAATTTCCTCCCTTTTGGGTTGTTGAGAGTAATTGAGATTTATTAATTGATTTAACTGATTTATTTTAGCCATATACCCCTTGAATGGGTTGAATTTAATTTAATCCAAGACTATACAATTAATTGATTTAATTGTATTTTGATTTGATTACACTTGATTAAAATGCTCTCAATTTTGATTGATCTTGAATTAAGACTTGATTTTAATTTTTATTGGCTAATTGTGTATTTTGATTCAATTGATTCAATTTTGTCCTTGATTTGCTTTGATTTGACTTGATTTTATTTGATTTAACTTTATTTGCTTTGATTTGACCTTTGTCCATTTTTAGGTGATTACACATGTAACTTAATTACCCTTTGTAACCTTTGAGAGGAAAGAGATTAAAAGAAATGAAAAACAAATACTGCTACAGTACAAAGAACAAAACTAGAGGGAGCAAGAATAATGTGACACTACCAAAAGATGTACCTTCAAAATTTAATTCATGTGGGGCTAAAAAGGGATAAAAGATGCAAACTAGGAAGTCAAGAAGACATAGAAGGATTGAAAAGAAGATTCCTTTAGTAAGTTGGTACAACTAGACACTCAACTAGTACTACATCACTTTGTATGGCTTGACATTCCTATTTTTATATGACATCCTAGCATTCACTCTTAGCTAGTGATTCATTCCCAACCAATGATTTACTTTTGGCCAATGCTTCACTCTTGCCAAATAATTTCTCTCAAAAGTCACTTTACTCTTGAGGGGTACTTCACTCTTGGTAGGTATTTCACTCTTGGTGGGTAGTTCACTCTTAGTGGGTATTCAACTCTTTGTGGGTACATCACTTTGGGCGTACACTTCACTCTTGGTGGGCACTTTATTCTTGGTAGAAACTTCACTCTCGACAAACATTTCAATTTTGTTTGACAATTCACTCTTAATTGGAAATTCACTCTCAACAAGAAATTCATTCTTGGAGTAGTTTATTCTCATCACTTGCACTCTCTCGAACCACACTTTCACTAGAAAAAGTTTCATCACTGGTTGAGGTAGTTCAATTTGCAACACCCTTGGCTATTGTAGCTGAAGTGACATCACTACATACTTAGTGAAGCATTAATGAAATGCGAGTTGATAGTCGGTTGTGTGGGCTCAGAGTGTCACCAATCACTCCACCATCACCACTACAAGTCTCTTGGATGAAAAATTGGAAACCAAGACACTTAAATAGGGGAGCTAAATTCAGTTGTACAAATAGAAGAGGTAGTATCCAAAATCAAACCAATGACCACGATCATGGATAATTAGCCAGAGGAGCCCTAAGAGAAGTTCACAAGGGAAACTATTACTTATCAAACCAATAAGGTTGCAACTCTAGAGGGGATTTAGATGGGTCATTTAGTGACAATGAGACAATAATAAAGATGTGATTGGATGTGTTGATGGATGTTCAATTTTGGATGGATGTAGGAGATGCATAGGATTTGCATGTGATTGTATATTTCTAGGAGTATTGGATGTACGAGGGTAGCCTAGAGCTAGATACCAATGAAAAAGGAAGTAGGAGGGATGGAGAGATGAAGGAGATGATGGGGGGATATACAGATGGAATCATTGATAGATAAGGAGTGATGGAGGGAGGGATTGTGGATGAAGGGATGTAGGAAGATGAGGTTTGAGAGGTGAAAGGATGGATGACAAGCTGAAACTGAAACCAAGATGGGGAGATGGGACGATGGATGTGATAGGGTCTCCAAGGAATAATATTTCCCTACTTAGGATAGGTCATGCATGAGGAATCATTAGGAGGGATATGATAGGAAGGAAGATAGGACAACAAGAGGATGCGGGAGGTAGAGAGAGGCTAGGATAATGAGTGGATGAGGGAGGTAGAGGGAGGATAATATGACGGGTATATAAAGGATAGTAGGATGAAAATTATGACAGGGAAATGGATGTCAAAAATTTTCCAAAAGAATGTATGCATGGTGACCTCTTTTTTTTATAAAGATCCAAAGGAGGATGGAGGAGGTGAAATGACTAAGATGTGATAGGTATGGTAGGAAGGTGAGATGAAGGGAGGGATGAAGAGGTAGCTAGAAGAACTTGCCCCCTAGTGTGGAGAGGAACACAATGGAGGGATTACACATGACACCTATTTTGTAGGTTTTCATCATGGTACTTGTCCAAGGTGACTGTTTTCCAAGTTTTCACCATTGGACAATTTTTTTTTTTCATTTTTTTCATTTTTGACTTTTTTTTTATTTTACTTTTTTGAATTTTTTGGGAGTTTTTGGAGGGAGTTTATGGATGGAATGATAAGAAGGATATGGATGGAGGAATCAACCATTAAGTTAATTATCAAGGTAATAGGAGCCCATTTGGAGTGTTCATTGGATGTTGGTACAACCTTATTTTGGATAAGTGGCTTATACAAAGGCATGAATAAGATGGTTTTGATGGGGGGTAGATGTAGGATAAGGGATGTGGTGGTAGGAAGTGTTTGGATGGAATGATGGAAAGTGAGTGCAATAGGGAGATGTTGTTAGGACCAACATTGGCACATGTTGTGAGGTGGGTGGAAGGAGTGAATGAGAAGTGGTTGGTACATGTGGATATGATGGAGGAGTTATGATAGGTAGTTTTGGGACATAGGGACCCAAAATAGATCTAGGAGATGGAGGAGAGGAATGATTAGCTAGTGGATTAGCAACTTTGAATGCCATTGTAGATGCTTCTTTTAGATGCATTGCATCTTTTTTCTTTGGGATCCACATGGTTTTTTCTTTTTCTTTGATGGGCCTTTGTGGCCTTTGAGGTAGAGTGCACTTTTGGATTAGATTTTTCTTTGCTTGAGCATGTCTTTTGGAGTGGACATGGAAATCTTTATCTTTATGCATTTGTGACTTGGCATCCAAATTATTGTGAGTAACATTGGAAGGAATATGAGAAGGTGTGTGGGATGGATGAAATATGGGTGGAGAGATGGAGGTATGATGGTGGATGGGATGTGTGGGTATTTTCCTTTGTTGATCTTGATTTGGAATGTAAGGGGTATATTTTTTATAGTGGTTGATTGGGATATGGGATTGGTGGATGGAGTAATGACTAGGATAAGATGGGGGATGGGATTTTGGGATATAAGGGCCCAAAATGGATTTGGTATGTGCAGGATGAGCAATGGTAGATTTTGGGGCATAGGGACCCAAACTGGATTTAGAGGATGAAGGAGGAATGTGATAGGTTGTCTTGGGTTGTAATAAAGAAGGAGGGGGGATGGCGTTAAATGTTTTAGAGGAACAACGAGGAGATGTGATGGTGGGTTTGGAAGCATGCTTGAATTTTGCATTAGTTGTACCAACATTTTTGGATGAAGTGCCTTCAAATCTGTAGCCAAGACCAAAAGATCATGGATGTTTTTTTCCATCGATGGGCTCTAGGGTACCTTGTTCATGGGGTCCTAATCCTTTACCTTGATAATTCCATTTCTTGAGCATTTGATCTAGGCCAAGATATTTCTTACTTGGGGAATAAGATGTGAGTCCATTATTAGGTGCAGTGGTGGTAGATATGAAATTTGTTTCCTCTGCTTAAAGAGGACCACCATGGATGAATGTAAGTGAACTAAGGGGATAGAATGATGGTGGTGGGATAGTTTGGACTGGAGGTGATAAATGATCATGAGGTGGAGGGGATCGGATGATGGGATTTTGACTGGGATGGGGGCATGGTAATTGATCTTGATATGAAGTAGGTAGAGTGGTAGGATCTTGATTTATAGGAGTGGATGACAAAGGATCATGAGATGGAGTGGATCATGTAATTGAGGAAGTGATAAGGCAAGGTCTTGCTTTAGGTCAATAGATATTTCAACATTCTTTTGGAAAAGATCTTGACATGAGTGGATGGGTGTAGATGGTGTGATGGGGTGTGTATGGATGGACTCTTTAGGTAGAGTGGATGGAAGGATGAGAGGTTCTTCAATTGTGATAGAGGGAAGAAGGGTGGAATCATGAAGTTCATTGGATGGGGTTTGGAAAATGCTAGGAGGAGGAGATGTAGATGAGAATTGGATGGATTCAATGGATGGAAGGGATTCTAGATGTTAGGAGATCGAAGAGGATCAATAAGTGGGGTAGATGGAGGAAGGATGATAGGTGTGGGAGATGGGAAGACCTCATCACTAGTGGTTTCATATGAGGAATTGAGATGACATGACTTGTCAACTTTAGGAGAGGGATTTTCTATTGGCTTCCTTATGAAACTATTTGGAGACTTGCACATCAAAGGTTTAGGTGAAGGATCAAAATGTGCAGATGGTGAGAAGCTAAGATAGTCCACATATGTTGGTGCAACAAGGGCTTGTGAACTTGGTTGGATGAATGATGGTGTAGAAATAGGTGTAGGAGATGGCATGGCTAGATAGTTCACATAAGTAGGCATGGAGGTAACTTGTGAACTAGATTGACTAACTAATGGAGGAGTGATGGCTTGGGGTATGGAATATGAAGTGGGTTGAGATATCTAGGTGGATTGGGGAAGGGGATTTGTGGTAACAAAGGAGGGAATGGAAGATGGTAGACTAAGATGAGATGGAGGAGATATGTAGGATAGAGTGGATAGAATTGGATTGGCAAGAGTATGGGGATTAGGATGATGGATTGGATAACTAAGGTTGACTGGAAGACTTGGAGGATAATGAAATGGTGGATTTGGATCAGGGATGTAGGTGGTAGGGTCATTTTGGAATGATGGTGTTTGGGATATGACTAGGGGAGAAGATGGAGGCAAGAATGATGTATGTGGGGGATATGTGGGTACAACATAGGAAGGAGACGTGAATGAATGAAATAATGGATTTGACTTGTCAAAGGTACATGATAAGGAGTACTAGTAGGGATGCATGGAGGTATGATAGGGTAGTTTGAAGAAATGATTGGGTTTTGGATGGAGTTTGAAGCAAGCTTTCTAAGGTTTTCAATGTACTCATCATGATAAAAAAGATTCTCATCATCATTGGAATAGGATAAAGTGGGAGAGAGGGTGGGATAACCAAACTCATCATAAGAGAATTGTGACATGCCAATTTTTTAATGAGACGTTGGATAGGGATGAAGGATAAAGGTAGAAGGAAAACTAAAGCTTAGATCGGGATGAATAATAAGCTCATACTAGGATTTGGATTAAGCTCAAGATAAGAAGAAGGAATGACTCCAAAGAAGATGGAAAGGGGATGAGGGATGACTAAGATGACTTTTCTAACCTAGGATGTAGGGAGAAAAGGAGGACCTGATGGTAGACGTTAGTAATGTCACTAGAAGAAAAATGACCCAGGATGATAGTAAGGACATGATTATGAACCTAGGATGACATAATTTGGAGGCTAGGATGATTTTTGGACTAGAAATTTGGACAAAGTTTGGATTATTTTGGAAAAAGATTTGTTTGTAGAACTCTTCATTTATGTATGTTCAGCATGTTTTCATTAGTTTTGTAACATTGAAATACACGTATGAATAGTTCTACCTTATGGAGTCATCTTAGCTTTGAAAACCTTTTCTCACAAACTTAGGCACACACCCAAGAGATCATCACAATATGGCTATTGAAGATCACACAATGGGTTAATCAATGTCGTATTAGCCAACTCCAAATGCTCAAGGATGACATGATATGGTGAGTGTCTTGGGGAGGTTACTATCCTTGCGCAAAGATTATCAAACTTTTAGGGGTAGATCAGGTAGGCTTCTAGTTAATGGCTTTTAGTGTTTTTGTAGCATCCACCCAATCAGTTTGTAAGCATGAGACTCACTTAAGAGCCTAATGGACCACATTGGCTCCTTAGGCAAGTTTTCCCTATTCAAACTAGCATCTCCACACCATGCCCAAGCTTGATTGGATATAAAAACATAGTTTACTCACAATCTGGGTGGCTGCAAGAAGTTGAGTCCCACTTTTGGCCAAAAAGTGGAAGTGTTTTCTCTATTTTTTAAAATTTCTATCAATTGATGTCAAAATTTGAGGCACTTAAAGATTGAATCTTGAAAAACTTGAGTAATATAAAATTTAGT
The DNA here is from genome assembly GCA_027943335.1 of Chamaecyparis obtusa. Lineage (NCBI taxonomy): Eukaryota > Viridiplantae > Streptophyta > Pinopsida > Cupressales > Cupressaceae > Chamaecyparis > Chamaecyparis obtusa. Next base: position 3,502,736 of record BSBK01000380.1, on the reverse strand, counting down.
GCTCAGAGTCTAGTTTTCAAATATGTAATTTATTCCAATACCCACATGGTATAAATTGAATTTTAGTATGCATGTTTAAAAACCACTTTTTTAAAATGCATGTTTCAGGACCACACCTCACACGTGTACAACCACCCTTTTTTGAAGTAAATGAATGTAGTTTTGTGAATCCTTTTGGGAAAAGGTACCTAAAACACTGAAGATTGATGAGAATATTTTATCTTATTTTTTTATTGAATATATTTTTTAGTAATTTTTAATTGACTATAAAGTACATTATCAAAACCTCTGGTGTACGACCACCATAATTCGATGATAACTTCACTTTTTTCAAAAAAAAAATTTAATTTGAAGGAAATTCTATGTAGATTGATGTCATATAACTCATTTTTCAAAAAACATAAAATTATAAAAGTTATTAAAGTTTTAGTTAACCTTAGTATTTCAAGTTTAGGTACCACGTTGGCTTAATAAATATTGTAAAAATATTAAAATTTATCATATCACTATAAAATTTATATTTTTATAATCTTCACAATAAGAGCTAAAATGTGTTTTCATTTTATCGAAAAATTCATTCGGTAAGGTGTCCAAAAAATTATGGCTAGGCAGAAATTTTATCTTGTAATGCCTTAGCCATTTTTTTGTAGGGCCAAGCATAGGCTTGGTCCCACCAAGCCTGTCCCGAACCAAAACCCAAGCCAATAGGTATGGTTCCTGCTCATAGATTTATAAAACTGGCACCCATTTTTTTAAATTCACAAAACGGACGCCCATTTTGTGAAACTACAAAATAGGTGCCTGTTTCATAAAGAGCCTTTGCCGCCAAAAAACAAGACTGTGGGCCTGATCTCAATGATTGATGAGTTTTCAATCATTTTTTATCGATCCGTACCAGGCAAACAAAATATTTCTATCAACATCATGTACTTTTGTCTTGTTTTGGATCTGACATTCAAAAAGAATTGTTTGAACTCGAATCTTGGTGCAAAAATGGGATCAAACCAATGCAAAAAGAGGCTAAGGAAGGTTTTGACATCTGAGGAGATTGCAACAAATAAAGAGGAGGCAAAATGACAACGAGAAAGAAGAGAAAGACTTTGAAACTTGAATAATGTTGGAGCATCGAGTTCAACAATTATTTCAGAAGAGGAGGACAATGAAGACACCATAATGGATGCAGAGGTTGAAGAAGAAAATTCAAGTGCGTCTTCTAATCCAGTATTGGATACAGGTATGTCTTCACATCCAAATGTAACTTATTCTGATAAAGATGTTCATGATTTGCTAGAAGCGGGTTACAATAAAAATGATTTAACTTTTATTTCTGAAAATAGATTAACAGATTTAATTGCATGTGAAATTTTAGAAATTAGTAATGTTAATCATAATGATAAAGGAACTGAAAGTCAAACCCCAATTAAAAATGAAAATCAAACACCAATTCAAATTGAAATCAACAATGTGGATGTAGACATAGAAACACCGATTAAGAAAGAAACTCCTTTGAATGATAATGAAATAAATGAACAATTTTAAATAAAAAATGATGTGCTAGACAATCTATGTGGTTTGGTTTCATGGAGACAGATTAGGACACATGTGAATAGATTGTTTAGACAATTTTTTTATAATAAAAAATTTGGGTTTCAATGTCAATTAATGTTACAATTAATTAAAATGTCTAAAATGTGAAAAGTGATGAAGAGGTTAGGCATTTATGTGAAATCCAAGAAGAAGGACGAGTCTCTAAAACAAGTTGTATCAACTGTTGCTAGTGCCTTTGACACAATTGGAAAGAAAAGTCATTCTAAAGATAGTAATGTGGCATGACAAGCAATAACAACAGCTTTAGTAAACAAAACTACTACTGATAAAAGAATGATTTCAAACATAAGTGGATATCTCAATATTCATTGTAAAACTTTAACAAGAGCTGTAAAGAGAAGAGTTAACTTTGAAAGTGATCCGACAAACCATTTATGGACCTTCAGTGGCAGACTCCCAAGGTCTGACATGAAACTTATTAGTGAAGTCAAAACTTTGATTGAAAAATTTTGGCACGATAATACAAGAGTATCCCCTAATGCCAGAGATGTTCTTAAATTAAGAGTCAGTTCAAAAGTTCATGATCCACATCCAAAACACCTTTTAGCTATGACTCAAACAGAATTGTATAAAAAATTTGTGGATGATAAGGTGTTAACTATTAGTATTAGTCAAAGATCTTTTGAAAAATGTAAACCATGGTATGTAAGGATTAACAAAGAAAGAATCGTCTGTTGTTGCAAAACTCATGTTCAATTTTATTATCATTATGATATTTTTCGATCTATACGTTCTACTATGCATACTAATGAAATGTTGTAGGAATGTGGTATAAATATACCACCTCAAACTGTAAAGGAGTTTATATCATATTTTTTTTGTAACCCACCTAATGAGCAATTTTATCTTTTGAATGCTTGTGTTTCTGGTGTATGTGGAAATCTTACATTATTAGATGAATGTTTGCATGAAAATATTTTATTTGATTTTGGACAACAATTAGTTGATGTACAAAGATTTAAAATTGTTGAGTATCCATTGAAGTATGGAAAAGTTGGAAAACGGTGCAACCTAATAACTGAAAAACTTAGTGTCAATGCTTTTATGAATGAATTCAAGAGTAAGGTCATACCTAAATATGTGAAACACTCTCAAAATTCTAGATGGCTTGATGGACAATTTCACATATGCAAGAATACATTTCCAATTGGTAGTATACTTTCAGTTGTTGACTTTGCAGAGAACTACATGCTTGCACCACAAGATGAGATCCAACCACAATATTATAATTCAGTGCTAGTAACAAATTTTTGTTCATATTGTCTATAGACATGCACCTGATAGTACAGAAGAGGATCAGAAAATATTGAGAGAGTACCATTTCTATATGAGTGATAATAAGTTACACTCACCGGAGTTTGTCTAGTATTGCTTTAAGACTTTTTATGAAAATTTAAGGGAGAGAGAAATTCATATAACACAACATCTAATATGGTCAGATAATTGCACAGGGCAATTCAAGAATGCTAGAATGTTTTATTGGTTGAGTAGGACGCATAAGAAAATAAATATCCAACATATCTGGAGTTTTTTTGAGGCTGGACATGGGAAGGGAGAACATGATGGTGCTGGTGCATGTGTTAAGAGAGCCCTTTGTAGAGAGCAACTCAAATTTGAGGAAAAATCAAAATTTAATGATGCACGTGTAATTGTTGAATGATGTAAAACAAGTTTGTCTACAGGATCAAGTTAGAACTCTATAATCAGACATTTTTTCTGACTAGTTGAAGAGAAGAATATCCTTTCAAGATATGATTGTAATACAATTAGCAGATCAGCTAAATGGCATTCATTTAGGAGTTCTAATTCTAACACTTGGACTATATGGACTAGGGAACTTGCATGTTTTTGTCAATTTTGTGTTGCAAGTGAATGGGACGGACGCAAGAATATAGAATGGATTGAAGAATGACAAAAAAAATCCTTAACACCTAGTGAGAGCCAAGATGAAGATGATATAATAAATGAAGACTTGGATCATGCCTTTGCATCAGAAGATTATGATCGTGTTTCAGACCTCATACAACTTGGTAATTTAATTCAATTTATTGTAAAACTTTAAATTATATTAGTTACATGTGTATGTCATATAATTTATGATTATATATTTGAATTATAAACCTTTAAACAAGTTTTATTTGTGCATGTACTTAATTTTGTTTTGTAGGACATGTGTATGTTGTTGTTGCACCTGAGGATAATGAAGAGGAGACAGAGTATTGGTTAGCTCGATGTGTAGAACCTAAGAAAAATTTGATATGTCATCAAGTAGATGATGATGATTTTCAGTATCCAATTGGGTCTGTTGTGGTAGTTGGTACATGGCTACGCAAATACCTAACAAGAAGGAATGGTTTACCAGCTTTTGAAGACTACCAATCATAAAAGAAGATTATGCACTATTCCCATTTGGTGGTGGCAACAAATATCAAATTGGAAAGATACAAAGGGAGACTTGCTAATAAAATATTATGGACACTTTCAATGGAAGAGCGTGAGGTAATCATAGACGTATTATAGAAAAGAGAGGATGTTGATGGTACATTAGGTTGAATCAAATTTATTTATGTAAGTTTTTGTTCAATTTGTCTTATTTTTATATGTTTTCTACATGTCTTCTTTGAAGTGTCATAATTTATAATTTAGAGATATAGATTTGAAATTTAAATTAAAATTGACTTTAAATGAACTTGTATAAATTTTAACATTTGAACATGTTTATTTTTATGATGCAGGATGTCTGGAAGAACATAGACATGAACTATTTATGTAGTACAATGCACTCTTGTATTCACACAATTTTGGATCTATAATTTAAGTTCACATGAACTCACTTTTATTCATCGAATATTGTTTTAAATATTTAACTTAAATTCATAACTTTGTATTCACCTAATTTTGTTCTAAATAATGAACTATGCACATTGGTCAGATTATGTTCACTTAATAGATTATGATAGATTTATTTGTGCATCCATAAATTCATTGTTCAAATTAATAGATCTCATTGTTAGATAGATGGTTTTTAATAGTTAATCAAACTCAATAAATTACTTGTAACATTGAAGTCAATATTAATTAATAGTTTTTAATAGTTAATTATCAAAGTCAATATTAAGTTTATAACATCCATATTGTTCTTGTCAATTACATGTATTAATAGATCTCATTGTTAGATAGATGATTTTTTTTATAGTTAATCAAAGTGTTCATATTACTTGTAATGTATCTAGATATTGTACTTAGATCAATTACACATGAATTGATAAATCTCATTGTTAGATAGATGGGTTTTTTAGGATATTGATAAATTTAATTACAATTGATATTAAAAATGATTTCTTTTCCATAAGCTCATATATATATATAAATAACAACTCATGATTACGATAAATAGCATAACAAGTCCTGAAATAATTTACATGTATCATAATGTCCATCATATCAACTAATGATATATACATACAATCAAAAAACAAAGTCCTACTCTAAAAACAAGTTCAAGTACAATATATGATAACAAGTGGACTAGTATGTAATGCAAGTCCTACTCTAACAATAAGTAAAAATAATATGAACAAGTCCAAATAATCATCATCATAATCTAAATAATATGACAACAAGTCATCATAACACAAGTCCAAATAATCATCATCATAAAACAAGTCCAAATAGTCATCATAATCTAACTCTACTCATCTAGAAGATTTGCAGTCCTCTTCACTCCACGTGAAGAGGACTGTGATGCATCAACATGCTCTGTCTGGTCCTGAGTACCCTCATCCTACTCTGTCTGGTCTCGAGTACCCTCATCCTCAGCTACATGAAAAGTGGATGTAGCTAAGTCCTGTAAAAACATTTAAAGTACAAATTTTTAATAATTAGGTGTAAAAGATCTAGATACACAATGGACATTGACAAATTACTTTTAATCATCACCTCAAAGGATAGTGTCGATGGCTGCATTTGGCTTAATCCTGTAGCCATGCGAAGACTCATGGCGGTGTCGACCTGAACAACATATATAAAGCATGAATCAAACTTATAGTACATATATACATAAATTATAAAGTATATATAGCTTGACTATACATTTATGGAATTAAAACATGTGTACATTACCTGTGTGTGACACGTAGCTAATGTCACCGATGAGTCAGGACGTAAATGTGATTGTGCAACATGAGACAATCCAAAAGCCTACAATTGTAAAAAAATAAGTGTGAATCAACATTGTACATAAATTAGTAAGATATAAACACTTAAAATTAATAAATGAAAAACATACTACAGGTATATGCGGTTGACTCTCGGTGACTGGTGGGGTAGAGAATGAAGGATTGCCAATCTCAGTGGTACATGAGATACCCTACAAAATCACAAAAATATATCAAACACATTATCAATTAAAGTTTATTTTGTTTAAAGTTTAAATTTATCAAGATCAAAGTGCATACCGTGAATGGAGCACCGAGATGTCGAGGTGTCGATGTCATATGATGATGGTTAATGAATGATGGAGGGTCAACCCTCTGTTCACCAAAAAATCCACATGTTATGGCTCATAATTGTATAAATAAGAAATTTAATATTGCACTATATAAATTATAATTAAATTTACATGTGTGGGATGATCATCATCTGCATTGAGTAAATCAACATATGATGAGATATCATCTACGACATCACCATGTGTGCCATCATCATCATCAACATATCTACCATGTGCGCCACCATCATCATCACCATATCCACCATGGGTAGCATGGGAAGCATTAGGATCAGATTGGGGACCCCTACATATACCCCCACAATTCATGCAAACATGTGCTATGCTGGAGGCAACCCTCGCCTCGATCAAGTGTTGTAACAAATTGCTCGTAAGGGCACTCAAAGAACCAAGAGATGACTGCACTGCTTGATGATGGACAGGTATAGGAACTACAAGAGAAGGAAGAGGAACAAGAGGCTCATTGCGCATATGATTTCTAGTTTTGTCACTCAATTTGGCCCCTGGCCTATCCTGTGGCATGCCTCGACCAACCCCTTGGAATGCTCTCATGTCAAAATAATTGGGTTTCCTACCTAGTGTAGGAGCACCTAGGCTAGACTCCTAGTTTTATGTCATTTTGGCTTGTATCTGACCTTTGCCAAGTCAGAGAGTGTTTGTTTTGGACCTTAGAAGGTCTTGCAAGTGTGTGGCTAGGTGGATTGATAACTAGTATCTAATCCAACCTGGTTTTGTTAGCTAGGTTTTAATGCTTAGTTTAATGTTTATTTTGGCTTGATTAGGGAAATGGGCTTAATTGTGTCCTAAGTCTTGGCATAGTTGTAAGATGCCTTTTTAGGCATAAATGAAGTTAGTTCTTCGAACTAAGTGGGATAGAGGACCTAGAATATAGGTAGCCTCATAATTTCAAAAGATGCTAAAAAGTTGTCATGACAACATTTGCAACTTTGTGCAAATGTTGCATGCAACTCGACCACATGGGATTCCCTCCATTCTAGGAGTAGAAAGTTAATGCTAGGACCTATTATGATGGAAGAAGTATCTTTAGATACTGAATGGCTTATTTCTTGAGGTAAGAGTTATTGTAAGAAAGTTTGTGAATATAAGAGAAGCTCTGCAATTCTGGTTTTGTGAGACTGACCAAGATTTGTGTGGAACAGTGCGCTTTAATGGATTAGATGATGTGAAGTAACTTTGGATTTGTGTTGGTAGGATAGTTATAAGACTTTTATTTTCTTTGTACAAGTAGTTTAGAGTTATTCTAGTGCCTTCAATAAATTGTTTAGTGTTTAGGAAGTCTCCTGGTCTAGTCCAGACCTGTTTGTGTTTTTATGGCTCCCCCATGAAATCTAACCACGAGAACTTCCTAAAGTTGGATGAATGCTTTAGGGGAGCCAATGTACAATAGGAATCTATAGGTAGGAGTTTGGGAGAGTTGAGCTACTAATTTTAATGGCATTCCTTAGGTGAGCTTAGTGTGCTCAGTTATAGGTGTGACAGTGAAGAAATTGAAGATTGCATGCATGGGAATGAAGTGCAATACATAAAAGTCATAGTTCTAGGAGGTATATGACCTATACTTGACATACTGGAGAGATTGGATGTTGATCAATCCATCTGATTGAGTTTCAAGCAAGAAGACAAAGAGATCCTAGAAATTAGGCCTATTAGCCCTATTAGCCCTACTTTGTAGGAAGCCTGTGTATGGAGGCCCTAGAGCCCTAAATCCTCTTGAATATTTCATTATTCCCAAAAGGGTATTTGAATGTTGAATTTTTTTTGTAAGTCCTTTAAGAAGATTTGTCAAAAAGTGGTGAAAGGACCCTATCAAGGGCTACAAGGAAACTAGGCCTAATTAGGCCTCCATAAGGCTAGTTCTTGGACCCAATAGAAAAGAGTTTTGAGATCCATCAAAATGGATTCAAATGGGAACATATTGAATGTTTTCAAGGTATTTGGTACCCCTGCAATCTCTTTGATAGTTTGTGTGAGAATGGCACTTGGAGTCTTCTAAGTGTAGGAAATCATTGAAACAAAACTTTGGGGTGAATGTCCTTCAAGGCTAAGCACAAGGTGATTGACTCTTAGAATAGAGTTAGGGTGATCTTAGGTTAAACACTTAAGACTGGTGAGATCCTAAAAGGTGAATAGGATCCTATAGTGAGGACAAGCTAATTCCTTAAGGCACTTGTGTGAGCACACCAAGAAGCACACACACCACTACCCAATTCAAATTCAACCCATAATTTCTTCAAAAAATAAAGTGGGACCTCATGATTAGCGTGTGGTGGATGGTCAAATACCATCCACCACCGCTCCCAAAAATGCTCTGCTATACCGGGGTGTCTACACCATCTAATCGAAATATGTGACTTCTTGCAAATTAAGTATCTACTCATCCATTGTAGGGTTCAAAAAATATCATGCCATATCAATTTTTGTAATTTTTAAATTATTAACCTCTTTATAAGAGAGGCTATTAGCATAATATACACGCATACTCTCCCTCCATGACTCGAAACTATCAATCTCAGAGTCTAATGTGTGTACAAAATCTACTATGCCTTGCATGCTATCTGCAAGGCGTAGTAGTTGGGTTGATGGATAGGGATCATTTCTAATAATATTTATGTCTCTCATTATCACTTCTACATTTCTCCTAATATTATCCCTTAACTCTCTAGGTGGAGGTGGAGGTGGTGATGCATGCTAACCTATAAGCTCATCAATATGAAAATCATCCATATTGTCAATTTGTGTACATATAAAAATATGATAATTTACAATTAACATACTGTAAATTATATTTTACCTTACAAAGAATGACTTAAATAATTAAAACTTAAAAGAGAGAGAGAGAGAGAGAGAGAGAGAGAGAGTAAATTAAATGAATTAAAAATAAATTAATAAATAACATATAAAAATAAATTAAATAGTCATAAATAAATTAAAAATTAACAAATAAGTTATTTACATTGTACATGTTACAAGGTTTTTGATGTTTTTAAAACTCTATGTTTCGAAAGGTTTTGATTCAAGGAACATGTTCTAACATTTTTTAGAGAGAGAGAGGAGATAGAGAAAAGAGGAGAGAGAGAAAGGAGAGAGAAAGAGGAGAAAGGGGGAGAGAGAGAGAAAGAGAGGAAAGAGAAAGATGAGAAAGAGAAAGAGAAAGAGAAAGAGAAAGAGAAAGAGAAAGAGAAAGAGAAAGAGAAAGAGGAGAGAGAGAAGAGAGAAAGAGAAATAGGAGAGAGAGAGAGAGAGAGAGAGAGAGAGAAGAGGGGAGAGAGAGAGAGAGAGAGAGAGGGTTTCTAGATTTATGTTTTGGTTTTCTAAGTTTAGGGTTTCCTAATTTAATTTTCTATAGGTTTACGTTTTTGTTTTACTACCTAGGGTTTTTATTTCTATGTAGGGTTTCGTAATTTAATTTTGTATAGGGTTAAATTAAAAATTTAAACAGTTTTCTACTTTGGTACGCTAAGTTACAAAGTAAATTAAAATTAAAAGAATTATATTTATACAATAATTTTGAAAATAACATTAAACTACATTTTTAAATTAAAAATAACTTGAAACTACAAATTTTAATGACAAAAATCATAAAAAAATAAAAAACAATAGTACGTACCTGGAACACAAAAAAAATGGCAGATGGGGTCGGCAAGGGAAGCTAAATTGGGCACCCGAGCTCTGCTAAACGTGATCCCATTTTTTGAAGGTGAAAATGACAAGAAATCGCTTTAAAAAAAATAGAATTTAAAAACGGGCGCTTGATTTTTACAAAACAGGTGCCCGTTTTGTAAAAATCAGGCACCTATCTCACTTTGGGTGCGCAATCCTAAATGGGTGCTCGATTTTTGAAAATGGATCAAGCGCTCAATTTGTAAAAATCAGGTGCTTGTTTCTTATTGCAATTTTTTCTCAACACGGACTTCCGCAGAATTGGTACTCAACTCCAAACACCCACCCATCTTATTTATATATCGGTTAGGGTATTTATCGATTTGAGGTTGTCCTCTAAAGGGGAAACACTCCCTTTAGACAGGCCTTGCTAGAAGAAATTAACAAACCCAATCTTTCTCCTCACCCAAGATCTGTGAAGACAAGGGGAGAGGATACATATATGGATTGTTCAGTTGCATCAATTAGATTAATGAGATTGCTAAATAAAAAATCTCATAAGATGTGTTGAAAAATACTTTGTCAAACACGCCATAGACTTCTTTATTCCAAATTAAACTTAGGATTAGACTAAGTATTTTCTATTCTAAAACATAATACACTCATGATTATGCATGCAAGGTTCAAAAATAAAATTGCAATTGCTTGAAAGGTTTGTCCAATTTTCCTTAAGGCATTCAAGATTGTGTTTGTGTTCTTTTTAGAGCCCAAAATAAAGTGTTTGATCAATTTCTTTAAATCCAAAATCAAGTGTGAGTTTGTCTTGTTCAATTTTAAGCACCAAATCCAAGTGTTTGATCAAATTTTAGCATTGTCCTTTTTAAAACCCAAATCCAAGTCATGAGGTGATGTGTGGCATACAAAGTTAATTTTAAAGCACTAAATCATATGTGGGTTAATTTTATTTTGAAAAGTTTAATGATGTTCCCGCTAACTGTACCTACAATTGATAGAGCAATAAATACAATACTTGTGACCGCGATCCCGCCTGGTCAACACACAATCTAGTGAAGTCGAACAACAAACCCGAGGACATAGATTTTAAGGATTTTTGATAGTTTTAAATGTGTCTTATGACTTACAATAAAACAATCATGCGGGGTCAAACCACAATCCTATAGTGTCGAACAACATTCTTGCCGATTGCTAGACAATAGGAAAATGACAGAAAACAGAGGGGAAAAGATAGAAAGAGGTTCATTTGCGAGAATGTGATCCTACAGGTTGTCTTCGATCTTGTTGACTATTAGAGAAATGGAAAAAAAGATAGAGAGAAATGGGTTTAGGAAGAGAAGGGTCTATTTGCAGGAACACGATCCCACAAGTGTTGTCTGTGATCTTGCCGACTGTCCATTGCTGTGTAAAATATGACAATGGAATTGATGGCAAAAACACCTGCACTTCCACCTTCCAACCTGTAAAAATTGAAAACACCTTGCAAAAGCACTCAAACAACACAAAACATTAGTTTTTGGGTTAGTTTTGCAAAGAGAAAGAGAAGAAGATGAGAAGAAATGACCTTTTAAGTGGGTCCCATCGGGCATGCCAAAATGTATGCAATGAAATGAGAGTTAAGAACACAAAGATAAACTAAGCATTAAACAAATAAAATATTAACAACATCTAAGATTAGACACTACAAAATGAAAGAAAATACCACGAAGAGAATGCAAACCTTCACAAACTCAAAAAGATCCCAATGTAGTTTGGATTTGTCCTAAAAGATGTATGTGTGCTCAAAGATGTATAACTCAAGCTTCAATGGTCATGGAGGAATTTTGGCATTATAAGAATATGATTTGTATTTTTGGCTCTAAAATGGACATTATAACTTTAGTTGGATGATGGATGAAAATGAAGAGGATGAGGGTTCAATTTATAGGAAAATGGAGGGTCAAGATGCAAATGTTAAGAGTGGCTATGATGCTTTTGAGAGAGAGCACATGGATTGTGTTTTCTCAAATGGCTCTTCTTGTGACAAGTGTCACAAGGAGAGAGGCTTGGAAGAATAGGGAAATGTGACCATTTTGGGAGATGTGAGAGGGGGCAAAGATGTAAGAGGGAGATGGAGTGTGTAAGAGCATTTAAGTCAACCTTAAATGCTTATGGTTGGGGCTTTGAGAGATGTAATGAGGGTTGACTTGGGAGAGGGTTATGATTTCTTAATCTTCATGTTTAAGGTTGTGCAAATGATTATGGTAGGATCAGACTTGGATTAGAGGGCAAGTGGGAGAATTAGGAGGATGTGATGGGAGGAGAGAGAATGAGTGGAGGGCTAATTAGCTAATCAAGGATGATTAATTAATTAAAAGTGGATTAGTATGTGTGAATGAGTTGGCTTGAGTTTGAATCAAGGGTCACAGGTTAGGTTAAGGGTTAGACTTGAGTTTTAAAGTTAGGAGCCATACATGCTCCAATTGATTAAATGGTGATTATTTAATCAGAAGATGAAATTGGAAATTAAATTAAACAAAATTGTGTATTTATTTAATTTAATAGAAGAACAAGGATTTAATTAATAATCAGATTATGAGTTGTCATATTGATAATTAATTGGACTACAACTAATTAATTAGATTAATTAACTAGGGGATGACATTAATCAATTAAATAATACATAATTATTTAATCAATAATATAAGTAAGATGACTATATTTAATTAAAATCGTCAATCAAATTTAGATGTCTACAAAAGAAATGTAAAATTATGGTTGAGCATGGCTTCAGAATCCATATAGAATAGGTGCAACACATTTGTCAACAAATTTCCATTACAAGAACCACATCAATCTTACAAGAACCACATCAATCCTAACATAAGGGCATTCTCTCACCCTTCTTCTAATTAGTTTTTTTTTCCCTAAATATCCCTATTTTTCTTCATTCATTTGAAAGATGACTTCCTTTTTGAGGAGTTCGATGTAGTCAGCTTAATATGCCAAGTAAACTAACGTTTGTAATTGGGTTGTTAGTCCTGGTTGGTTAGTTGGTAGTTCTTGATGGTTGGTAAGCTCAACCAACCAAGGAGTTCTTTATAAGAGATTACATATCATTTCAGAAGGGAGCAAATAGAACATGGAGAAATTGAAGTTCAATATTACACTGGTCTCAGCAGCAGATTGTAAACATTTTAATGAAGCAACGAACAAGAAATGGTTTTGAGCATCTAAGAAGCAATTTGGAAATCAAGGATACTACGACAGCATTTTTGGAGCCCTTAGGGTCAACTTTAGAAGTCGTGTATAGTAGAGCTCTGGAACAGTCAAGCTCCAAAAGAGCTTGGAAGTTGAGATTCAAAAGGGCTCTAAAAGTTGCGCTCCAGATGAATCGATCTGAAAGAACATCGGAATTGTTGTAGCTCTAGAATGGACAATTTTAACTCCAAAAGTACAAAATGAGCATAAAAGTGACTTCGGATTAAGCGGAGTATTAGAATTTTTCTGTCTAAGTCAAAACAGTAAATTTATGTTGCACCTCCAATTTGACGAAAATCTCTTGGATCTTACTACCGACATTTCTTTTACAACCACCAAACAACATTTATTCTTGAGGCCCTGTTTCTAACATCTAGATTTGAGCAATTTGAACAACAATTCAATCTTGGGTGGAAATTTATTGTGGTAAGTAAATTTGAAATGGAAAAGTTTTAGGGAAAAAAGAGAAGTGAAAGGGGAGAAGATCTGGTAGTTGAGCACTCTAATTTCGTGCTTCTCAAAATCTTACATAGAACTATTTAAGCGAAATGTGGAACAAAATTTCAATTGCACACTACAGAAACCCAGCCAGCTACACAGCAGCTCTGAACAGTGAGCATTCCCTGCAGCTCTAGAAATAATAGTCATTCACAGCGGTAGGAAAGTTGTTTATGAACATTATGTTGTATGGTGCAGATGGTGGATTCCCTTGAGAGAGAATCCACTTTAAAAGCTATTCATAAAAAAGCTCAAAGAAAATAATAAATCACCTTTCGTAAATCAATATCAAGACCCCACTGCGAAACAATGTTATGATTACAAATTATTAGGATCATACTCATGCACTGAGAGAATGATCGGAGCTTTTTGATGCATCACATGTACATAGTTTCATATAAATAAAGACTTTGGACACAGATTTGTTTCTCTTACATTTACCAGGTCTTCATTCACTAGATAAAAAGGCTCTCAGTGACATGCTAGCTTGCACTTTCCTTCTAATAATGATACACATGCTTCAGTCTGTCCCTTCCAAAGTAATTAACCTGACATTAGTACAGATCCTTTCATTTTCCATGTTTTTTTTGGCATGATATCCATTAGAATTCATTGATTTGTATTCCTTTTCCATTTATTTTATTTTTTTTTTTGAAGTACAATAGATACCCAACAACTAATACAAATAAATTCCCTACCAGGAATTAAAACTTCCCTTTACAAACCAAATCCAATTTGAGAAAGCTTTTCACCATCCTTTAGGCGTATTTCAAAAACATCATGGACCTGTCCATCATGATTACCAATGTAAGAAAGTGTCAATGCTTCCCTAGTTGCATACAGTCTTGTATAACCAAACTCCATGCCTCTGTAAAGAGACCTAGCTGGTTGTGGGAAGATTGGATCTGTGGGATGGTCGTGTCTAGGCTCCCATATTGGTTGCGAATCTTGCCCTCCCATTCCAATCACAACATGAACTGGAAGATCAGCACCACTGTCTAGGGTTCCACACGACATGTTTTTCATTGGACAAAATCTCTCATACTTGTGAACATGGCCCCATAAGACTAGATTGACTTTATACTCTACTAAAAGAGGTTCTATGTGCTCAATCATCTTTTGGCGTAGGGGGGCCTCTATAAGTGCATTGTTAGTGGTATACATGGGACGGTGACCTTGAACAACTACAAAAGGAGTCTTACTTCTGTCAACATTTTTCAAATCTTGCTCTATGAAGGCATATTGCTCACTTCCATTTAAAAAGTTTGTTTCAGTGGATAGATATAAGAAATGTACAACTCCCAAGTCAAATGAATAGTAGAGATTCTTGGTGGGTGGAGCAGCAGTTCCAGTGGGAAAGGAAGAATTCCCGGGCATATGAAATTTGAGGCTGTAAGGCACCCCACATTCACCACCTCCATCTGTCCCATAAATTTTACTTGCCCATTCAGGCTTCCATGGTTGTAATGGCCAATCATATTCATGATTTCCTATACAGACATGAAATGGGACCTTGGATGCAAGGGGCTCAATCTGAGTAAAGAAGGAATCCCATAACCATGCATAACCTCTGGCATAGCTGATGTCACCAATATGTGATATAAATGTAGGCTTATCCCCAAGTTCTTCTATGTGGCGCTTTAGCCATTTGACAGTAAGTTTGCTCTCCTCTTGGGTCCACATAAAAGTTCTATATGGAACTGATGTTCCCAAGTCACCAAATAAGAAGGCTATGGTTTCATCTGAATTTTTATCTCGAGATATGAAACTCTGAATCGAACTCCAACCACTTTCTTTGCTTCCAACCTGCCAAATAAAAAATGCTCCCTATTATAAACTTAACTGTGGAACAAAAAGAACAGAGGAACAGAAAAAACACAAGGAAATATTGAGGGAAAAACATTGAACATTTATGTCTTGCTTCTTTTTAATTATAAAAACAATAATATGATTTCAGTACTAAAAGACTGCTTACGAGCATTAAAAACATTGATGAAAAAGAAAACTCAAACAAAGAAATTTTTACAGCTTTTTCAAAATTGAATTCTCAAAACTTATACAGCAAGCCAGTGATGAAGGGATTCAACTTGTGAGTTTGTCAGAGTAGCATATCACCACCCACAGTTACAATATGATTCCCTCCATATTTGAATGTCCACTTTAACACTAACTGAAAGGAATTTAATTGTTTTTTGAATGAATATTCAAGTAACACAGTATAACAAATATAATTTTGTAATTAATTACCGAGTGCATTTGTCTCTAAAGATTGTCAATATAAGGGTAGAGTCTCCTGAAGGAGCTTTAGGATGTATTTTCAAAGATTAGGTGGTCTTATGGAACTTAAAATAATTTGCTACAAACCTTTTTTTAAGATAATAGCAGTTCTTAATTTTTAGGACTGCAGGTGGGTTAAAAATTGTCAAACTAGCTTAGGCTTTTTTTCTACCATTTATCAATTATCTAATATATTTCAATTTATATCGATTGACTTTTTTGTTAGTCCCTGCCGTTAAGGCAAGAGACTATAGTTTTCAATAGCTTTTTTGAGCATTAGTTGGCTCCTTGGAAACCGCACAACATAAAAAATCTTTCCAAAACTATAGTCTTTCAAAAATTCTGGAATTAAACAGATATAAAAAATACAAATTCTTTTTTTCCTATTCGCTATTGCCATTTTTCCCTGTAGTATTTTTCTTTTTCCAATGGAAATATTAGAGAAAATGTGATAGCCGTTACAAATGACATTCTAAAGATGGGCTACGTGGCAGGAACATTTTTATCAAGGCATCCTTTCTCTTTGACACGTCTTTGCATGTGCTGTTAGGTGGAGACTCTTCCAAAAGGCATATGTCATGAACCGGTCCTCTTCATGAAATTTATTCAACTAGTTTCACTCTTTAGATTATTTTTAACATTTTTATCAGCCTAGTGATTCAGGCTGAAGGCTTCTGTGTTGGATTAGGGTTCACAATACTAAAGGCTTCTGTGATAATTTTGCACTCGATTTTTACTTGATAAATGTGATGGCAATTCAAGCGTTGGAGACATGAGTTCATTCTCCTCTGCCAGGCTGCTTGAGCTATATATAGTTTTAATTTTGATGGTCCCTGTGATGGGAATGTAGGAAAATATCCAACGAAAAGAGGTTTGTTACTGAATAATCACCTATGATGTTTGTTATTTTCATTTTTGCCAAGAATATTTCCTTGTCATTTTCTATTGCACTGAATGTGTAGTCCAGTATTCTGTCTAGGATTCAATTAAAATTTTCTTTAACGGATGCAATAAATTTCTACAGAATTTGCAGGCATAATTAACTTTAGGGTTTGTGAAATTAACATAATCACAAGGATTTTTTACAAAGAAAAACAAAAACATTTAAAGAAAAGATATCTCCTGTAGAAGAATTATTAATGTTTCTTGCGTTCATTTTTCTGCAAAGAGAATTTCTAGTGTTTGTTTATGATTGAATTGAATTTCACTTCACTAGATGCAGGAAATAGATGCCAAGTTTGTAGCAGAATGAATTTTAGGGTTTTTAAAGATGTGATTCTCACGTGACCAAGTGGTCACTTATGGCATGTAAAATTCTGCTGTACTGGTGTTTCTCCATCTTTATAAAAGATGGAAAGGATTTGTTATTGACAATCATAGAAAAGAAAAAGACATACTTGAGTTTACTCATGCCAGGGATGTCGGGGATAAATATTTTGTTGTGTAAGTCTTCGGTGCAATTCAACAATAACACAAATAGAATGGTACAATGTTTTATCCTAAAGAAGAAACCCTGTAGGCTATTTTCAGTCAAAAGAGTTGCAAAATCAAGAAAAATTGGCTCAGAAAATTCTATAGATACTATACCCAATTGCCAAGAGTTTCCATTCAAAGCAATCCCAATTTCGAAGAAGCAGTGACATTCATTCTGACAAACTTGGAAATGGGTCCAATACATTTCATCACCACTCTGCTCCTATTACCTCTTTTGGGTGCAGGCAGAGCCCAAGACCAAGGCCCAGATGTCAGCAATATCTCAGACCTGAATGTGGCACTGGTAGAGATGAAGGCAGGATCATACTTCAGATTCGTGATGCTCTTGCAAATGCTATTGGAATCAGGCATACCAATACCCACAATGGACGTGACTTTTCTGATGACCACTGACAACCACCTTGCTGACCACACCTCTCTCACCTTCAATGATCTCCTTGACTTTCTCCTGCGCCACACCCTCACACCCCAACTCAGGTTCAACAACCTCCAATACTTCCCCACTAGCTCCATCATCCCTTCCTCTAACCCCAACTACACCCTCACTATCTCCAACCATGGCAGACGCAACCTCACTCTCAACAATGTCTGAATTGTTGTCCCCAATGTCTGCAGTGCCTTACTTTCCATTGCATGTCATGGAATCAGTGATGTTCTGCCTGCCAACAACACCCATTCTTCTCCTCCACCTCCTCCTCCCAATTCATCTCCTTCTCCATCTCCAGTGACCCACACCCCTCTTTCTCCACCTCCTGCCTCTGCCCCTGCCCCTACCCCTGCACCCTCTTCTGATGGGGCAATTCCCAGAGCATGCATTTCAGTGCCTGTGCTATTCCTTTGCACCCTCACTGTCTCCAACCATGGCAGACGCAACCTCACTCTCAACAATGTCTGAATTGTTGTCCCCAATGTCTGCAGTGCCTTACTTTCCATTGCATGTCATGGAATCAATGATGTTTTGCCTGCCAACAACACCCATTCTTCTCCTCCACCTCCTCCTCCCAATTCATCTCCTTCTCCATCTCCAGTGACCCACACCCCTCTTTCTCCACCTCCTGCCTCTACCCTTTTGCCTGCCCTTTCCCCTGCCCTTGCCCCCGCCCCTGCGCCCTCTTCTAATGGGGCAATTCCCAGAGCATGCATTTCAGTGCCTGTGCTATTCCTTTGCACCATTGTAGTGGCTCTTGCATACCCATGATCTATGTGCTGCACTCTTCTTCATAGTTTCATCAATTTGCTCTGTGTTTTGATGTTTTTCTAATGGTTATGTAGCCTATAGTATCTTAGCAGACTATGTATTAGCTCTATGAAATCTCCAATATGTTTAAGTTCAATTCCAATGTAGAGACATGGGAGAATCTTATGTTTTATAAAAAATGTCCCAACTTTCTCAGCTGATGAATTCTGCCACTATTGTTTATCTTTCGTTTATGTTGTCCACTGTTCTTCATGGTTGTCATCAATTTGTTTTGGGTTTTGATGTTTTTCTAATCATTATTTAGCCATCAATTTGTTTTGGGTTTTGATGTTTTTCCAATCGTTATGTAGCCTATAGTATCTTAGTAGACTATGTATTAGTTACATGAATTCTGCAATATGTTTAAGTTCAATTCCGATGTAGAGACATGGGCGAATCTTATGTTTTGTAAAAAATGTCCCAACTTTCTTAGCTGATGAATTCTGCCACTTTTTCTTATTTGTTGTTTATGTTGTCCACTATTCTTCATGGTTGTCATCAATTTGTTTTGGGTTTTGACGTTTTTCTAATCGTTATGTAGCCTATAGTATCTTAGGAGACCATGCATTAGTTGTATGAAATCTGCAATATGTTTAAGTTCAATTCCTATGTAAGAGACATGGGCGAATCTTATGTTTAATGAAAACTGTTCCAACAAACAAACTGTCGCAACATACAACAAAACTTTAATATAAGCGTTTGTAGAAAGTACTGTATCTTAAGTTTGATTGAAACCCCTGTTTGACAGAGAAATGGAAATTCCAAGCATTCAAAATTAGAATTATGTAAGGTCACATGGTCATTGTCCTATGAGATGGATGAGCGTAATGATATGGTCATTCTATCCATAGGCAATCTGATATGCAATTTACCAGGCAGTTACTAATGAAATAATATGTCACTAAAATGTATCTGATATTTATGCAGCTTAATCTCTTCGTGGTAAAATCAGAACTCACTAAGTACTCAACAGAGAAATGATATTTATGATTCTCACCCCCTAAACCTTTGTCAGCAGATTCAAGCTTTCAATACTAATCAATTATATAAAAAACTATGAGAACAAAAATTAATGATACTCCGCAAAAATATCCTAAATGCTCATAAAGAAGACTTATAGCGGTTCACATGAATCGTTATAGATCGTCACTGCCTCCACCGAGGAGCTGATGAGCTTTGCATTCAGAAAAAATAGCGGTTAGTACCCATTATATATCATCACTTGTTTCTACAAATCTATACAAAATATTAAGCTAGATGTCAACAATGTCTTCTTCAACAGGTTTCACAACCATATTTTCAACCTTAAGAGAAGAGGACAGAGACATGTCATTCTTTGCTTTTAAATGTGCACAACTATTCCATGGAGCCAAATGGAGATTTCATGCTGAAGAGATCTGTACAGGCACAAGCTTTTCAAGCAAGGATTCTCTACAGACTGCCCAGAATCGACCCTAGAAAATCCTGCCCTGCTTCGTCACCTTCAAACCCTAGGATAACCAAAGGCTCATGATTTTAGAGGAAAATGGAGGGTTATAGATGGATTGAAATGTACATTTAAAATTTAATTCTAGTTTATCAATCAGATTGATTTTTACGTAAGAGGTTTCACAACCATATTAGACAAGGATAGAGACACACCCTTCTTTGTTTCGAAATGGGCACAACTCTTCCATGGAACCAACTAGAGCGTGCTGCAACAGAGGGATCTCATCCTGTTGAGGCACTTGCAGGTAAAAGCTTTTCAAGAAACGATTCTCTACAGCCTGTCTGAAATCGACCCTCAAACATCCTTAAAACTTATTGAATATGGTTGTCATTGGACATCTAACAAATACATCCTATATATTCCAATTCTGAGTATGCCAAAGATTCTTGATGAAGGGTGCTCCCCTTAATACCACAAACACATAACAGAAATAGAGAAACAACAACAATAATATGCAAGAACAGAAAATTGGCTTCTTATTATCTCCACAAATGTGGAATTACAAACTTTCAGAATTACAATATGCAAAGCCACATGGGCATTCCTTACAATATTCTGTAGGACAAAGCCTCGAACTATTACCCAGAACTATTCTGAACTGCCTAAGACAATAATACAGCCTTCCTTATATAGGCAATTTTCACCGCCTGGGAAGGTTCCAGAATTTTAGCCAATAAGGCCGACCAAACTTAGAATTATTTTTATTTTACATTTCATTACATCATAGTCGGCTCAAGATAACCTTTGAAACCCGAACAGAAATTTTGAAGAAAAATCATTTTCCGCCATTTCAGGTGACCCAACTTCCGAAGACCATAAGTCATCACCAGTTGACCCGATTGACTATTGTAACCCCATTTCGGAAAGGGCGCGAGGAGCTCTACAACACTTGAATTAAGCAAGCTTCATTCAGCCCAAAATTCGACCTCATCCGGGGCCTTTAAAGCCTTCAAAACTGAGTTCGAAGTTTCTGTACCCTGCTGCCAATACCGAAAATCTTCAATATCTTCCAATATACACTTGATCTGGCAATGAAACTTTACTGGCAGACTTATATGACCAAAATGAACCTCCAAGAAAGAAATCAGATCATTCTGAGCACATACGAAAATTACCAAAAATAGTAACTTTCCATAAATAGCAGCTCTGCACAAAATAACTCTTATTGAATATAAAAACATAAATATTTTTGGGTGATGCAAGATTGCTCTTACACCCAGGATGCTCCTGCATCAGACACCCGGGGTAATTTGAGAAGTGACCCTGTCACGACTCAGGTGTGTAGAGGAAAGCCAAGACGGCTAACCTCCTCCTTTGTCAGCCATGATGAATCTTCAACAGGTTGTCCTTTTCACTTGACCAGATATTCTTCATATGTCTTGTTCCTTGTGCTTCTGCCAACATGACTGTCCAGTATATCTTCGATCTCCTTAGTGTCTGAACTAGTTGCTGGAATACTCCACTGTGTTGCTGTGATCTCATCTTCAACACCTCCTTCATGATACTCTGTCAGATCTGAAATGTTAAACACTGGTGAAATATTTAGCTCAGTAGGCAATTCTACCTCATATGCATTTCCTGAATCATGCTTCTTCAGTATCCTACATGGTCCAAACTTCTTCATTTTCAGCTTGTTATATGTACCAACTGGAAACCGCTCCTTCCGCAAATGAACCATGACTTCATCACCAACCTAAAATTCCTTATACCTCCTTTTCTCATCTGCCTTAGCCTTATACTGTGCGTTCATCTTGGTAATATGCTTCCTCACCTCCCCATGGATGTTCTTCAAGTGTTCTGCAAAATCCTCAGCTTCAGAACTACTTATTTCTCCTTTATCTATCTTCTTTAATTCAGATGCATTTCTCGGACTACTTCCAAATACAATCTGGAATGGTGATTTACCAGTGCTCCTGTTGACAGAATTATTGTATGCAAATTCCGCCTGTGGTAAAATCAAATCCCATCCTGTTGGCTTATCTCAACCAAACATCTCAGCAAATTTCCCAAACTCCTATTCACCACCTCTGTCTGTCCATCAGTCTGTGGATGATGTGATGAACTGAACTTCAAATCTGTCTTTAACTTCTTCCATAATGTACGCCAGAAATATCCAACAAACTTAGTATCTCGATCTGAAACTATGGTCTTTGGCAAACCATGAAGTCTCACTACCTCTCTGAAAAATAATTCTGCTATATGAACAGCATCATTAGTCTTCTTGCAGGGAATGAAATGCGCCATCTTTGAAAATCGGTCAACTACTACAAAAATTGAATCATGTCCCCGCTGTGTCCTCGGTAAACCAAGAACAAAGTCCATACTGATATCCTCCCAAGGCTTCTCTCGTATAGGTAATGGCTGATACAACCCTGTATTCTACTTCACTCCTTTCGCCATCTGACATATTCTGCAACTCTGTACAAACTTCTTCACATCTTGCTGCAATTGTGGCCAATAATAATTCTCACCAACCAAAGCAAGGGTTTTATCACGACCAAAATGTCCAGCCAATCCTCCGCTATGCTTCTCCTTGATGAGATTCTCCCTCATAGAACTTCGTGGAATGCACAACTGACTCCCTCTGAATAGCATATCATCCTGGATGATGAAATCCAACCATTTCGTCCTGTCTAGAGTAACAGGTTCTGTACAAGCTTTCCAAGCTTCACCAAAATCAGGATCCTCTGGATACAAATTCTTGAGCTCCTTGAACCCAACCACTTCAATCTGTATTTCTGTCAGCAGTAGTTGCCTTCTGCTAAGAGCATCTGCAACCCTATTAGACTTTCCACTCCTGTGTTTCAAAACAAATGTATAACTCTGCAAAAACTCAACCCATTTCAAATGCCTCTGATTCAACTTTCCTTGACTATTCAAATATTGCAAAGCTTGATGATCAGTATACAAAACAAACTCCTTAGGAAGCAGATAATGTCTCCACTTCTTTAATGCCTGAACTATAGCATAAAATTCCTGATCATAAACAGAATATTTCCTCTTGGCATCATTTAACTTCTCACTGAAATAAGCAATAGGTTTACCTTCTTGGCTCATAACAGCTCCTATTGCAGTACCACTAGCATCACAATCTACTTGAAACACCTTATTAAAATCTGGAAGTGCTAAAACAGGTTGTTCTGTAACTTTTTGTTTCAATAATTGAAAACTCTTTTCTGCCCCATTAGTCCACTTAAACTCTTTTCTATCCCCTCTCATTGTTTCAGTCAAGGGTCCACAAATACTGCTAAAATTTCTGATAAACTTTCTGTAAAAGCTAGCTAGACCATGAAAAGATCTTACCTCAGTAGCACTCCTTGGAGTAGGCCATTCAAGGATAGCCTGTACCTTCTCTGGGTCCATTTTTAGACCTTCTGCTGAAACTACAAATCCCAAATACACTAACTCTTTCTTCACAAAACTGCACTTCTTCAAATTAATCAACAATTTCTCTTCTCTCAGCTTCTCAAATACCATACGAATATGCATCATATGCTCCTCCAATGTCTTACTAAAGATCAAAATATCATCTAGGTAAACAATGACAAACTTACCCAAAAATTCTTTTAGAACCTCATTCATGAGCCGCATGAAAGTGCTCGGTGCATTGGTTAGCCCAAAAGGCATGACTAACCACTCATACAGTCCTTCCTTTGTCTTGAAGGCAGTCTTCCATTCATCTCCTTCTCTGATCTGAATCTGATGATATCCACTCTTCAGATCTATCTTTGAGAAATACACAGCTCCACTCAAACAGTCCATAATATCATCCATTCGTGGCAATGGAAACCTATACTTGATTGTGATCTTGTTTATTGCCCTAGAATCTGTACACATCCTCCATTCTCCATTCTTCTTTGGTGCTAATACTGCTAGTACAGCACAGGGACTCAGACTCTCATGGATCAATCCTTTCTGTAACAGTTCATGTACTTGTCTGTTCAACTCCTCACTTTCTGCAGGTGTCATTCTGTGTGCTGCCCTATTCGGAAAACTCGCTCCTGGAATCAAGTCCATCTGATGACTGATCTTTCTGACTGGTGGTAATCCATCAGGCACGTTATCGGATACAATATCCTGAAACTCATTCAACAAATCTACAACTTCTACAGGAACATCTTCTACTTCCTCTTTACCAGCTTTTGGAATTAAAGCAAAACATACATGCTCATGCCTCATACTATCTAGGAAATTTCTTCCATCAACAAAAGTTATCCTTGCATTACCACATACCTTTTCTTCAGTCTCCTTCAATGGTTTTAGCTTATGTCGCACTCCATCCTTTGTCAGGGAATAGGTATTCGCACGACCATCATGTACAACACATCTATCAAACTGCCATGGTCTACCCAACAACATATGACATGCATCCATAGATATGATATCACACAATACCTCATCTTGGTATCCGCCAATCTTGAACTTCACCAGGCATTGTTCATTGACCATGACCCTGTGGTCATCCTGTACCCAGGCAATCCGATATGGATGTGGGTGTTTCTGTCTCTTGAGCTTCAACTTTGTCACCATCTCTTCTGACACCAAATTGTCAGTGCTTCCACTATCAATAATCACATCACAACATTTACCTTCACACTTGCACCTGGTGCGAAACAGGCTCCTCCTTTGCTCAGGCTCATTCTCACCACTCAACAGGACTCTTCTGTTAATCAACGTTTCTCCTCTTTCAGCATCTTCAGAATTTGATGATCTGGCATCTTCATCTACATGTGCAACTCTGGCCTGGCCTTCATTTCTCCTGTCTATTCTGCCTTGGCGCTGAGGACATTCAAATGCCCTATGACCTTCTTCTCCACAATGAAAACATGTTCCACGGAAGCCACCTCTTCCAGATCCTTGTCCTCTTCCTCTTCCTCTCTGATCTCTATTATTCTGATCCTGGAAGTGATTGGAATTATTTCATTGCTGATTCTGACTGCTACTGGCCTCATCCTTCTTTTTCGGATCTTCATTTCGGCCACCATATGATCGTCCACCAGATCGTCCACCGCGACCTCTTCCGTTTTGTCTGCTCTCAAACTTCTTGTTCAGCTTTTCCTCTACTTTTAGGGCAAACTGGTATGCCTCTTCAATACTATTCATTCGAACCAGATTCAGCTCCTCCTGAATGCTTGGCCTTAACCCATTAAGGTATCGGGCAACTTTCTCCTTATCAGCTTCTGCATGGCCTGTTCTGATGAGAAGTCGATAGAACTCCTCTGTATACTCCTGAACAGATCTTCCTGCTTGCTTCAAACTCTGCATTTTCTTCAGTAGGTCAAGCTCATAATCAACAGGAATGAACTGTCGCTTCAATTTATCCACCATCCGATCCCATCTCGTGATTTTCTCCTTTCCCCTTCTATTTCGCTCCAACTGAATCTCTTGCCACCATATCTTCGCATGACCTTTTAGTCTGGCCTTCGCAAATTTGACCCTATCAGGATCCTCAACATCTTCATACTCAAAATATTCTTCACATTCATTGATCCAGTCGATCAATTCTTTTGGGTTAAGATTTCCAGAAAATGTAGGAACCTCAATCTTAGGTCTTTTCCCAATCTTGGAAATCGCCCGAAAAAGTCTTTCTTCCTCCTGGTTCACAATTTCAACTTCTCCTTCTTGATATTCTTCTTCGGCTTCATCCTCGCTTTCGTCTCTGACATTAAGATTCATTCCTCTGTGAATCTCTTCTTGCAATGCTCACACTTGTCTCTGCAGCTCTCTAACCTCAGGTGTCACAGCACCAGGTCTTCCGCCACGTTCTCTTCGTGGAGGCATTTTCACGATGCGCGCTGAAACCCTAACCACGGTCCTGGTGCAAATTGCCTCACAGTCGGTGATCTATTTACACACTCAAGAACCCCTGCTCTGATACCACTTGATGAAGGGTGCTCCCCTTAATACCACAAACACATAACAGAAATAGAGAAACAACAACAATAATATGCAAGAACAGAAAATTGGCTTCTTATTATCTCCACAAATGTGGAATTACAAACTTTCAGAATTACAATATGCAAAGCCACATGGGCATTCCTTACAATATTCTGTAGGACAAAGCCTCGAACTATTACCCAGAACTATTCTGAACTGCCTAAGACAATAATACAGCCTTCCTTATATAGGCAATTTTCACCACCTGGGAAGGTTCCAGAATTTTAGCCAATAAGGCCGACCAAACTTAGAATTATTTTTATTTTACATTTCATTACATCATAGTCGGCTCAAGATAACCTTTGAAACCCGAACATAAATTTTGAAAAAAATCATTTTCTGCCATTTCAGGTGACCCAACTTCCGAAGACCATAAGTCATCACCAATTGACCCGATTGACTATTGTAACCCCATTTCAGAAAGGGCGCGAGGAGCTCTACAACACCTAAATTGAGCAAGCTTCATTCAACCCAAAATTTGACCTCATCCGGGGCCTCTAAAGCCTTCAAAACTGAGTTTGAAGTTTCTGTACCCTGCTGCCAATACCGAAAATCTTCAATATCTTCCAATATACACTTGATCTGGCAATGAAACTTTACTGGCAGACTTATATGACCAAAATGAACCTCCAAGAAAGAAATCAGATCATTCTGAGCACATACGAAAATTACCAAAAATAGTAACTTTCCATAAATAGCAGCTCTGCACAAAATAACCCTTATTGAATATAAAAACATAAATATTTTTGGGTGATGCAAGATTGCTCTTACACCCAGGATGCTCCTGCATCAATTCTACTACAAAGTGGCCCATGTAGATACTGGCTACACACACTTTCTCCTTCTCCCCATCTAAGGCAGGGACTCCAGCTGCACGCAGCCCTTGTTTTCTATATTTATCCATTAAAGATTTTCAATTTGTATCATTTTTTTTAATATTTATTTACTCATCTTAATGATAAATAACAAAATTCATCAGACAATAACTTCCATAAATTTCACCACCTCTAAAAAAATTAAGCTAAACGTGCATGAATATGCAATCTGATCTCATCCATTTCAGGACTACATAATCTTGAAGTTTGTGAGAGGAAAACTTTACCTGATAAAAATAGCGCCTTCCCGGCTCCAGTCCATGCATGACAGCATCATGAATGTAACCCGGATCCCTCCATCCCAAGCTACTATTAGCAGGCTCATCGCACATGTCCGACTGCTTATAAGTGATGGACAAAGCCTCTGCCATCTCATCCAGGCCTTCCTCTTCAAGCCCATATTTCACATAGCTCATGAAATCATCCTTGGTGATAAACATGACACGCATCTCGTCTTCCTTGGAAGTAAATGCCAAGTGGATCTGAGCTGGCTGGTTCAGGTTCTGAAAAGTTACAGCCTGACTTCTGGCCAGTAGATTGGCAGTGGAGGGCAGGGGATTGTTATCTGAGTCCACTGGAGTGGTATTTGTAATCTGGGACCTGTCCCAATGGAATATTCTGAACTCATAAGGAGACCTGAGGTTGACGAGGGGAAGATTCATGGAACAAGAACCTTTTTCCCAATTTGGGCATGAGGAGAGAAAAATGTAACCTAAGAAATGATCATCTTCAGAATTGGGAGGGGAATAAATACCCACCCAGTCTAAGTCTGAAGGAGAAGAAATGCCTTCCCATTGCAGAGTGACGTTATCTCCAGAAGTGCTCAGTATATTTGGAAATGCCTCCAGTTTTACGCCATAGGCCACACCCAGTATCACTACTGATGACATCAGCGTTAAAAACGCATCTCTGATGAAACCCATTTCTGATATCTGACCTCTGATGAAACCCGTTTCTGATATCTAACCTCTGATAAAAACAAGCTCTGCAGATTAAGTAGAACTGAATCTCCTCCTAAGATAAGAGTAAGATAGACACCAATCAAGCAATCAATGACTCCGAAAAATGGAGTTCAACGCTGGAAATCTGGGTGTTCAATGAATTACATCCAAGTGTGAACAAATTGAACAAAAGCATCTAGATATCATATTACGTATGCTTTGATCATGTTTTGTCCACAGGCCTTCAATTTTCGAAGCATCCTGGTGAGAATATCCGCTAAGGGACGCATCTAGTTATGTGGACACGGCTATCTTCTATACACTCTTGAAAATGTAGAAAATACAACAAAATTTGGTAAAATTTTTAACATATGATGGTCCTGATCTCTGCATCCCCTGTGTAATAAATCTACAAAAATTCTTTAAAAAAACAAGTGCGTTTTGAGGTTTGTAAATCTTTGTGAATAAATTTTCTTTTGGTTTTTTAGTGCATTATGGAGATTAGCAAGTACGGTTGTTGTATTTTCTATTTTGGAAGCATGAAATTTTCAGCACAACTTAATACAAGGAATGAATGAAGGAATTTTAATGACATCTATGAGATTTAGTGGTGTAAGGGATCAAGAGACATTAAATTAATATATTTTCAAATTCTTTTTTATGTTGGTTCTTTTGTTATGAATCTTGAGTAAGAAACTCGTGGTGGTTTTGTTCAAATCTCGCCTTATCAAAATGCCCATTCAAATTGTCCATCTTTTAAGTCATTATCAAATTGACTACAAATATCTTTATACAATGCACACTCCTTCAAATGTCATTCAATTTCTGTCAACCCCTTGTTGCAAAAAATTGAAATTACTTCTTCCCAATCTTATTTGGACACCATCCATCTGCTTGTTTTACATCTTAAATGATGAGAGTTAATCCTTAATTTTAGAATGAGCAACTTGGGTTCTATAATTTTTTCCTTTGGTTTTTTTTGTTTTGTTTTGTTTATTTTAAGTATATCACAGTGAAAATGTAAACAATTGGAATGAAACAAGCAATCAATGACTCTGGAAGGACACCAGTCAAGCAATCAATTACTTTGAAAGAGGGAGTTTAACACTGGGAAGTTGGGAGTTCAATGAATTACATCCAAGTGTGATGAAATTGAACAAATGCATCTAGATATCACATTAGGTATGCTTTGATCATGTTTTGTCAACAGGCTTTAAATTTTTAAAGCATCTTGGTGAGAATATCCGCTAAGGGACACATCTAGTTATATTTTCAATTTTTGAAGCATGAAACTTTCAGTATCAACCTAATATGTACGAATTAAATGAATGAAGGAATTTTAATGATGTATATGAGAAGAGACACCAAATTAATTTATTTTCAATGTTGGTTCTTGTATTATAGATCTTGAGAATGAAACTCGTCGTTTTGTGAAGCCTCACCTCCTCAAACAACTCATTCAAACTATTCTCATTTTTAAGTCGTTATCAAACTAACTATGATTATCTTCATACAATGCACACTCCTTGGTGAAATGTCATTTAGTTTCCACCACCTCCTTGTTGCAAAATAATGAAGTCCTTTCTTTCCAATCTTCTTTGGACACCATACCTCCACCTTTTCACATCTTAAATGATGAGAGCTAAGGGAAGTGTATCAAAACTTGCACACCCTAACTTTGTGCACCTATGAGCCTAAACTATATGTCAAATTTTGATGAGTTTTTTTTGGTTGTCTTTGTATGCGAGTTGACACCTTAAAAAAATATTTCTTGGCTTCTGTGTATTAACGAAACTCACTATAGAGATCATCAAGTGTCGAACGGTCTATAAGTGGCCATTTCAAAGTGCCAATCGAACAGATCGCTTATGGGCCCACCACCATTGATCACTTTTGCATTAGGATGGGGTTTTCAAATAATCATTCAACACCTTCCAAAAATCATTCAACATCTCATTAGAATCATTCTACAACTTCAAAAAATTATTCAAAATCCCATTAAAATTATTTGATACCCCATTTATAAACACCTCAACACCCATCTCCATTTGGAGAATCACACGTTGCCAATGTTTTTGGGGCCCACACATGCAAATGAAAGAGACCTAAAATATTTGTTTAGGTTAGTTTTGGGAATTATTTTCCCAACCTTTTACCTTTTTCTTCCTGTGATCGCTTCCTGCCACCATGATTTTTCTACATGTTGTTGAGGGTTTGAATGCAACATTTTTAGGTAACACCTCCACTTGAATTTAACATTTTCATTTTGTTGTAAACATCACTTTAACTCATTCGTAGTTGCAATTTGATGTATTTTTTCATCATTTCTTTATATGTTGTCGAGGGTTTTAGTTGTTCATTTTTTTGGCTATATAGTTTGAAATGATTACCTGCAATGTGAAATAAAGAGAACATTGCATTGTTCTATTATGAATTTTTCAGTCTCTTTGTCATGAAATGCAATGGGTTTGCTTTATTATTTGGTATATGAGGTCACTTAATCATGAAATTTAAAGGGTTTACATTATAATTCAAAATTTCTCATTTTGCAAAAGATTTCATTCAAAATAATATGTGCTTTTCTATATTATCCAATAGACATTACATATATATATGATTTTGATATCCCATTTTGGAGGAAACTCTATACACAACTTTCCAAAATATGTTGAGTTATTTTAACAACTCAACATATTTGTACCACTAATCTAATAACAACCACAACAACCTTTCATAATTCTATGCACTCATGTGAACACTAACAATATATTTCCTAATACCCCCTCTTAGTGTGAACATGGAGAGAAAGATCATACACAACTTGGAAACAAAATTGTATGCCTATGCATACTTTTAGTTCTGCATACTGCTATTTGGATCTTGTTGCAAACGATCAGTATTGTTATCTCTATTTGAGCATTAAAGATTGTCGTTAGTATCAAAGCCATTGGTCGGTTACCTATGCTACTCTAGTCGGTAAAAGTAAGCACTTCAAGCTAGTCGATTAAATCCTTTACACCAAACACCAGAGTAGTTTTATCGAGCATCAGTGTTCACCAATACCGAGCGACAGTAAACACCGAGTAGACTAGACACCGAGCACCAGTGTAATTATCGAGCAGTATATAAAATGTTTACCGAGCATCATAAAAAATGGCATAGTAATCAGTAATGGCACACTTATCTATGCAAACAGTTACAACAAAATCACAAAACATTTTACCAAGATCGAGGATCATTTATTACAGATATATTCATTAATCGCGATGATGATCTTTATGTAATTGCTAGATCTAGGTTATTTTTGTACATCGTAGATCTTAGGGTTTTCTCTAAGATATTGTAACCTAATTTTGTTAAGCGGCAAAAGCAGTATGCTATATAATTGTATTTCATGTCATTTTTGATATGAGGCTTGACAAGGAAGTTAAGAACAAGAGAAGAAGTTCTTGAAGCATTAGCCAACTTCAAGATATTAGTTATTTGACAGAGTAGAATAGAATACAGAGACATTCAGATTAAACAGAATTAGACAAGGCCGCTGAACAGTTCAGAGTTGAGATCTTCACATGAAAAGGTGATATCTATTTAGTATTTCATTGATATGTATCAGACAAGGTTGAGTTGTCATTATCAGATATATCATGTTATTTTCTAATCATTGTAACAAAGTTTGGTAAAATCTCTTAACAGAGTAGACCTAACAATATTTTATGTAAATCTCTTAACTAAGTGCACACTCAAGTAGTGTTGTTAAAATCCTATAACTAGGTAGATCTAATCGATCTAAAATGTTACTCCTAATAGGGTAAGATCACCAGAAGTGATCACCACTTGTAGCCCTAATAGGCAAACCTTTTCTATTTGCAGTAGTAAAGAATTTGTGGGTGTCATCCCCACCGTAATTTTTACCTTCTAACAAGGGTTTCCGCGTTACCAAAATACTTGTGTTATGTGATAGATATATTGTTGATTTCATGCTATTTACTTTTGCAAGTTAACTGAATGAATGATACATACAATGGACTCAATTTATATGTGAATTTACTACTATTTGTTGTTTAAGGTTTGTGAGTTGAAAGTTTTTGTGGGCACTGATTCACCCCTCCCCTCTCAGTACCCTATCTCTCCATCCCAACAATTGGTATCAGAGCTCAGATCTCTTATTGGATGGTTTAACCATCGAAGAGTAAAGATCTAACCATGGAGAGATATAAGTTGGATAAGACAATAGAGAATCAAAAGATTCAAATGCAGATGTTCATAGAGTAGTATAAGCAAGCTAAGGATGACTTGAAAAAGTTACTGGTTCAAAGGACGAACCTGGCTATTCTAGAGAATGAGATTAGTTACCATGAAGAAGAGATTAATGATGTATTTGACAACATTGGATCTAGTTCAGGAAGTATTTCTGATGGATCTAAAAGTGCACTCTTTGATTTATCTGAAAAGAATCTTCACTTAACTGAACAAGTGAAAGCCTTTCAAAACGGTCAAGAATCACAGATGGTGAGAATGATAGATGCAATGTACAATGCTAGACAAGCTGAGCAAGAGAGGCATCTAGCTGTTGAAGACCGAAGATAGATAACTGAAAAACTTCAAGAAAAAGAAACTAAGATACAAAGACTCACCAAGCACCATTTCAAAATATCCAATCAGATGATGATTGTAAATCAGGAGGTCAACCAAGTAAATGGTGAATTGTCAAGAAAACTTGAAGATATTGGAATACTCAGGGAAGAGAATGAGAAACTGAGAAATGAAGTAAAGATATAACAACACAATGAAATGATGAAATTGGTTGAAGATAATTCTAAAAATATTGATGACTTTCTGACTAATCAAAGAAGATTTGGAAGTAAAGCTAGATTAGGCTATATCGGCAAAGGAGAATCATCCAAACAAGCTAAACAAGTGAACAACAATCAAAATCAAAGATGTAAGATGCTATCATGATATCACTGTGGAAAATCGGGACATACCTCAAATGTCTGCAGAAGCAAAGCACAAGGTAAACCTCAAATCACTCCTAAGTTTAATGGTTATTGTTATTACTGTGGCAAATTTGGTCATCAAGCTTATGAGTGTAGAGAAAAACTGAATAAGAATGCTAACAATCCTACCATGGAGAAACTTTGTTATACTTGCAACAAACATGGACACACTACACAAGAGTGTAAAGCTAAGATGAAGCAATTCTGGACACCAAACAAAAGAGAAAACCCAAACCTTATCAACCGAAGAGACAAGGTAATTCTTATGTTTGGGATTACAATACATGGGTTAACTATATAACATGTGGTAGATATGGACACATCGTAGCAAACTGTATGAGGAAAAGATGGGTTGGACAATCATGAAGCTGGACAAGCATTGGAATGGCATGCTTACATTTTCATAAGGTCAGTCATCTAAGAAAGGACTCTAGAGACTGAGCACCAGAAGAAGGACATGTATTTGAGAGTGGAAACAATATTGCAGATATCATGAGAATCATAAACACTATGTGGAGAAAGGCATCAAATGAAAATGTTGAGCCAAGAAATGCTGTCAGTGAAACCTCGTCCACTGGATTGGGTGACATCGGTACATCCACTTAAGGTGAATTAGGTATGTATGGAACTGCCATTTCAAAATGATCTTATTTTACATATAGTTCCTTATATATGATGAGCACATACCAAATCTGCATGAATAAAGATGCATTGTGGTTTATATGTTATGAGCTAACAAAGTCACATAGTCAGTATATGTAAGACCGAGCATTGAGCTACCTGTCGGTAAACTTTATTCAAGGTTAACCGAGTATCATTATCAACCGAGTGAGAAATCATGTGTTAACCGAGCTATTGGAAGTTTGCGGTGTTCACCGAGTTGACAGTTGTCAAAAACTAGAAGTAGGCCAAGCATTAATGACAAAAATTTTAAAGCGGGAAAATAGAAAATGCTATAAATACACAGAGGACTTAGTTCATTTTCACATAGTGATTTCGAAGAGAGATCATTTCACAGAGTGATTTTGAGAAAATAATTTTCAAGATTATCCAAAGCAGTTGTAGATTGAACCGAGCACACTCTTCATACATTCTGAGTAAGTTGAAACCCCTACCGAGCACATTTATCACTTTTTGCCAAAAACCTAGTTTGTTAAAATGGCATCTACTGCAAGCAGTTCTAAGATTTTGGAAGAGGAAGTGAACCTCATTATTTCAGCTAACTATGATGAACCTAAATACAAGTTACACTTGGAAGTTGCATCAAAAATAGATTCAACAGGCGCTTTCTCAAGCATCACACCTAGGGTTTTGCTAGTCGAGGATGTACTATCCTACATTCATTGTAAGATAGGTGAAATAGGAGATTTTGATATGTATGTTGCATACCAGGGACTCTGTAGTGATGATGGGAAACTTAAACCAGAGAACAAACAGGTTGAAAAGATTGGACTCACTTATGCCCTAAATTTTTTGAGAAATTTCAAAATTGAATGGATTAGGGTTGTACTCAGTCGCTATCATGAGGGCACATTCTGGCTAGATAAACCGATTAAAGTTACAAAGAGAATAATTCATAGAGTTGCAGGGTACCCCACAATTGATAAGGCCAAAGCTTTTTGTAGTGCCTCCCGAATCAAAATTGAGAAGAATACTGGCACAACATGGGACGACTGTGCACTAAAGATTGCTTCAATTGAGGATCCGGAAGTTACATTTGTAGCTCATGTAAGTGGTTATAAGTTCTATCAGTCGAGTAGACTGAACAATGTTCCTTGTAGTGCTGTGGACATGGCATTTAAGATGATAAAGAAAGGACACCAGTTGGACCTTGCCAAGTTACTATTGAAGCAGTTAGATGAGAACATGAAAATAACTAGGTCGGCAAAGTCTAACACCTGTAAGTTCGGATCACTGTTGGTGTGTATGTTTTTCTATCTTCAAAAATTCTTTCCTTCTGTCGGTCACATAGATTGGCCTACCAATAAACCAATTGCTAGTCAAATTACTGATATAATGACAAGTCTGGGAGATAATTTAAACAAAGTTATAGATGATTATTTTGAGCAATTTAAGATTAAGATGAATCTTCAGAGTAGAATTCCAATCTCACTAGTCGATAAATATGAAATGGATATTTGTTTTATAGTAGACACCAACCACACTTTAATCAAAGCTGTTGAGCCGAGAACAAAATGGCTAGCCCCCATGGGATATGAAATGGATATTGATTTTGCTTTGAAATCAATCAAGGCTTTACTGGCTACACCTAAGGGCATAAAGGTTGAAAGGTTTGGAACCTATGAAGAGGCAAAAACAAGAATAAAAATAGGTCTTGTCATCGACAAAATGACTAGAAAGTCCAAGAAGATGATGAAGACACTAACTGAAAAGTTTTGAGATGAATCTGACTCATCTGACGAGTCACCAGTTGAACCTGCAACCGAAGGTTAGTTATTGTTGACTGACAAAGAACATGATAGTTAGGAAACCAAGTCCGACAAAGAAAAAGATTCAATACCAGTTTCTCCAAATCCAACTCCAAAGAAGAGGTAGTTTCCAATGCAGTCTCGAGCATAAACAAGGTTAGCAACCACAACTTCACCACCTTTGAAAAGGGGAGATACAAAGGTAACAAAAGAAAAGGTAGCTACACTGACCAAGACATATGCAAAAAGAGGAACCAAGGTCGTAGCTAAGGCACCTAGGAAAAGGAGAAAACTAATACAAGGAAGAGAATACCTTGAAGATGAAGAAAATGACAACAATCAATTCAAGGTTGTCAGCAACAAGAATAGAACAATAGATGAAGTTGCTGCAGATATAATTGAAAATGGAGAACTCACAGATCTAGAACTTAGTTGGTTTGACAACATGTCTACCGAGGATTAAAATAAAATTGAGGAAGCAGCCATCTAGATGATGATAAGTTTCAAATGAGTTCCATTGGAGTTTGCAAAACCATTTCCCAAGGCATTAGATGAAAGAATAAATCAGAAGTGGTCCTATGCTTTGGACACCGAGAAGAAAATGAGGGAACAAGCCCTAGTTCAGGCAGCTCCAAATTTATCTCTTGATGAAATTAAGGATTATATGGATACTTATTCTAGGAGATTCAGAGTAAAAGGCTGGGCTTTGCAAGTATTAGATGAAAATTTGGCAGATATTGATGAGTCTAGCCAACTCATCTAGACATCAATCATTGTAGCAAAAGAGAAAGCTAAGAAAAATGCATTTCTAAATTTGTCTATGAAGAGATAGAGTCAAAAGGAAAAGGAATCTACATAGATGATGCTGATTTGGAAAAGAAGACTGGAGAAACAGATGTATCATTTATCGAGGTGATCGATACAACACTTGTCAATGAAGTCATAAATATTCCACCGGATGCACTGAATCAGGTTGAGATCCAGATTATAAATAACAACACATTAGATGTACTCATTAAGGACATTACGAATGGTGATCCTGATGATAGAGATGAAGATAAAGATGTGAACATTGCACTAGATTATAAACAAGATGAAGGTCAAGTTACTGAGTCTGCAATCACATCATTACTGAGAGAGCTTCATATTCTTGTGGAAGCAGTTGAAATTTTATCATAGGAACAACCCGAAGGCTCAGACCCTGAGAAACTGAAGGATACAACAATGGAACAAGGAGCAAAGATACCAGATGACACAAATAAGCCAGGAGAGAAAGAGGCAACAAAGATGGAAACAAAGGACCAAGAGAATCCTAATGTAATCGAGGCCACTCCACTGGACACTACATCAGAGGCTCTGACACATTCAACCGACACAAAGGTCACCGAGGAGCAGTAGAAGGAAGACACATTGTCAACCGGGCAGGTTACACAAAGTTCTGAGGTAAAGGCAATTATACCACTTGTAAAGAGTTCACCTCAAGAATCTGAGAAGAAGAAGAAGAAAAAGAAGCAAGGAAAAGGGCTGGTCACCTTAGAAGAAGTCATTATTATACTCGAGTGTGACCCCAGGACCCTAAGCCTTGAGGAATTGAGAAAATATGGGGAGTTGTGTACAAGAAAGGCATCATAGGAAAAATTGAGACAAGAATGCAAGAGCAAGGAAATACTTGAAAATGTAAGAGATATCTTACAACAGGTCGTACCAGAGGTACACATTAATGAAGATACTCCAATAATGGACCAACTTGCTACACTTGCAGAAGAAATAAATGCCCCGGATATAGAAGCTGACAAGAGAATAGAAGAAAGGGCATAATCAAAGATACAAAATAAACTTGCAGAAAAGATCAGCCAAGAAGTGGCAATTAAGAAGGTAAAGTTATCTAAGGTAATAACTGACATTTAGTCTATTACTCAATTAATTAGTCAACTTTTGATAAAGCTATGCACTGTGGACACTTTCATTACTGAGGTCAGTGAAAAGATTAAACAACTTGATAAAGAAGTCCAAGCCAGTACACAGGCAACCTTAACCGAGCCTCAAGCATTTTCCAAGCATATCTTGAAAGTTCAAGAACTCTAACGGTTAAGAGAAGATCTCCGAAAGCAAGAAGAAATAATCAGTGAAAAAGTCACAAAATTTTAAACTGAGTTGCTTCTATATTTGAAAATATTTGAGAAGCATATTGTCAAGGCACAAACACTTGTTGCAACACCAAAAATCTCTATGTTGGACAACATCTTTCACATGCACGCACAAGTCAATCTTGAGCACATTGCTCTCACCAACTTGAAAGAGGAATGGGAAAACCTCTTGGAGTCATTGAAGAAAACCCATAAGCACATTTTTTATAAGCTGTAAGTATACATTTTTGTATTTGGCATTAATATCAAAAAGGGGGATAACAATGTATATGCAAAATATATAAACAGATGCTAAGTATACTACACATTACTGGGAGCATGCACCAAGGGGGAGTATAGAAATTTTTGTTGATAAGTATCTATGGCGGAGACAAATTTTTTTTTTGAGACATAAGGTCTATATACATTTAAGGTTTTGATACTAATGCCAAAGGGGAAGATTGTTATCTCTATTTAAGCATTAAAGATTGTCATTAGTATCAAAGACATTGGTCGATTACCTATGATACTCTAGTCGGTAAAAGAAAGCACTTCAAGCTAGTCGGTTAAATCCTTTACACTGAACACCAGAGCATTTTTTATTGAGCATCAGTGTTCACCGATACCGAGCGATAGTAAACACCAAGAAGACTGGACACCGAGCACCAGTGTAATTATTGAGCATTATATAGAGTGTTTACCGAGCATCATAGAAAATGGCATAGTAATCAGTAATGACACACATATCTATGCAAACAGTTACAACAAAATCATAAAACATTTTACCAAGATCGAGGATAATTTATTACAGATATATTCATTAATTGTGATGATGATCTTTATGTAATTGCTAGATCTAGGTTATTTTTGTACACTGTAGATCTTAGGGTTTTCTCTAAGATATTGTAACCTAATTTTGTTAAGAGACAAAAGCAGTATGCTATATAATTGTATTTCATGTCATTTTTTATATGAGGCTTGACAAGGAAGTTAAGAACAAGTGAAGAAGTTCTTGAAGCATTAGCCAACTTCAAGATATCAGTTATCAGACAGAGCAGAACATAATATAGAGACATTCAGAATAAGCAGAATCAGACAAGGCTACCGAGTAGTTTAGAGTTGAGATCTTCACATGAAAAGGTGATATCTATTTAGTATTTCATTGATATGTATCAGAAAAGGTTGAGTTATCATTAGTAGATATATCCTGTTATTTTCTAATCATTATAACAAAGTTTGGTAAAATCTCTTAACAGAGTAGACCTAATAGTATTTTATGTAAATCTCTTAACCGAGTGCACACTCAAGTAGTGTTGTTAAAATCCTATAACTAGGTAGATCTAATAGATTTGAAATGTTACTCCTAATAGGGTAAGATCACTAGAAGTGATCACCACTTGTAGCCCTAATAGGCAAACCTTTTCTATTTGCAGTAGTAAAGAATTTGTGGGTGTCATCCCCACCACAACTTTTACCTTCTAACAAGGGTTTCTGTGTTACCAAAATACTTGTGTTATGTGATAGATATATTGTTGATTTCATGCTATTTACTTTTGCAAGTTAACTGAATGAATGATACATACAATGGACTCAAGTTATATGTGAAGTTACTACTGTTTGTTGTTTAAGGTTTGAGAGTTGAAATTTTTTGTGGGCATTGATTCACCCCTCCCCTCTTAGTACCCTATCTCTTCATCCCAACACAGTATCACCTATATATGAGAACTTATCCCTCTTTCATTTTTAGTGAACTCAGCACCAATTGACCATACTTCCACGAAGTCTGACAACCATAGGATCTTTGTAGTCAGTTGCTCCCTTATACAATTGTTTATAATATTGATGATGTATATATTATCCACCTTAGCACTTCCAACTATAGTAAGCCAACTCTTGTGGCTCATGATTTTGATTCAAATTAAATTATCTCTCCTTCCATGGTTTAAAATAGGCTTACCACAAACCTTGATGTAAACAAGAACCCACAACTATTCACCTCATGTGGTTTTCTGGATCCTCCCACAAATCCTTTCAAGCTCCATGAATTAACTTACTCTAGTTCTTTTATTTGCTACAATACTTGCACATCAAGGATTTTATATAAAAATCAACATACATATCACAAATTGGGAATGGAACATTGTGTATTATTCCTCCCCATAATGTAAAATTCCACTTATTCAGACAACTAGGAACACTGAAAAGAAAATCATATCATGCTGCATAGAAGAAAATAAAATGCCACCAAAGCTAATGAGTGACTGCGTCATTGGTGACTACTGAGAGGATGCTAAATGTCCTCCCTCCATTGCCTCCTACCTCTAGTTGTTTTTGTTGGTGTAATTTAATATTCCTAATTACACTTAGCTTAATCTTACTTAGGATAATGCATTGCATAGTAGTTTGTGATTGAGACACCTAGGAGTTTTCACCTCAATTAAGAACATGGTGTAGGAGAATTTCCACTTTTGGTGTGAGATCCACCTTTAGTGCTCTTATCACATTATCATCCTAATCCATTGCACATACTTCATTGCATAATGGAGGATGATCCACATTTGGTGGACATGTGATTACACCTAGCATATGTGATATCTTATCAGCTTCTTATCATTGTCTCTTATCACCTTTCCTATATAAGGAGGCCTATTATGTATATTTTAATCATGTCCATGATCAATAATATCATTCTTTCATCTTAATGCAATTGTCTTTCCGATCTCTTGTGGAAGTTATCTTGGTCTTGCATTTGATCCTGGGGGTGTTGTAGAGTCACCTAAAACTCTAACAATTTTGATTTAGAGAACATATTCCTCCTCACTATCTTTGTGTGGAGGGTCTTCGGTAGCCACCCCATTAAGGAACTCTATATCATCATCTAAGACCAATGTCTTATCTATATTTAGTTTGCCATCAAGAAGATATTTAGCATGTTGAGTGCAATTTATAACAATTGTTCCCTTCTTCTTACAATAATAGCATAAAATTTTAGCCCTAGAAAAATAGTTTCTCTTGGATTTAGAAGAATTGGATTTGAAATAATGGTTAGGGTTGTTTGTACCAAATATTGTAGTCTCCTTCGGGTCCATTTTCTTAGCTCCTTCATTAATTAGAGAGGATATTGTATCTTCTAGGCTAGCACTTACTTTGATCAACATGAATACAATATTACTATAACTAGGGGACATGCTATTTACCAAAATATCATCATCATCATCATCATCATCATCATCATCATCTATTGTAGCAAATTTATCCTAGCTAGTTGATTCAATAGAGAATGAAACTTACTAATATTTTGAACAATATTATTACCTTCCACTATTTTTAGCTCAAATAATTTCTGCTTTAAATTGGTCTTTGTATTCATTGCTTGTGATCCAAACAAAGCATTGAAACCATCTGAAACTTCCTTTAAGGTCATTTTTAAGTTGATATGATGGAGATACATGCATCTAATAGTCCAAGACCAATAGGAGCTATTGCCCTTCTATGCTTTATAGTCCACTTTGCAATTTCATCAACATCATTTGGCCTTGCTGTTGTTCCACTTACCACATCCCATAGATCCTTTTCTATAAGGATCAACTATAGCTTGATCTGCCATGTGTGGAACTATGAAACTTCAAATGTTTCTATTAATTTACTATTTTCTCTATTTTTAAAACTATTTGACCCTCCCAAATCTAAATAATATTATAGGTGTCACATTCCACCGATAATGCACCTTAATCATTTTCCAAATTTGAAATGACAATAACTCTATAAACACTAATAAGTAACCTGCAAAATTGAAAACTTAAACTAAATAATAAACATCACTAATTTAAATAAATTGACCTATTATTAACTTCAAACTATTATTAGACACACTACACTCACCTCTTAATGACATGACAATTATAAAATGGACCTTCAGTGAAGCACCAATCTCCATATGCTACCACACATGAAGCTATATCAATCAATAAAGAAACTCATTGATGCAGCTTGGAGAAATGATCTGGAGAATAGACACCAATCAAAAGTCATTGCCAATGAGTATAGCTTGTGAGACTCAAGAATCAAATCTTGCAAAAAAAATATGAAGTGAACCTGTGAATAAAGGCTATGAACCAAGGATTTCATTAGTGCAATTAATGCACCATCAGCCACAAAACAAAGGATGATGAGGATGATACATGCACTGCCTGCGAATAAAAGAATTGCCAAATTAGAAACTATGCAGCTTTTCACCAAAACTGCAATAATGCAATAATGCCCATTTGGGGCCTACCTGTGTAGTCCTTATTGACTTCACAATCTGATACTTACTATATGGTTGTATGTTATTAATTTTATAGTTGATAGTTACAGATATTCAATATTGTAGTTGTATTATTGGTGAATATGGTTGAATCCCATAATTTCACCTCCCCTTTTGATTTTCTATATAATGGCTACCCTACCTCTCTTTTCTCAAGGAAATTTGGGGCTTTTGCATATTTCTTTGTTTTGTGATCAGCAGATCACTAATTGATTGATTCAGTTGCCTTCAGATACATGCATTGCCTACAAATAAAAGAATCACCAAATTAGAAACTATGCAGCTTTTCACCAAAACTCAAATGATCAAACCGCCTATAGAAAAATGAACAGGCATCCAACAAGGCTCAAACCCATATCTGAA
Source organism: Chamaecyparis obtusa (assembly GCA_027943335.1). NCBI lineage: Eukaryota > Viridiplantae > Streptophyta > Pinopsida > Cupressales > Cupressaceae > Chamaecyparis > Chamaecyparis obtusa. Next base: position 3,460,773 of record BSBK01000380.1, on the reverse strand, counting down.
TTATACACAGGAAGATAAGATCATGATGAGATGGAGTTTAATTTGGCCTGAAGGCACGAGTTGGAGAAAATGAAGCCAACACCTAGCAATTGATGAAGAAATTGTAGGGCACACATAGGCTGATAAAATCGATGAACACAAGATGAGAAAATAAAATGAACATTGATCTAAATTTTTTTTGATCAACCACCACATTGGGACAAGGTAAATGCTGGAAAGAAATGCCATCCAAGAAATTGGTAACCATTCTGCCAACTTGTTGATGCAGCCAACCATAGATAGTGCATGAGGCCAAAATTAGAGGCTTTGAGATTGTGTTAGTAGATCAAAGCAATTAAAAAGTCTGGTAAAATGCACAAATGTAAGACTGACCCCTTTAATAGGGTAACCAAACACTATGGAAACCATAGGAGCTGCGAAAGCCACGAACCACAAAATGGAAACCTCCTTTATTAAAATCTCCTCTCCATTTACACCACCCCAACAATAGTGATTTATAATCCCTTCAATCGTGCTATCTCTAATACCATATCAGATTTTAGGCAGAATAGAAGCTGTAAAAGATTCCATTCAAAATAATAGGTGCTTCTCTATATTATCCAATAGGCATTACACAGGATTTTGATATCTTATTTTGGAGGAAATTTCATAAACAACTTTTGAAAGGCTTGGTCCCATGGATGGGGGTTTGAGATTTTTTTAGGAATATTTAAAAGGCAGCGATTCCATGAATTTATATTGTATTTCAACTTAAAATTTCAGCTCCTAAATTTAAGGACTGTTTAATTGATGAAATATGAAATATTAAGAAAGTAGAAAATTTAGTTTCCTTTTAAATTTTTGGTTTTGGGGAAATAAAATGTATAATCTTTGACATGTGCCAAAAATTTCTTCTAACCTGGTGGGGCAATTTCCAGTCCCACCCCATTTTATCCTGCTCCTATTTTGGAGAAAAAGATTCCAAATAATCCTACAACACCCCCCTCCCCCCAAAAAATAAAAATAAAAATAAAAATAAATAAATAAATTCTTATGGCCTTAAAAATAAAGTTGTAGCCTCCCTCCATAGGGCCACTGCCTAAATATGTTGAGTTGTTTTAATAACTCAATATATTATTAGCACTAATCTAATAACAACCACAACCACCTTTTATAGTTTTATGCATTCATGTAAACACTAACAATATATTTCCCAACATTTTATTCATGAAATTTAGTGGGTTTGCAGTATCATTTTGAATCTTAGTTTTTTATAATGAAATGCAAAGGATATGCATTATTGTTAGGTTTTTGTTGGTATGTTATGGAATACAAAAATATAGGTATACAATGTAATTTGGAATATGTGGTTTTCAAGTCATGAAATTTAATGTGTATATATTATAATTGGGAATCTTTGGTTTTTCTCTCATGAAATGTATTTGGCGCACATTATTATTCAAAATCTCCAATTTTCTATTCATTAAATGTAATGGGTATGCACTATTATTTAGAATCTTTGGGTTTTTACTCATGAAATGTAATTGGTATCTAATAATGTATGAATTTTTTGATTGGTTTTAGGATTAGTCATCATACATGTTAACCATGCATCATCAAACCTCATACATGTACTCATTCCCACTTGCATTTTGATGTATTTTTTCATTATTTCTTTGTATGTCATCTAGGTTTTGACTTAATGGCTTTCTCTTCATACTATGAAATCATTACACATAATGTGAAATAAAGAGAACCTCATGTTGTTCTATTAGGAACCATTACACATAAATAGAACATAATGAAATGTAATTGGTATACAATAATGTGCCTATTTTTTGACTAGTTTTAGAATTAGTCATCATACATGTTCTCCATGCATCACCAACGTCATACATGTGCTCATTCGCACTTGTAGTTAGATGTAAATTTTTTTATCATTTCTCTATATGTTGTCCAGGATTTGACTTAATCGATTTCTTTCTCTTTATATTATGAATCACTACATGGAATGTGAAATAAAGAGAACATTGTATTTTTCTATTATGAATGTCTGATTTTCTATTCATGAAATGTAATTGGTATGCAATAATATGCCTAGTTTTTTATTGGTTTTAGCTTTAGTCACCATACATGCTCTCCACACATCACCAAAGCTCATACATGTGTGATGGGATAAGCTAGGATAGACTAGCTAGTCTATGCTCTGAACCTTGTCTAAGGACTCAAGTGTGCTCTGACACCTATGGTTGATTTATAGGATACCTGATACATTCAAGTATCCCCTGATCTACCTAACTAACCCACCAAGTTACACAAGTTCAACTATCACCATGACAAACTTTGCTTTTAGGCACTAACCCTTACATTGGCTCAATAGGGGTCTTTTTGCTTCCAAACCTACTCCACATCCTAACAGTGAGTTCTAATGAGTTCCAAGGACTTTTTATGGCTATAGTAACCTTTTCAAAGCATTGATAAGATTTGGGGATCACCTGATTTGGTAGTTCCTTTGTAATCTAGGGCTACAAGGAAGTGCCAATTAGGCCTCCTTCCAGATTTGTAGGGCTTGTTACTCCTTCCTTGTGAAAAACCAAAATTCTTGGACTTAAGGAATTCTCATACATATGCCTCAATCTCAATGATTTTTGAGGTCTTAAGTGCCCATGTGACCGTACAAGTTATATGGCAAAAATTAGGATTTCAAGGGTTTTAAAACCTCCTCTCTGTCTAGGTCTTCAATAGCCTGCTTCCTTGACTTTCCTAACCTCCTCCTTATCACCAAAAAACCTTCATAAATGTAATGTGACTCCCTCAAAAGGGTAAGTGTTGAAACTCCACCCACTATCCTGTAGAGTCCTCCTAGTGCTGACTGTCCCTAGTCGAACTGAGCATAGTTCGCCTAGGGCTTCCACAAAATCATGTTTGTTTGCTTGCTCCAGGGCCCTGCATCATATTACATATCCATTAGGGTCTATACTTTGAGAATCCATGATCCCATGGGTTTTCCATGGTAGATACCAAAGATATAGCCCTAACACCCCATGTTCCTCAAGATTGAACATGGAACAATATAGAGCAACAGTAACAAGAAAAAGACAACAACAATACTCTAACAAATGAAACCACTACACACAATGAAGTGTTAAACACACAAAATGAATCACACAATAAGATTCCACACAAAGCTTTTTGTATTTATAGGTATTCAGTCATCCAATAGTAACTATTACACACAATTCTTCACTAGTCTGCCTCTCCATACTGTAGCTTCACAATTCTGACAACCAACCCATACATTAGGGTTATAAAAGGCTTAAATATTCTTGTCTAGGAGTGAGTGTCAAGTGTTTAGGGCATATTAAGCCTCTTAGGTTAGGTAGTCATTACAAAACAAAAAGTTGCTAGCAACTTTTGAGCAACTCTTGCTCACACATCTTAATAGACCACTTCTAGGCCTTCCAAAGCACTCATGTGCATCATATGACCACTAATCACTAACTCCTATACCACTATTCAAGAAAAATCCCAAAAACCTCAAGTTGACACTTTTCTTGAGTTAATGGGCAAAGCACACTTAAGAAGACTAGCAGACCTCTAGGACTAACACAAAGCCTAGACACAACCAAAATTGAGTCCAACTCCATTGTGACTCTTATTCCAAATACAAAGCATTAACACACCAAAAACAAGAAGGTGAGGGCCCTGTTAGAGTGGCTCCTGCACCATACTCACCCTCAGCACAAGATAAGGTACCTTGGGGTCTAGAAGAGCTAAATCAATCCCAAACTTCTTGAACTATCCTTCTTCAACCCAGGTGGCTTCAGATTCAGGCTGATCCTTCCATTTGATCAGGTGCTCCATATAGATTTGATGCCTAGTTTCCTTCTTCACCCTAGAATCTAAGATGCTCTCTGCTTTAGCCGGTTCCTTCTTAGGCATGGCATTTGTGTCTATGTCTTGTAATACCTTAGGTGGACCTGTTTCTTGCTGACTAATATCACCCTTGAATCTAATCAGGTCTGCAACATTTAACACCAGTGAGATGGCTAAATCTGAAGGCAAATCCACCTTGTAAGCATTTTATCCATACTTTGCTAAAACCTTGCATGGACCTACTCTTCTCATTTGCAGTTTAGTAGGCATGCCTTTTTGCATTCTTGCCTTGTTAAGATGGACCATAACATAGTCCCCAATCTAAAACTGTACCTCTTTCCTCTTTTCATCCACTTTATCCTTGAGTCTTTGAGTGGACTCAAAAATGGTTTTCTTCACTTGCTCTTGAACCTCCTTGATGGTTTGGGTAAAATCTTCAGCTTGTCCACTCTTCAGCTCCATAAAACCTAAATCTCTCAACTCACACACTCCTCTAGGGTGTCTTCCATAGACTATCTCAAAAGGACTTCTTCTTGTGGTCCTGTTCACACTATCATTATATGCATATTCAACCTGAGATATAACAAGATCCCAAGTCTGCCCATACTCCTTTGTTAAACACCTTAGCAAGTTGCCAAGCACCCTATTGATGACCTCAGTTTGACCATCAGTCTGAGGATGGTATGCTGAACTAAAAGAGAGATTAGTTCCCATCCTTCTCCATAAGGTTTGCCAAAAATGACCCATGAACTTGCTATCCCTATCTGACACAATGCTCAAAGGGAGTCCATGAATCCTAACTATCTCTTTGAAGAAGAGATGTGCTACATAACTTGCATCATGAGTTATCTTGAAAGGAATAAAGTGACTCATTTTAGAGAACCTATCAACCACAACATAGATGCTATCCATACCTGATTTGGTTTTAGGGAGTCCAACCACAAAGTCCATGCTTACACACTCCCAAGGCCTATTTGGAATTGGTAGAGGTTGATAGAGTCCTGCATTACTTGAACCTCCTTTAGCTCTTTGACATATCCCACATTGCTCAACATACCTCTTGACATCCCTTGCTAGCTTAGGCCAAAAGTAGTATCTCTGTACTAACTCCAATGTCTTGTTTATGCCAAAATGTCCACTTAGGCTGCCATTATGCTTCTCTTGGATCAAATTTTCCCTCATGGATCCTCTAGGTACACAAAGCTGATTACCTTTAAACAACAACCCATTTTGAAGGGTGTAATCTACAAACTGACCATGAAAGTTGTTCTCAAACTCTAGGCACACCTTGTAGGCTTGTGAGAAGTCTTCATCTTCCTCATATAAGTCTTTGAAACCTGCTATTCCAATGCTTTGTAGCTGTACCTCTTGGACAGTCAATAATTTCCTACTCAAGGCATCTGAAACCTTGTTAAGCTGCCCCTTCTTGTGCTTTATTGTAAATGTAAAGGATTGGAGATACTCCATCCATTTCAAGTTCCTGTTACTCATCTTTTCTTGAGTATTTATGTAGCTTAAAGCCTGATTATTAGTATAGACAACAAATTCTTTGGGCAAGAGATAATGCCTCCACTTCTTGAGAGATTGTACCAATGCATACAACTCCAAGTCATAAGCTAAATATTTCTTCTTTGCCTCATTGAGCTTCTCACTAAAGAATTCCATAGGCCTTCCTTCTTGACTTAAAACACCCCCTACTGCTATACCACTTGCATCACATTCAATCGTAAACAATTTATCAAAAGTAGGTAAGAGTAGGATAGGTTTAGTGGCTACCTCTTGCTTTAATGTTTGGAATGCTTTCTCAGCTACTTTAGTCCATTTGAACATAGTTTTCAGCCCTCCTTTGATAGTATCCAATACTAATGCACAAATCCCACTGAAGTTCCTGATGAACTTTCTATAAAATTGGGCTAAACCATGAAAACTTCTAACTTCTATCCCTATTTTTGGGGTAGGCCAATTCAAGATTGCCTCCACCTTGCTTGGGTCCATTTTCAAAGTACCTTTGGACACCACAAAGCCCAAATAAATTAGCTCTTATTGCATGAACTCACACTTTTCCAGATTGATTGCTAATTGCTCTTCATGTAGCTTCTTCATTACCAACCTTAGGTGCTCAAAATGTTCTGATTTTGTCTTGCTATAGATGAGTACATCATCTAGATATACCACCACAAATCTGCTTGTGAATTCCTTCAAGACCTCATTCATTAACCTCATGAAGGTGCTTGGGGCACTAGTAAGCCCAAATGGCATGAAAAGCCATTCATACAATCCATCAGTGGTTTTAAAAGTGGTCTTCCACTCATCACCCTCCTTTATTCTGATTTGGTGATAACTACTCTTCAAATCCAACTTTGTAAAATACATAGCACCTCCTAAGCAATCCATCAAATCCTCTATTCTTGGAATGGGGAACCTATACCTAATAGTGATCTTATTGATAGCCCTTGAATTTGTGCAAAGTCTCCATTTTCCTTCTTTCTTGGATGCCAAAACTACTGGGACTGCACATGGACTTATACTCTTCTTGATCAGCCCTTGATCCAACAACTCTCGCACTTGCCTTGCTACTTCCTTATTCTGATCCGGGGTTAGCTTGTAGGCTACTTTGTTAGGTAGATAAGCACTGGGAACAAAATCAATTTGATGACTTATTGCTCTTCTTGGAGGTAAAGTGGTAAGGGTTCCATCACTCACTATATCTTTGAATTCTTTCAACATTTGCTGCACTTCCAATGGTAAATCTACCTTCAACTTCTTGTCTTCCTCCTTTGGTTTCACCATAATAGCACATCCTATGGTCTCCTCATCCTATAGAGCATGTAAGAACTCTTTACCACTGCTAAGCAACACACTAGGTGTCTTAGAAGTTCCCTCTTCATTCTCTGTTAAGGACTGAATTTTGAAAGTCCTCCCATCCTTCTTGAAAGCAATGGAGTTTTCCTCTCCATCATAGACCATCTTTCTATCAAACTGCCAGGGTCTTCCCAATAGAAGATGGCATGCATCCATGGGTAAGACATCACAAAGAATTCTATCTTTATAGCCTCCAATAGAAAACTCTACCCATGTCTGCTCATTAACTAGCACACTTTGCTCCTGGTTCAACCAAGTCACCTTGTAGGGGTTTGCATGTGGAACCTTAGTGAGTTTAAGCTTCTTTTCTACTTCCTCTGCTATGATGTTATCAGTAGACTCTGGATCTACTATAACCTTGCATACTTTGCCTTGTATCTTGCACCTGACTCTAAAAAGAGCCGTTCTTTGCTTTGGTTCACCTTGATTAGGCTGCCTTATAAGCACCCTCCTGAACATAAGGTTCTCCCCCATTTCTAATTCCAATTTTCTGACCTCATTAGTGCATGAGTTTCTGCTATCCTCTTGGGTATAGGATACCCTCTTCTCATTATGTGAGGTTGATGGTTTGTCAGGACACCTATAGGCATGGTGTCCAAGCTATCCACACTGATAGCACTTCATAGTGGCAAAGTAGGAGCTACTCCTTCCTGTTCCTCTTCCTCTGCTTCCTTGAGAACCTCTTCCTCTACCATAAGATCCTCTTGTACTAATTTCTATACTTTTTTCCAAGAGTCTTCTCTCACCTTGGTTTCTTGGTTCACCACCTCTACTAGAACCTCCTCTTTGACCCCCTCTAGAGTCTCTACCTCTTCCTCTGTTCTTGGAATTAGTTTCTTTCTTTCTCCTCTATTTGTCTTCAAGATTTTGTGCCATATGCTGACATCCAAGTACAGTGGTAGGAGTGAACAAACTCATCTCTTCTGCTATGCTCCATTTCAAACCACTGAGGTACCTTGCCACTTTAATGCTTTCATCTTCTTGGACTCTAGATCTAAAGCTCAATTTGTGGAACTCTTCAGTATAAGTAGCTACATCCATTTCCTTCTGTCTAAGTGTCAACCTTTTCTTATGCTATTTTATTTCATAATCAGTTGGTAAGTATGCTTCCTTGACTTTGTTGACCATAGCTTTCCAATTAGAGATTGGATTCTTTCCCTCTTTCTCCCTTTCACCTTGCAAGTAGTTCCACTAGGTTAATGCTTGTCCTCACAACCTAGATTTGGCCACCTTGACCTTCTGTGCTTCTAAGATCTCTTCACATTCAAATTGATTCTCCATGCATTCAATCCATTGCATCACAAGCTCAGTATCCATCCTGCCAATTAGTAATGGGACACCTTCAAGTGCCTTGCCTGTGATAGCCTTCAGGGCTTTGAGAAACTCCTCATCTTGTGTTGGAGGATCAGGTGTAGGTACATCATCATCAAGAGTCTTCTCTTTTCCCTTAGCATCCTTCTCCTCCATTTTCACATTCACCTTATCAGCTTTTGATTGGACATCATCCAAGAGTTGTTCCATCTAATACAACCTTTCATGCAGGAGTCTGTTAGCTTCCTCTTGATCTTCTACTTTCTTGGCAAGCTTTGCATTGGTCACCATTTTCTATTTTTTAGATGATCCACTTGATTATTCTAGTGGTTGAAACATCCACCCTTCACTTCCCAAGCCTTAAGAGGCTCTAATACCAATCTGATGGGATAAGCTAGGATAGACTAGCTAGTCTATGCTCTGAACCTTGTCTAAGGACTCAAGTGTGCTCTGACACCTATGGTTGATCTATAGGATACCTAATACATTCAAGTACCCCCTGATCTACCTAAGTAACCCACCAAGTTACACAAGTTCAACTATCACCATGACAAACTTTGCTTTCAGGCACTAACCCTTACATTGGCTCAATAAGGGTCTTTTTGCTTTCAGACCTACTCCACATCCTAACAATTAGTTCTAATGAGTTCCAAGGACTTTTTATGGCTATGGTCACCTTTTCAAAGCATTGATAAGATTTGGGGATCACTCAATTTGGTAGTTCCTTTGTAATTTAGGGCTACAAGGAAGTGCCAATTAGGCCTCCTTCCGGATTTGTAGGGCTTGTTACTCCTTCCCTGTGCAAAACCAAAATTCCCGGCCTTAAGGAATTCTCATACATATGCCTCAATCTCAAGGATTTTTGAGGTCTTAAGTGCCCATGTGACCGTACAGGTTATATGGCAAAAATTAGGGTTTCAAGGGTTTTAAAACCTCCTCTTTGTCTAGGTCTTCAATAGCTTGCTTCCTTGACTTTCCTAACCTCCTCCTTATCACCAAACAACCTTCATAAATTTAATGTGACTCCCTCAAAAGGGTAAGTGTTGAAACTCCACCTACTATCTTGTAGAGTCCTCCTAGTGCTGACTGTCCCTAGCCGAACTGAGCATAGTTCGCCTAGGGCTTCCACAAAATCATGTTTGTTTGCCTACTCTAGGGCCCTACATCATAGTACATATCCATTAGGGTCTATACTTTGAGAATCCATGATCCCATGGGTTTTCCATGGTGGATACCAAAGATACAGCCCTAACACCCCATGTTCCTCAAGACTGAACAGGGAACAGTATAGAGCAACAGTAACAAGAAAAAGACAACAACAATACTCTAACAAATGAAACCACTACACATAATGAAGTGTTAAACACACAAAATGAATCACACAATAAGATTCCACACAAAGCTTTTTGTATTTATAGGTATTCAGTCATCCAACAGTAACTGTTACACACAATTCTTCACTAGTCTGCCTCTCCGTACTGTAGCTTCACAATTCTGACAACCAACCCATACATTAGGATTATAAAAGGCTTAAATATTCTTGTCTAGGAGTGAGTGTCAAGTTTTTAGGGCGTATTAAGCCTCTTAGGTTAGGTAGTCATTACAAAACAAAAAGTTGCTAGCAACTTTTGAGCAACTCTTGCTCACACATCTTAATAGATCACTTCTAGGCCTTCCAAAGAACTCATGTGCATCACATGACCACTAATCACTAACTCCTATACCACTATTCAAGAAAAATCCCAAAAACCTCAAGTTGACACTTTGCTTGAGTTAATGGGCAAAGCACACTTAAGAAGACTAGCAGACCTCTAGGACTAACACAAAGCCTAGACACAACCAAAATTGAGTCCAACTCCATTGTGACTCTTATTCCAAATACAAAGCATTAACACACCAAAAATAAGAAGGTGAGGGCCCTCTTAGAGGTGCTCCTGCACCAATGTGTGCTCATTCCCACTTGCGGTTTGAATTATTTTTTCATCATTTCTCTGTATGTTGTCGAAGGTTTGACTTAATCAATTTATTTCTCTTTATACTATGAAATCATTACATGAAATGTAAAAAAAAGAGAACATTATGTTGTTCTATTAGTAATATTTGGTTTTCTATTCATGAAATGTAATTGGTATATAATAAAGTGCCTTTTTTTTACTAGTTTTAGGATTAGTCATCATAAATACTATCTATGCATCAGGAAAACTCTACACATCATTTATCCTTTCTCCTTACAACCAACGATATGGTTTTATCTATTTCTATCCACTTATACCAAGCCTTGCAGTGTTGGGGCAAGTGCTTGCAATTTTATGAGCCCTAAAATGTTTGGATTTGTCTTATGTCATCCAGGGTTTGACTTAATCAATTTCTTTTGCTTCATGCTATGAAATCATTATATGGAATGTAGAAAAAAGAGAACATTGTGTTACTCTATTTGGATCTCTAGTTTTTTAATCATGAAACGTAATGGGTATACATTTTTGTGCCAATCATTTTACTACATTGACTAGAGTTTAGCCTGAATATGTATTTTTGCTAAATTATTTTTTATGTTAATTTAATAGCTAGAATGAGCTAGCTCATATAAAAAAGGTCCTTTACATTACTTTTACATCGCTATATGAATTCCACTTATGCCTTCCTTGGCTCCTTGACAAAATGAAGCGTAACCAAATTACTTGTATAAAACACTTGCAACCTACTATGCTCCAAATACATTTTGGAGCTTACAATTCTATCTATATAACTTATAACTAAATACAAAAACAATTACACCCCTATATCAAAATGTGAAAGAAATATTACACTAACTAGCATAGTAGACAAAATAGACACATATAGATACCCTTTACTCGTCAACTTATTCTCTCCTAGATTTTTAGTTTCCTTGACCCTTGCAACCACTAGGAAATTTGCAATACAAGAATGATGTGTTGGGCTCCTTTTAATTTCTTCCACATCTCTATTTTTTTCTCTTTCCATTCCTCACTATCCTTCAGGAGCTCTAACACAACCAAAATTTCATCATTATCCTCATATTCTTCTAGTAGGCCTTCCTCCCTCATGCAATCATTTTTCCATCCCTCAACTTGGTGCTCCAACATATAGGAAATACATTTTAGAAATATGAGGTTTCAATGTATGTCCCCCCACCTAGCTTCCAACAGGTTTGGCTCTAGTTTCCTCACTATCAGTCAAGTAATAGTTCTAGTATAGAGACACCAATATATTGTTCTCTACATTGTCAAGAACCACATCAATCTCTCCTAAGAATGCATATGTGAATAGGATTTTAAATTTTTTCTCAGCCCAAGCCTTTGAAACCCTCAAATACAGTGTCAACACCAAGAATATTGAGTTGATATCAGAGTTAACCCTATAACTATGATACACCATTATAAATTCTAGGCCTAAAACAACCTTCACAACATGCAAAATCATTGGGTGACCCACAATTAATACTGACAACAACCTTTTATCACTTATTTCCCTTGAAAAGGCCATTTGTTGCTTGGTACACTCTAGAGCACAACTATGTCCATTGCTGATACCGCACTAAACTTGAGGAAAAGTGAAAGGATATATAAGTCACCACTCACCCTTGTTGGTATAAATAGCAAACGTTCAATGACACTCTAACTATACATTTGTCACAACCTCCCACATGGCATTTGGCCTTAATAAATTGAAATTGTATCAAGTCACAATGGGAAATATTTTAGTTTATGATGAACTATAGTTTAATGAAAAATATAGATTATTAATTGTGTCTAATGATTTTATGTAGTGAACATTTACATAATTATATCATCGTAACAAGGAACTATGGCATGAAAGTTTGTATTCATCAAGCATATGATTAAATTTAGATGAATAATCAATAGCTTAATGAATATAACCTTTTGTGCCACAATTGGACCTCTTACTTTCAAATATTTTTGTGCTCTTGCGCGTGCCGACATTGACCCCAAAAACATTGGCAATGTATCATTTCCCACATGGAGATGGGTGCAAAGGTGTTTATGAATGGGGTGTCAAATGATTTTTTGGGATGTTGAAATTTTTTTGGAAGGTGTTGAATGATTTTATGAAAGCCCCATTCTAACATTAAAGTGGTCAATGATAGTGGACCCACAATTGATTTGTTTTATAATTAAATGATTTATCATTTAACACTACACTATAATAGTTCAACAACTCACTAAAATCTGTATTTGTGAATTGTATTTTATGGTCAACTTTATTGTAGCATTTAATTATGGTTTTCATAAATTATACAACTGTATATAAATGTACAGGTATTAAGTGTATACATTAGTTACATGCATGGAGATATGTGAAACATAGACATTCAGACATCTTTTGAGTTGACAACTTAAATATTTATCAATTTAGCATTAGGAAGGGAACTAACTAAAATCATTCAACATTGTAGTAAATCCATTCAATATATTACATAAACATATCTAATCCATGATTGCAACATTGAAACACCAGACAAAATATTTGAACCTTAAATTGAATTTCATGAAAATCGTTACATATGTAAGGTCCAAATCACCTTAGAATAAACATTATCACCATTTTTTATCATATCATAGCTATACACTAATTTGATCTGCAAAGCATATCCCAAAATTATTGTACAACATTGATCAAAATTTCACATTTATGACTAGTCTAATCAATTCTCCATAAATCCTAGATAAGGATGAGGTGTCTCATATCCAAAGATAAAACTCTCTTCTCCACTTGTAAGAGTTTTTAGTTGATTGTAAGAGCTTTGTAATTGACAAGATAAAGGAGCTATTAATGTGTTTCTTTGAACAACATTAATTTCTATTTTTGACGAGAACCCACATGGAGTCACTTGCTGCACATTACTAATTCTTGATAAGTGTGAGATGAAGAGGTTGAACATCTAAATCAAAACAAGGTTATTTTAGGGTAGAGGTATAGTTGGGGTACTCTAGTCATTGTCTTTCTTAGAGAGTGGAGATGTACTATGTGTACTCTTGTATTTTCCTTTTCGAGATTTTCCTCTTTTTGGCTAACCTCTATTTCTTATGCAGGAGCATCCTAGGGTAGTTGGAAATCTTGCATCAACCAAAAAGATGTTTTGTATTTTGTTCTTATTTTCCGGTTTGAGTGATTGAGTTTTGAATTCTATTTTATCAATTAGTGTCCTCAACCAATCTAGCTCATAAAAGTGAGGTGGCATTGGGATGATTCATCCCTTGAGGTTGTATCAATCTTGAGGTTGGTGAATTCCCTTCTCCATATTTTGGGGAGCTTGACATGAAGCTAGTGTCCTCTCCATCATCACTATTATTCTTTTTCTTGAGTGATAGTATATTTTTCAATATGCTAACCATCACTCCCATATCACCACCTAATTAGGGGTTGTGTAATATGGTTTTACCATTTACCTATCTTTACATCCCTTCTAGTATAGAACAATATCCTCTACATACCTTGGAACATAAGTTAAATAGACCGCCATAAGGGGTCTAATGGTTGATCCCTCATGTCGAGTGGAAGTCATTGTTAGAAAGTAAAGATGCCCAAGATAACTGAGAGGGGGGGGGGTGAATCAGTTATTAGATAATTTATCCATTCAACAACTTTAAACAATATAATCAATGTATTGATCAACCATAGAAAGATAATCATACACAATTGCACAATAACACACGATATGTTAACTAGGGAACCTCTTGAAAAGAGTAAACCCCGGTGGGAATGATGCCCACAAAATGATGCACTAATATGAAATTTCCTTGTTAGAGGATGGACCCTGTTAGGAGTCTTATGAAATACATTCAGTACATATAAATCCCTGTTAGGAGATTTTGAATCCTTGTTAAAAGATTCTAACCTGGTTAAGAGTTTATGGAAGACAGAAGGACCCATTGCCCAAACAGCTTCAAGGAAAGATCTCTGAACCCACTGTCCAAAAGATCTTAGAATTATTCAATAGAATAATATGAAATATATTACCTCCTTCACACTGTGCCAAAACTGCACTCTCTGCTACACAAGATCACAATTCCAGATCTTTGTACTCACAAGTCTTCCTTCATCACTGAATTAGCTCTTTTCTTCACTTCATGCATACATTCGCATCTCACTCTTCATAGTACACATTACAATAAGGAAAAAATTCCTTCTTATATACCAAACTCAAATAATTACAAATGAGTCGGTCCTCAATTACAAAATAATAAATTCTACACATAAAACTGTTGGCTTCCAGTTACTGTAACTTTCTCCAAACATATCCTCGAAGTTTGCATTATGAACTACATCATCATTAATGAGTCTCCAACATCCCTTTAACTGTGCAAAATCAGATTCCATCCCAGCTAAGAGATATCCTCCGATTTCTGAACATCGCTACACAGAAACACTGTCTAAACATTGCTTTCACCAAAATGCTCATAACTCTTACAAATGAATGCATTTCTTTTTGCACTATTAACCATAAGTTAATAACACACCAAAGAACATACCATCAAATGCACAAAAGCCAATCTGCAATACAACATGTGTGCAAAACAAAACTGTACCTACTTTCCTGCTAATATCCAGAATATCACTGTGTTGACATCAATGACAATCCAAGTCATGAATGCAACAACAACTGCTACAGAATGACTACCAAAACACTTTTCATTCATTCCTAGCAATCTCCCCCATTGGAATTGATGGCAACATAGATGAAAAACATCCAATGTTCCAAAATTCCAATACTGCAACATCACTGCAAAATATCAAATTAAATCTTGCTTCGTTTTCCTATTTAGCTCTCTCATACAATCCACAATGTTTTTCATGTATATCTCTCCCCCATTGACATCAATGACAGAAATTCTATCACTAAGTCAACAACAACTCAATGTCAAAAGACACTTTTCAGAAGAATACAATAACAAGAGTCCTCATGACTCAGCTCATAAACTCCCCCATAGAGGAAGTTCCAACATCCAATCCAGAAGAAAGATAGGGCTCATATACCACTGGACGGATGCAATCATCTGCATCAATTCTCAAAAATAGGTTGGGGCATAACCCCAAGCATACCTCTCAGATACACAAATGTATCTTTAGGTAAAGGCTTTGTAAATATATCTTCTATCTGCTCCTTTGTACTTATGTACACCAATCTTACTTCTCTTTCTGCAACTTTCTCTCTTACAACATGATACTTGATCTCAATATGTTTAGTATTAGAATGTAAAATAGGATTTTTTGACATACTCACTGTACTGGTGTTATCACAATGTATAACAACAGGCTCATCAAACTTTATTCCAATATCTTTCAACATCTGCTTCATCCAAATAATCTGATTACAATTATTTGCTGCTGTAACATATTCTACTTCTGCTATGCTTTGTGAAGTACAATTCTACTTCTTACTTAGGCAAGAGACCAATTTACCTCCAAGAAAAAAGGCTCCACCACTGGTGCTTTTCTTTTCATCAACGCTGCCTCCCCAACCTACATCAGTATAGGCACATAATGTAAAATCATTAGAATTCTCATACCATAATCCATAATCCATTGTTCCTTTTAGATATCTCAGTATCCTCTTTACTACTGCATAATGTGATTCTCTAGGTTCTACTTGAAATCTTGCTACGATCCCCATTGAATGTGCTATATCAGGTCTTGTATGTGTCAAGTACTGCAATCCTCTAATCATAGATCTGTACTTTTTCTGCTCAACTGCTGGTGTCTCATCTTTGCTAGATAACTTATGTCGAGTTACCATAGGTGTTCCAATAGGTTTAGAATCTTCCATTCCAAATCTTTTCAATAATTCATTTAAATACTTAGTCTGACTTACAAATATACCTTCCTTGCTTTGTGTTATCTGTAATCCCAAAAAATATTTCATTTCTCCAATCATGCTCATCTCAAATTCAGTCTTCATTTCATTTGCAAATTTGTCACTAGCTTCATCTTCTCCTCCAAAGATAATATCATCAACAAATATAACTATAACCAACAAACCATTCTAAATTTCTTTTGTGTATAAGTTACTATCTGCTGTTCCTTTTATAAATCCCAATTTCAATAAATACTTATCCAATCTTGCATACTAGGTTCTAGGTGCTTGTTTTAATCCATATAAAGCTTTCTTTAACTTACATACCATATCTCCTTCTTATGTCAAAGGAAAACCTTCAGGCTACTCAATGTAGACTTCTTCTTCGAATTCACCATTCAAAAATGCTGACTTCACATCCATCTGATACACTCTAAATTTCTTGTAAGTTGCATATGCTAGAAACATTCTCACTGCTTCAAGTCTGGCCACAGGTGCAAAAGTTTCTTCATAGTCAATTCCTTCTTGTTGTGAATATCCTTTACATACAAATCTTGCTTTGTTTCTTATCACTTCTCCTTGTTCATTCATCTTGTTTCTGAATACCCACTTTGTTCAAATCACATTCTTTTCTTTAGGTCTAGGGACCAATTCCCATGTCTTGTTTTTTTCAATCTGCTCTAGTTCTTCTTTCATAGCATTGATCCAATGTTCATCTTCACAAGCTTCATTAGTAGTCTTAGGTTCAATTTGAGAAATCAAACATAAATGTACCTTATTTCGAGTCAAAACTCCTCTATCTAAACTTCCAATAACTTGCTCAACAAGGTGATGTCTTGAAGTATACCTGTTAGGTGTCATAGTTACTAATCTTGTTTTGACTGTAGATTCTTCTCTGCTTTCTTCTTTGTTTTCTTCTCTATCTTCTTCAGTATGACTCTCATTCAGCAAATCACTGTTAGTTTCAAAAAATAATTCTGCATTTTCAATGTTAGACTGAGGTTGTGCTTCTCGATCAGATTCATAATCAAGCATTCTTTCTAGAATTTTAAACTTCTCATCAACTTTTACATTTGCACTTTCAACAATAGTCTTAGTTATTTTTTTATAACATCTATATGCTTTGCTTTTTAAAGAATATCCAAGAAATATTCCTTCATCACTTCTAGGATCAAACTTTCCTATATCATCATCTCTCTTTATATAACATTTACTTCCAAAAATTCTAAAATACTTAACTGAGGGTGTATGTCCAAACCATAATTCATAAGGTGTCTTGTTTGTATCTGCTCTAATTTTTACTTTGTTCATAGTGTATACTGTTGTGTTCACTGCTTCTCTCTAAAAAGTTTTAGCCAAATCATTTTCAAACAACATAGCTCTTGCTGCTTCAGTTATTGACCTGTTCCATCTTTCTACGATACCATTTTGTTCTGGTGTTCTAGGGGCTGAAAGTTGTCTCTTAATACCATTCATTTCACAAAAAGTGTTAAACTCTCTAGATGTGAATTCACCACCTCTATCAAATCTTAGACACTTAATCTTCATTCCAGATTCATTCTCAATTTTTCTTTTCATGATCTTAAATTTATCAAATGCTTCAGATTTTTCTTTCAAAAATGCAATCCACATCATTCTTGTAAAATCATCAACAAGAATCATAAAATACCTTTCACCATAGAATCCTCTAGTCCTAGTAGGACCACTCAGGTCTGTATGAACAATCTCCAGCTTCTCTGTCGATGTGAACTTCTTATTGGGAAATGAACTCCTTTTCTACTTTGCCATCATACATTCTTTGCAAATCATGTTAGTAGGTTTCATAATTCTAGGTAAATCTCTTACTGCAAGTGTAGTGCTCACCTTGACAATATTATCAAAGTTTATATGACAAAAATCATCAACAAGAATCATAAAATACCTTTCACCATAGAATCCTCTAGTCCTAGTAGGACCACTCAAGTTTTCTCATATATAAGCTTTGATAATATTGTCAAGGTGAGCACTCCACTTGTGGTAAGAGATTTACCTAGAATTATGAAACCTACTAACATGATTCGCAAAGAATGTATGATGGCAAAGTAGAAAAGGAGTTCATTTCCTAATAAGTTCACATCGACAGAGAAGTTGGAGATTGTTCATATAGACTTGAGTGGTCCTAATAGGACTAGAGGGTTCTATGGTGAAAGGTATTTTATGATTCTTGTTGATGATTTTACAAGAATGATGTGGATTGCATTTTTGAAAGAAAAATCTGAAGCATTTGATAAATTTAAGATCATGAAAAGAAAAATTGAGAATGAATCTGGAATGAAGATTAAGTGTCTAAGATCTGATAGAGGTGGTGAATTGACATCTAGAGAGTTTAACACTTTTTGTGAAATGAATGGTATTAAGAGACAACTTTCAGCCCCTATAACACCAGAACAAAATGGTATTGCAGAAAGAAGGAACAGGTCAATAATTGAAGCAGCAAGAGCTATGTTGTTTGAAAATGTTTTGGCTAAATTTTTTTGAAGAGAAGCAGTGAACACAACAGTATACACTATGAACAGAGTACAAATTAGAGTAGGTACAAACAAGAAACCTTATGAATTATGGTTTGGACATACACCCTCAATTAAGTATTTTATAATTTTTGGAAGTAAATGTTATATAAAGAGAGATGATGATATAGGAAAGTTTGATCCTAGAAGTGATGAAGGAATATTTCTTGGATATTCTTTAAAAAGAAAAGCATATAGATGTTATAAAAAAAGAAATAAGACTATTGTTGAAAGTGCAAATGTAAAAGTTGATGAGAAATTTAAAATTCAGGAAAGAATGCTTGATTATGAATTTGATGGAGAAGCACAACCTCAGCCTAACATTGAAAATGCAGAATTATTTTTTGAAACTAACAGTGATTTGCTGAATGAAAGTCATACTAAAGAAGATAGAGAAGAAAACAGAGAAGAAAGCAAAGAAGAATCTACAGTCGGAACAAGATCAGTAACTATGACACCTAACAGGTATACTTCAAGACATCACCCTGTTGAGCAAGTTATTGGAAGTTTAGATAGAGGAGTTTTGACTCGAAATAAGGTACATTTATGTTTGATTTCTCAAATTGAACCTAAGACTACTAATGAAGCTTTTGAAGATGAACATTGGATCAATGCTATGAAAGAAGAACTAGAGCAGATTGAAAAAAACAAGACATGGGAATTGGTCCCTAGACCTAAAGACAAGAATGTGATTAGAACAAAGTGGGTATTCAGAAACAAGATGAATGAACAAGGAGAAGTGATAAGAAACAAAGCAAGATTGGTATGTAAAGGATATTCACAACAAGAAGGAATTGACTATGAAGAAAATTTTGCACCTGTGGCTAGACTTGAAGCAGTGAGAATGTTTCTAGCATATGCAACTTACAAGAAATTGAGAGTGTATCAGATGGATGTGAAGTTAGCATTTTTGAATGGTGAATTGGAAGAAGAAGTCTACATTGAGTAGCCTCAAGGTTTTCCTTTGACACAAGAAGGAGATATGGTAT
This sequence comes from Chamaecyparis obtusa, assembly GCA_027943335.1. Classification (NCBI taxonomy): domain Eukaryota; kingdom Viridiplantae; phylum Streptophyta; class Pinopsida; order Cupressales; family Cupressaceae; genus Chamaecyparis; species Chamaecyparis obtusa. Next base: position 3,441,376 of record BSBK01000380.1, on the reverse strand, counting down.
GTAAGTTAAAGAAAGCTTTATATGGATTAAAACAAGCACCTAGAACCTGGTATGCAAGATTGGATAAATATTTATTGAAATTGGGATTTATAAAAGGAATAGCAGATAGTAACTTATACACAAAAAAAATTGAGAATGGTTTGTTGGTTATAGTTATATTTGTTGATGATATTATCTTTGGAGGAGAAGATGAAGCTAGTGACAAATTTGCAGATGAAATAAAGACTGAATTTGAGATGAGCATGATTGGAGAAATGAAATATTTTTTGGGATTACAGATAACACAAAGCAAGGAAGGTATATTTGTAAGTTAGACTAATTATTTAAATGAATTATTGAAAATATTTGGAATGGAAGATTCTAAACCTGTTGGAACACTTATGGTAACCGGACATAAGTTATCTAGCAAAGATGAGACACCAGCAGTTGAGCAGAAAAAGTATAGATCTATGATTGGAGGATTGCAGTACTTGACACATACAAGGTCTGATATAGCACATTCAGTGGGGATTGTAGCAAGATTTCAAGTAGAACCTAGAGAATCACATTATGCAGCAGTAAAAAAGATACTGAGATATCTGAAAGGAACAATGGATTATGGATTATGGTATGAGAATTCTGATGATTTTACCTTATGTGCCTATATTGATGCAGATTGGGGAGGCAACACTGATGACAAGAAAGCACCAGTGGTGGAGCCTTTTTTCTTGGAGGTAAATTGGTCTCTTGCCTAAGTAAGAAGTAGAATTGTACTTCACAAAGCACAACAGAAGTAGAATATGTTGTAGCAACAAATAATTGTAATCAAATTATTTGGATGAAGCAGATGTTGAAAGATATTGGAATAAAGTTTGATGAGTTTGTTGTTATACATTGTGATAACACCAGTACAATGAGTATGTCAAAAAATCCTATTTTACATTCTAAGACTAAACATATTGAGATCAAGTATCATGTTGTAAGATAGAAAGTTGCAAAAAAAGAAGTAAGATTGGAGTACATAAGTACAAAGGAGCAGATAGCAGATATATTTACAAAGCCTTTACCTAAGGATACATTTGTGTATCTGAGAGGTATGCTTGGGGTTATGCCCCAACCTATTTTTGAGAATTGATGCAGATGATTGCATCTGTCCAATGGTATATGAGCCCTATCTTTCTTCTGGATTGGATGTTGGAACTTCCTCTATGGGGGAGTTTATGAGCTGAGTCATGAGGACTCTTGTTATTGTATTCTTCTAAAAAGTGTGTTTTGACATTAAGTTATGGTTGAATTAGTGATAGAATTTATTTCTTTGATGTCAATGGGGGAGAGATATACATGAAAAACATTGTGGATTGTATGAGAGAGCTGAATAGGAAAACGAAGCAAGATTTAATTTGATATTTTGCAGTGATGTTGCAGTATTGGATTTTTGGAACATTAGATGTTTTTCATCTATGTTTCCATCAATGCCAATGGGGGAGATTGTTAGGAATGAATGCAAAGTGTTTTGGCAGTCATTCTGTAGCAGTTGTTGTTGCATTCATGACTTGGGTTGTCATTGATGTCAACACAGTGATATTCTAGATATTAGCAGGAAAGCAGGTACAGTTTTGTTTTGTGCACATGTTGTATTGCAGATTAGATTTTGTGTAGTTGATGGTATGTTCTTTGGTGTGTTATTAACCTATGGTTAATAGTGCAAAAATAAATTCATTCATTTGTAAGAGTTATGAGCATTTTAGTGAAAGCAGTGTTTAGACAGTGTTTCTGTGTAGCGATGTTAAAAAATTGGAGGATATGTCTTAGCTGGGATGGAATCTGATTTTGTGCAATTAAAGGGATGTTGGAGACTCATTAATGATGACGTGGTTCACAGTGCAAACTTTGAGGATATGTTTGGAGAAAGTTATAGTAACTGGAAGCCGACAATTTTATGTGAATTCTATGTGTAGCGTGTAGAATTTATTATTTTGTAATTGAGGACCGACTCATTTGTAATTATTTGAGTGTGGTATATAAGAAGGAATTTTTTCCTTATTGTAATGTGTACTATGAAGAGTGAGATGTGAATATATGCATGAAGTGAAGAAAAGAGCTAATTCAGTGATGAAGGAAGACTTGTGAGTACATAGATTTGGAATTGTGATCTTGTGTAGCAGAGAGTGCAGTTTTGGCATAGTGTGAAGGAGGTAATATATTTCATTTTATTCTATTGAATAATTCTAAGGTCTTTTGGACAGTGGGTTCAGAGATCTTGCCTTGAAGTTGTTTGGGCAGTGGGTCCTTCTGTCTTCCATAAACTCTTAACCGGGTTAGAATCTTTTAACAAGGATTCAAAATCTTCTAACAGGGATTTATATGTACTAAATGTATTTCATAAGACTCCTAACAGGGTCCATCCTCTAACAAGGAACTTTCATATTAGTGCATCATTTTGTGGGCATCATTCCCACCGGGGTTTACTCTTTTCAAGAGGTTCCCTAGTTAACATATCTTGTGTTATTGTGCAATTTTGTATGATCATCTTTCTATGATTGATCAGTACATTGATTATATTGTTTAAAGCTATTGAATGGATAAATTATCAGATAACTGATTCATCCCCCCCTCTCAGTTATCTTGGGGATCTTTACTTTCTAACAATTCATATCAGAGTGGTAGGTCCTTGAAAGAAAAGTTTAACAACTTAAGGAGATCCATGGCGAATTTCAGAAAAGAAAGCCCTAAGTTTGATGGAGTAAATTTTGACAGCTAGAAAGAAAAGATGAAGACACATCTATTGTGTTTAGGACCAAGTTATTGGTTGATTACAAAGAATGAGAAGACTATCATTGAGGAAGACAATCTAGAGAACCAGATGGTAAGAAAATCTTTAAATGTTGAACTTGTCAAGAATATGGTCATTTTGCATCTAAATGTCCTAAAAGAGTTACGAAGTATAGAAGCAACTTTAAACCTAGGAGATCTAAAGAATGTTATTATGCAAATGATGAAGATTTTGAAGATTTTGTATCTGCTTTGATTTGTACTCTGTTCATAGTGTATACTGCTGTGTTCACTACTTCTCTCCAAAAAGTTTTAGCCAAATCATTTTCAAACAACTTAGCTCTTGCTGCTTTAGTTATGGTTGATCAGTACATTGATTATATTGTTTAAAGCTGTTGAATGGATAAATTATCAGATAACTGATTCACCCCCCCCTCTTAGTTATCTTGGGGATCTTTGCGTTGTTGCTTGAATACTAGTGTCAAAGTTCTCAAAATTTTCCATATCACTTCATTCTCTGTCTTATCACCTCCATAAGACTTTATTCCTATCACAATCTTAGACATCCTACCAATATAGCTTCTAATAGATTCATCTTCCATCATTCTGATATCTTCAAATGCACAAATCCAATTATGTAATCTAGCCTTCTTTGCATGTTCATCACCTTTAAAAGTAGAATGTAAAGCTTTCCAAATTGCACGAGATGTTTTCAAACATCTTACCTGACTATATTTTCTTTTCTTTGTAGAATTTATTATTTTGTAATTGAGAATTCACATAAAACTATCAGCTTCCAGTTACTGTAACTTTCTCCAAACATATCCTCAAAGTTTGTGCTATGAACCACATCATCATTAATGAGTTTCCAACATCCCTTTAACTGCACAAAATCAGATTTCATCCCAGCTAAGAGATATCCTCCGATTTCTGAACATCGCTACACAGAAACACTGTCTAAACACTGCTTTCACCAAAATGCTCATAACTCTTACAAATGAATGAATTTCTTTTTGCACTGTTAACTATAGGTTAATAACCCACCAAAAAACATACCATCAACTGCTCAAAAGCCAATCTGCAATAAAACATGTGTGCAAAACAAAACTGTACCTACTTTCCTGCTAATATCCAGAATATCACTGTGTTGACATCAATGACAATCCAAGTCATGAATGCAACAACAATTGCTATAGAATGACTGCCAAAACACTTTGCATTCATTCCTAATAGTCATCACATAAGAGGTACTCTTCATGAATGGTTTTCATTATGTGCAATATAAGAAGTGCTTGAAAACCATTAGAACTCCTGACAAGCTATTTCTTCCCCCTTTGGGATCAACTACCTCGATGGTCTAGGTGGGACCCAAGGTAGTTTCTACAACTTTTGTTATTATCCTAAGTTGGACCTCTTTCAAGTCATGCTAGGTGAATAGGTGTGAATTGGATTCACCTCTATGGGTAGGATTAATTGTGGGTGTATGGGGTTGAATAGTGGTAGATAAGTTAATGTGATATGAAAAGGGGGAATATACAATCTATTCTTAATCCAAATTCCCAAAAGGAGAGATCCAAATGGATTAATCACAAAGAAGTGATGAATGCACAATTGAATCAAACAATGGAGAGCATGAAGAAAGGAGGAAATCCTATAATCTACTATAGAAAGTATGTACTTGAAATCTTAAATGAATAGAAGGCAAATACTAACCTCAAAATAGGGTGAATTTGGAAAATGTTGATTCTGATGTCTGTGCACAGTTTCAGGAAATTTTGCAAACTGTTTCAAACTGGAAATGCCGAGATAGAGAGAACCCATAAAACTTTTATCTTTATGGAAGTAGGTTGTCCTTGACCCAGATAGTAGGGTAAGGTCTTACCCTAGGATAGGATCCTACCCCTCACTGAAGATCATCTCTAACAGAAATTCTATTCATGGATCTTGGAAGTTCATCAAAAAGGGTATCCAGATCTGAACTCCAATTCACTGTCTTGTACCTGTACCTACAAGAAAAATGGTTTTTGTTGTTTGGATGGGGGGTTTTCCTTGGTCAAACCATAATTTAGGAATTAACCTTGAAATTGAATTGAAATTGTAATATGCATAAACAAAGTAAATGGAACTATTCACCTTGCTTATGTTGAAGTCCTTGTAGGGGATTCGAATCCTTGAATCCATAATTAGGGATGCTCCAAATGAATGTAGAAGTATGTAGGATGTCTCAAATAAATGGCATTAGATCTTCAACACCAATCTTAAATGGATCTTTTCATAGGAAGAGGCTTGGATGAATGTGGAAGGAGATATCTTCAAGGGGGCTCCAAAGAGATTGAATCTTTCAATAGCTAACAATGGATCTCCTTGATGAATGCTTGAATGCTTGAGTGCTTGAATGCTTGGCTTGAAGATGAATGAATGATTTCTTTCTTTCATTCTCCTTCTTTCTTTCTTTCACTTGAGAGCTTGAGAGATTATGAAAAGTGGATGTTCTCACAAAACTTGATTGCACTTGAGGGATGGAGAAAATGAGAGAGGAAGGCTTCCTTTTATAGTGATCTAGGACACAAACCCCTAGAGAAGGTTGATATTGGAGAATTAAATCCCAATTAACCTTAACCCCTAGAAATGGACCTAGATTAAATGCAAGTTAAGAGTTTACCATTCCAAAACCCGAAATAGCCAACCCGAAAGTGGGAAAATAAAACTTTCCAAAACCCGACATCCTGAAACCTTCGGAAACTAAAATTTGGACCAGGGATCAGGGATGAGGTAGTCTCTACCCTAGGTCAAGGATGAGGTCATCCTTGACCTAGGTCAGGGACTAGGTCATCCTTGACCCAAAAAGTCAAGATCTTTAGATTCTCAAAGAAAGTTGCCAAAAATGAGGTTGGAAATAAGGAGAGAGAAGCATAACAAGGGGGAAACATCCAAATCCATGCAAAGACCCAATCAAGGTGCTTGAAATGACCCTATACCACTTACTCGGAGGGCTAAATGCTCTTATCATGGAAGTGCTTCCATTTTAAGATGATACATTAAGCCCCCACTTTAGCAAGAGTATGGACTCGATGCAAATTCTTGGTAAAGGAGATCATAATGAAAAGATAATCTTATCATAATCAAAGGGACAAAGGAAACCTCAAGCCCCCAGGGAATCAATTCTTCATCAACTCCAAGATCACAATAAGAGAGACATCGAGAGAGAGAGAGAGAAGGTGTGATTATCTCTCCCGATGAGAACTTATGTCCCATTGTGAATCACACAAGGAAACAATGCAACTGGAAAGATGGAATTAAACCGCCTAGTGAATGTGGCTACTCACTAGTCAACCCATCAAGGATTCACCCTTAGGAATATTCTATTCCATAAGAGTAAAACCAAAAATAAAAGAGATCCAATCTTAAGGACACCTTTGACTTGAAGGGATCAAAAATTTGAAACTAGAGGGATCAAGAGATCCTAAAATATAAATCCATGCTTTAAGGATTAGTCACTAATTCAAAAAGGGAGAAAAGGTATCTTGAAAAAATAATATATGTATATCGAAAAGTGTGTGTGTGCAATAGGTGAGAAGAGCATATGCCCCCATGTTAAAGTCATTGCTAACAATTTAACAGGAGCAATGGCTTTAACGAAAACATAAACAACTCCATTGATTACATTTCCACTATGAGATGCCCCCAGCCGAAGACAAATCAAGGTAAATACCACATAAACATACAAAGAACACAGAAGGGATCTACCTTCCATAGGGTTAGTATGATCATAAGATAATATATATATGATATTATTGCAAATGAATTAACATCATTCCCCAAAGAAAGTAGAACTACAATCACAAAGGAGGAAAGATCACATAAGATATACAAAGAAGAATCTTTTCAGACTATGACCTAGAGACGGAAAAGAATCAGTGCTACCAAGTCATAGATCCAAGTAGATTACACAAGGAAACATTTACAAACAATATCACAAGTACAAAATAACATGAAACAACATATAGAAGAATAGAGATACATATAGAGGAATTGTACAATAGGTTCGATTCCTTTATCACCTTGTACCAACAAAGTAATAAGGGTCGTATAAAAGAATCTAACAACATTTAGTAAACACATCATAGGAGAAGCACAATACAATGGGAAAACACACAAAAAAGCTACCATAAAGGACAAGCTGATCAAGTGTGCTGCCTACTCTCCCCATCTCATTCTATATCATTTAGGGAAGGTGGGTAACTTGCAAGAGGGACTATATCCAACATAGTAGGAATGATAGTCAGTTCCAAACCAGGATCTTCTTGAGAATCACAATGTTTGATACTAGGTGTAAGTGTTAATTGTGATGAAAGCATATTAGGTAAATCAATGTCAATGTCAATAGTCTCATATTCATTATTAACATCATCAAGAGTATCTTCTTCATCCAAATTAATCAAAATAGGATCTAAGATACAAATAGAATCATCATAATCATTATTAGTAACAACATCATGCATAGGCTTATCAGAAGAAAGTAAAGGATTTTGAGCTTTAGCTTGAGAATGAAACTTTTTACGACGTTCATTAACAGATCGATTACATTTTTCTTTACTTAAAATATGTTGAGAACTAGGAGGAACAATCACAGGATCCTTCACAGGTTCTTTAGGAAGATTAATAGGATTATCAGCAAATTGACAAGCAATAGTAGGAACTTGATTAAAAGATGTAAAAGCCATGGATAAAGGAGGTATATAAGGTGTAGGCAAAATACCACAATTAAGATCCATTGGAGGTACACTTAATTCAAGAATCTTACAATGCTTATAGTCTTGATATGAGTGGAAAAGATTATCAGGTCGAGAAGGACATGAATTAGGTAATGAAGGCCAAAAGAAATCAAGAGTAGAATAGTCTCTGGGCCTAGAAGGTTGATATAAAATATGATTCACCATCTTCAATTATTCATCATGAACAAATTTAAGACATTTATGGATAGGTGAAGCAACAACATGCATGACATTTAACCAAGGAAAACCAAGCTTAACTTGAAATTGATTAGAAGTAGGAGCAACAACAAAGGTAGTGTTCACAATTTTACAAGTTAATAGAACCAAATGATGGATAAAGAAAACCATTACAAGTTTGAATCCACACATTAGATATATCATAATAATCGCGTTGCAAATTTTTCATAAAAAGATTTTCTTCAGTATTAACATTGACTAAGGATGTAGGATCAATAGGACAACCATGAGTAGGTATCTGAGAAATCCTAGCATAAATATAAAGGGGACCATCAGGAGCTTTAATGGTCTCAAAATCATCAAAGGTAATCAAAAGTTCTCGAGGTCTTTTATTCTTAGGTTGTTGTCGAGGTTTAGGTTGAGTTTGAAATTTAGGCTTAGGTTTTGGTTGAGGTTGAGATGAAACTTGAGGTATAGTTTGAAGCTGAGGTTGAGGTTGAAGTGAAGATACAGATTGAAGAACATGCTCCACTTGATTAACAATGTGATTAAGATGATCCATATTTAAATCATATAACACAATTTCCATAGAAGATGGTTGAGCAATGGTATTAGTATCATGCGCAGGTAAAGGATTCTTATAGATTTGAATATTTTGATTAGGAGAGACAAATTTATTCCCACTACCATCAAGATTATCAATAGATAAGGCATTAGAATCAATTAAGTCTTGAACCTTATGTTTTAAAGAATAACATTTCTCAGTATCATGACCATTTTGATGATAATATTGACAAAAAGCTTTAGGATCAAAAGATTTAGATGCAATCATAGCAAGTAAAAGAGGTCGAATAGGAGGTAAAGTAATCATATTAGTAGTTAACAACCTATTCATAATAGCATGTAAATAATTAGAAAGAGGAGTAAATGTATGATTTAATAAAAAAGTGGTGGATGTAGAAGTGGCATTGTGAGATGCAACAACAACTTGATCAGCAATTGCATTCGCTTGTTTGTTTATCTTGACATAGTTGTTGAATTTTTGAATTTTTTTTGGATTAGGAGCAGCATCACTTTTATCAACTGGAACAAGAGCCATTGGAGTGTTGCTCTCAAATTGTCTCACTTGTAATTGATAATGATGAAGCACTGCACAAAGTTGTTGAAAAGAGCTAAATTCAGTAAGCAGAATCTTATCTCTAATATCCTTTTGCAAATTTAAAATAAACATACATTGAATATCAATATCAGGAACACTATAAGAAATCTGAGCATGTAAATGCTTAAATCTACCAATAAATTTAGTCAATTTTTCCTTAGCACTTTGTTTATAATGCATCAAATCAGTCAAAGACACTTGCGGGCCAATGTTATTTTAAATTGTTGAATAAAAGCATTGGCAAGTTGTGGAAAGGAATCAATAGAATAAGGAGGCAAGGAACAATACCATTGTAAGGCCTTGTCATGAAATAGGAGTACGAATGATATCTCGAGACAAAGGACTTCCCATGTCACATGTAGGAATTCTAAACTTGTTTTGAGTCAAGGATGCAAGTTGTTGTTGTAAAGATGACACAGTTTGAGCCAAATTGATGATTGTTGAATCATTAGAGGAAATAGGAGTAGAAACATTAGACACACTAGGTAAAGTGTAAGAAGCTACAGGAATAGAAGACACAACTGGAGGAACACTTGGAACTATAGTTGGAAGAGGATTGGAATAGGTAAAAGGAACATTATGATAAGAAAGTTGTGATGTAGGAAGGGACACAGGAGGAACACTCATAGGAATAGAGGGAACCGTCACAGTCACCAAAGAAGGAGTATAGGTAGGAACACTGGGAAAAGGAATAGAAGAAGGTTCTACAGTAGTGACAGGAGGAATCAACCCTAAATCTTGAGCTTCTTGAGCTAAAGGTTTAACATTTGAATGCACAAGGTGAGTAATACCATGCAAGAGGTTAACACCTTGTTCACTATCACGAAGAACTTTCTTAAGAGCCTCTATAGCTTGAATAAAATCTTGATTACGGTTTTCTTGAATAAGCCAATTACCCATTTTATCAAGTTCAGTTGAAAGTTTTTGGACTTGTTCAGGAGGAACTCTTAAAACATCATCCTCATCATGAGATGAGTGAGAAGAGTTTTTCTCCATAATAGGGTTGGAATCATGAAGAATCAAATTATCATCCGGGATCCTAAGGAAAGGAGAGGAAGATTCAAGATCAAAGGCACCCATGAGTCTACGACTTCTTCTAACTGGAATATTATAAGTAGGACTAGTAGTAGTAAAGCTCATAAACCAATGCAATGCAAATGAACTAAACTAAGAAAACATAAAGCATGAATATTTTTGTATTTTCAAAGAGATTTTGTAATTTTTTTATATTTTTGAATATAGAAGAAAGAAATCTAATTAGCATTCAAGATTTAACATAAAAGACAAATCTAACATCAACAAGATAATATAAAGGGAAATCTAACACCACAAAACACAATAGGGCATCTAATTCTACAAAATAAAAGAGGGTAAGTATGTCGGGTTCACCAAGATGAATAGGTGTGAATTGGATTCACCTCTATGGGTAGGATTAATTATGGGTGTATGGGGTTGAATAGTGGTAGATAAGATAATGTAATATGCAAAGGGGGGATATAGAATCTATCCTTAATCCAAATTCCCAAAAGGAGAGATCCAAATGGATTAATCACAAAGAAGTGATCAATGCATAATTGAATCAAACAATGGAGAACATGAAGAAAGGAGGAAATCTTATAATATACTATAGAAAGTATGTACTTGAAATATTAAATGAATAGAAGGAAAATACTAACCTCAAAATAGGGCGAATCTGGAAAATGTTGATTTCTGATGTCTGTGCACAGTTTCGGGAAATTCTGCAACCTATTTTGGACTAGAAATGCCGAGACAGAGAGAACCCAAAATTTTGTCTTTTTGGAAGCAGGTCATCCTTGACCCAGATAGTGGGGCAAGGTCTTACCCTGAGGTAGGATACTACCCCTCACTGAAGATCATCTCTGACAAAATTTTTATTCATGAATCTTAGAAGTTCGCAAAAAAGGGTATCTAGATCTGAACTCCAATTCGCTATCCTGTACCTGTACCTACAAGAAAAATAGTTTTTTTTTGTTTGGATGGGGGGGGGGGGGTTTGCCTTGGTCAAACCCTAATTTAGGAATTAACCTTGAAATTGAATTGAAATTGTAATATGCATAAACAAAGTAAATGGAACTATTCACCTTACTTATGTTGAAGTCCTTGTAGGGGATTCAAATCCTTGAATCCATAAGTAGGGATGCTCCAAATAAATGTAGAAGTATGTAGGTGTTAATCTCTATTGAGCATTTAAGGTTGTCATTAGTATCAAAGGATATCAAAGAGATTGGTCGGTCACTTATATTGAGTTGGTCGGTAACTAGAAGTAAGACAGAGCAGTCGGTAAAGCCTTTACACTGAGCATCACATAGTTTACCGAGCACCAGCGACAGTGACACCGACGGATAGTAAACACCAAGCATCATAGTATACACCAAGTAGTTTATACAGTGTTTATTGATGATCACAAAAAATGACATAGTAATCTAAAATGACACATTCTTCTATGCAAATGGTTACAACAGATCATAAAATGGTTTACCAAGATTGACGAGCATTTATTGTAAAATATACTTATTCAATGTAATGTTTATCTTATTCTAATAGTTGATCTAGGTTAATTCTGCACTGTAGATCTTAGGGTTATGATTATTTTTGTAACCTAATTTTTGCTAAAGCGGCAAAATAGAACACTATATATTTTGTATGTTCGCATCATTTAGTGGGTTGGTGAACTGATATATATGAATCATGGAGCACTTGAAGCCATTGCCTAACTTCAAGTCAATCAGTTTACAAAGCATAACAAAGTACAGAAGTTATCAGATTGAGCAGAATCAGAGAAGGCTACTGAGCAGAACAGAGCAAAGAATCATCACAGTCAAGGTGATATTTTAATGAGCACTTATTGATTTGTTTCAGACAATTGAGTTGTCAACTAGCAGATAACTACCTATTACTCTCTCACAATTGTAATAGAGTTTTTGATAAAATCTCTTAACCAAGTAGACTTAATAGTCTTATGTAAATCTCTTAACCGAGTGCACACTTCATTAGTGTTGTCAAAATCCTATAACTAGGTAGATCTAGCTGATCTAATAGGTTACTCCTAACAGAGTAAGATCACCAAAAGTGATCAAAACTTGTAGCCTTAACAGGAAAACCTTTTCTATCTGCAGTAGTGAAGAATTTGTGGGTGTCATCCCCACCACAGTTTTTACATTCTTACAAGGGTTTCTGCGTTACCAAAATACTTGTGTTATGTGATTATCATATTGATTTCATGTTGTTTACTTACTCAAGTTAACTAGATGATTGATTTATGCAATTAGATTCAAGTTATTTTGTTCGGTTATCACAATACACAGTTATAGATATGAAAGGTTTTACAAGTAAAAATTTTGAAGGCACTGATTCACCCCTCCCCTCTCAGTACCTATCTCTCCTAATTCCAACAGTTGGTATCAGAGCTTAGTTCTCTTATTGAACAATCTAACCACTAAAGGGTAAACATCTAAGTCATGGAGAGATACAAGCTTGACAAGACTATTGAGAATCAAAAGATAAAAATATAGATGTTTGTGGAACAGTATAAACAAGCCAAGGAAGAACTGAAGAAATTACTTGTTGAAAGAAAGAACCTTGCAATTCTGCAAAATGAAATTGGTTATCATGAAGAACCTATTGATGAAATATTTGATCATATTGGATCAACCTCTAGAAGCATCTCTAACAGATCTGAAAGCATTATCTCTAACTTGTCTGAAAAGAATATGCATCCATCTGAGCAAGTGAAAGCACTTCAAATCGGTCATGAATCTCAGATGGTGAGAATGGTGGAAATCATGAACAATTCTAGACAAGCTAAACAAGATCAAAATTTGGCTATTGAAGACCGAAGCATGATGAATGAACAAATTCAAGCAAAAGAAAGTGAAATATAGAGACTCACTAATTGTCACTTCCAAATATCAAATCAAATGATGACAGTTAATCAAGAAATGAACTGATTAAATGGAGAATTATCAAGAAGACTTGAAGATGTTGCAATACTCAGAGAGCATAATAAAAAAATGAGAAATGAAATAAAGATACAAAAGAAACACAATGAAATGATGAAGATAGCTGAGGACGGCTCTAAAAAGATTGATGATTTCCTGACTAATTAGAGAAGATTCAGAAGCAGAGCTGGTATAGGCTACACTGGTGAAGGAGAATCATTACAAAAACCTGAAAAAGTCAATAAAAACCAAAGTCAAAAACCTAAAGTGTTGACATGTTATCACTGTGGAAAACCAGGACATACATCTAATGTGTGCAGAAGCAAAGCACAAGGTAAACCTCCTGTCATTCCTAAATTCAATGGATATTGTTATTACTATGGTAAGTTTGGACATCCAGCTTATGAATGTAGAGCTAAGAAGAATGACATTGCTAATAATACTACTAAGGAGAAAATATGCTATACTTGTAATAAGCATGGACACATTGCAAGGGATTGGAAAGCAAAAATGAAACAAGTCTGGACACCTAAAGAGAAACTACAACAAAAGCCATATCAACCGAAGAGACAAGGTAACTCATATGTTTGGGATTATAATACATGGACTAATTGTGCTGTATGTGGTCGGTATGGACATATTGCAGAAAATTGTTACAGAAAGAGTCGGATTGGACAATCAAGAAACTGGACAAATGTAGGAATGGCATGTATGCACTGTCACAAGGTCGGTCATTTAAGCCAGAACTGCAGAGACCAAGCACCAAATGAAAAACATATATTTGAAAGTGGATATAACATTGCATAAATCATGAAGTTAAGAAACACAATGTGGAAGAAGGCATCTAATGAGAATGTTGAGTCAAGTAACACTGTCGGTGAAACCTCGTCCATTGGATTGGGTGACATCAGTACCTCCACTTAAGATGACAAAGGTATGTATGGAACTGACATTTTAAATGATCACATTTTACATACAGTTCCTTATATATGATGTACAAATACCAAATCTGCATGAATAAAGATGCACTATGGTTTATGTGTTATGAGTCTACAAATGTCACATAGTTAGTAAAAGAAGAAACGAGAGTTGATTACCCGTCGGTAATCACTATACAAGGTTAACCGACAATAGTGCAAACTGATGATGAAACTCTATGTAACCGAGAAAAGGAAATTGTAGGCATTACCGAGTTGATAGATGTTTCATACTAAAAGTAAGGTCACACATTTAAAGCACCAAATTTTGAGTGGCAATATCAAAAAGTCTATAAATACGTGAAAATAGAGTTCATTATTACATTGCGATTTCGAAGAATAGAGATTTTACAGAAAAGAATTTGAGCTAAAGATTTTAAGAAAAGATTCAAAGTCACTGTAGATCAAACCGACAACAATTCTTCAATGATATCGAGTAAGTTCATTTGCTACCGAACACCTGATATCTACTGCTTGCCAAAACCCTAGAAACAATTTATGGCATCAACATCGATTGCAAGCAAATTGCAAAATATTGAGGAAGTAGAATTAATTGTAAGGGCTAATTTCGCCGAGGCCAAATTCAAACCACATCCCAAGGATGTAGCACAAATGGACATTATGGGTGCATTTTCGAGTATTTTAGATAGGGTTTTGTTAACAAAAGATGTTAGGGCCTATATTCACTACAAAATTGGAGAATTAGGTGATTTTGAGACCATTGCTGCTTATCAACAAGTTTTTGGACCAGATGGAAAGTTAAAATCTGAATATAAGAAGATTGAGGAGTCAGGGTTATCGTATTTTACATACTTCCTACAAACATTCAACACTGATTGGATAAGAATCGTGCTAAGTAGATTTCATGATGGAAAATTTTGGTTATATAAACTTGTTCAGGTCACAAAGAAGATTATCAGTAGGGTTACTGGGTACCCTACAACCAAGCCTTTCGAAGTTCATCTTGTCCCAATGTTGAAAAGAACACTGGAGCTCAATGGGATGGTAGGGCACTTAAAATCTCAACCATCAAAGACCCAGTGGTAAAATTCATAGCACATGTCATTGGATACAAGATATTTCAATCTAGTAGACTAAACAATGTACCTTGCAGCGCCATGGACATGGCATATAAAATTGTGAAGAAAGATCACCAGGTAGATCTTGCCGAAATGCTACTACACCAATTGTAGGAGAATATGAAGACAATAAGATCAAAGAAGTCCAAAACATGTAAGTATGAATCACTTCTTGTCTATACATTTTTCTATCTGCAAAAATATGTACCTAGTATCGGTAAGGTAAACTGGCAATCCGATAAACCAATAACTGCACAAATTGGTGAAATGATGAAAAGTTTAGGAAAGAATATGAACATGGAATTTGATGCATATTTCAAAGAATTTAAGACTCAAATGCATCAAAGGAGTAGAATTCCAAGGGAATTAGTGAGTAAATTTGAAAATGACATATGTTTTGTAGTCAGCACATACCACTTTATGATAAAGGTAGTAGAACCGAGAACAAAATGGCTGTAACTGATGGGATACGAAATGAACTACGATTTCCTTTGAAATCTATTAATGCATTGCTGGCATTACCGATAGATATCACTACCACTAGGTTTGGCACATATGAGGAAGCTAAGTCACGAATCACTATAGACATAGAGATCGAATGAATGTCTAGAAGGGCTAAGAAAATGAGGAAAGATCTCGCGGCAAGATATGGAAATGCATCAGCCTCATTGGAGGAGTCAACGGTTAAAGGAACAACTAAAGGTCAGTTATAGTTGGCTGACAAGCCCTATGATAGTGAGGAGACTGAGTCAGACAAAGAAAAGGATCCCACACTGGTTCCTCCCACCAATGTTGAACAGGAAATGCAGTTACCAGAACAACAAGGTATGAAAACAAGGTCATCAACTACAACCTCATCCCCTCCAATGAAAGAGGAAATAAAAGTTAAGAAAATGAGGGCAGCTACACCAAAAAGGAAATATGTTAAGAGAAAGACAATGGTTGTAGCTGAGGCAACAAAGAAAAGGAGAAAATTGGTCAAAAGTAAAGAAGATATAGAGGAGACTGAAACTGAAGATGATCCTAATCAATTTAAGATAGTTTGCAACAAGGAAAGTATAACAGAAGAAATAATTGAAGATATAATTGAAAATGGAAATCTTGCAGATCCAGACATAGGCAAATTTGACAAAATGTTAATTGAGGACAAGACAAAGCTAGAACATGCTATCATCCAAATGATGATTAAATTCAAGAGAGTACTAATGGAATTCGCATTTCAATTAATGAAGGAACTAGATGACAAAATAAATGAGAAATGAGCTATTGCACTAGATACAAAGAAAAGGAAAAGAGAATGATCATTAGTTCATGCAACCTCACACTTCAGCTATGATGTTGTAAGTGAATACTTGACAAAGTACCAAGCAAGATTTCTAGTCAAGAATATAGCTATGAAGATATTGCATGAGAATGTGGGTGATATGGATGTCACATGTGATTCTCTATGGACATCAATTTTGAAAGAAAAAGAGAAAGATAAATAGGAAGCATTCCTGACACTGTCTAAGAAGAGACACAATTCAAAAGGTAAAGGTATTTACATCGATGATAACAAAGGAAAGAAATTAAAGGACATCGGTATATCAGTTACCGAGGTAATTGATATCATCGAACAAAAGGAAGAAATAAGAATTTCACAAGATGCACTAGATCATGTAGAGATCCAATTGGAGAAGAAAATAAATGACGATGTACTCATTGAGGACATCACAAATGGTGTTCCTGATGATAAGGAGGATGAAGATGTGACTATTGCACCAAACAAAGATGAAGCACTAGATACTGTTAGTGTGTTCACATCTCTACCGGGTGAACTTCCTGTACTTGTAGAGGCTGTTGAAATACTTTCACAAGTACAACCTGATGCTTCTCATCCTAAGCAAAATAAAGATACAATTGGAACACGTGAACCTAAGCAACCAGCAGATACAAACGAGCCTACCAAAATAGAGGCACAGTCCACCGAATCAAAGGAACTAGAAGGAACAAAGTTGACCGAGGTGAACCCCTCTGACACTACAAACGAGACTCCCACACCATCTACCGAGGAGTAGAAGAAGGAAGATACAGTGTCAATTGGGAAGGATACTCTAAAAAGTGGAGAAAAAGCTATTGTTATTAGTGAGAAGAAGTCACCTCTTGCACAAAAGAAGAAGAAGAAAGCAAAAGGGCCAGTCACCATTGATGAAGTCATTATTATACCAGAATGTGACTCAAGAACCCTAAGCCCCAAGGAACTAAGTAGATATGGGGAGCTATGTTCAAGAAAGGTGGCACAAGAAAAGATAAAGCAAGAGCACAAACAAAAAGAAGTGTTAACTGATGTGACAACCTCTTGGAGTTTGTAAAGAAAACCCATCAAAACATTTTTGATAAGATGTAAGTATACATTATATTTTTTGTGTTTGGAATTATTATCAAAAAGGGGGAAAACATGTATATGCCAACAATAAGTATACTTTGATATGTACATATTACCGGGAGCATGCACCGAGGGGGAGTACTTTGTACTTAGAAAGTTTTTTGTTATGGATATGTATATGGAGGAGATATAAGGAATATATAGAAACATTTTGTTTATATACATTCAAAGTTTTGATACTAATTCTGAAGGGAGAGATTGTTAATCTCTATTGAGCATTTAAGGTTGTCATTAGTATCAAAGGATATCAAAGAGATTGGTCGGTCACTTATATTGAGTTGGTCGGTAACTAGAAGTAAGATAGAGCAATCGGTAAAGTCTTTTGTATCATCTTAAAATGGAAGAAATTCCATGATAAGAGCATTTAGCCCTCTAAGTAAGTGGTTTGGGGTCATGTCAAGCACCTTGATTAGGTCTTTGCATGTATTTTGCTTTCTCCCCACTTTCCACTTCTTCCCCGCACTTGATTTCTTCATTCTAGGTGAAATTAGGGTTAGGATCTTAAGGATTCTCCTGAATTTCCCTCTTCCATGGCTCTATTTTATAGGTAGGATGTAGAGATAGATCCTCCTGGACTTCATCATAGTAATCATATAATTTTATGTCTATCCCTGACATTCTATCCTGTTCTAGCATCAGTTCTAGGTTTCTGCGCATCCCCAGGACCTCTTGACTTGGTTATGAGTTTAACTAGGACCAGGGTTAGATTCGAGGTCAAACCTAACTAGGTCAGTGTTGAGGTCAAACCTAACTAGGTTAGGGTCAAGGTTGAACCTGACTAGGTCAAGTCCAACCTTGACTTTGACCCCATTCTTCAAATTTCCAATTTCCAGAATTTTTGGGCTTCGGGCTTTCAGGATATTTAGTTTCCCACCTCTGGGTTAATCATTTCAGGTTTCAGGATGGTAAATCCTTTAATTTCATTTAATCTAGGTATATTTTCTAAAGGTAAGGACCTAATTAGGATTTAATTCTCCAAGGTGGCCCCTCTAGAGGAGTGTGCCCTAGATCACTATAAAAGGAGGTCTTCCTCTCTCATTTTCACATCCATCATTCACATCTCAAGCACTCAAGCTCTCAAGGTGATCAAGCATTCAAGCAAGTTTTCAAGCATTCATCCATCAAGGAGATCCATTGTTAGCCATTGAAGGATTCAATCTCTTTGGAGCCCCCTTGAAGATCCATCCTTCCCCATTCATTCAAGCCTTCTCATATGCAAAGATCGAATCAAGATTGGTGTTGAAGATCAAATACCATTGATTGGAGACATCCTACATCCATTGAAGCATTCCTACTTGTGGATTTGAGGATTCAAATCCTCTACAAGGACTTCAACATAAGCGAGGTGATTTGTTTCAATTAATTTGTTTATGCACAATATATTTCAATTCAATTTCAAGGTTAATTCCTAAACTGGGGTTTGACCAAGGCAAACCCCCCATACAACAAAAACCCCCATTTTCTTGTAGGTATAGGTGTGGAATTTCAGATCTGAGAGTGAATTTGGATACCCTTTTTGACAATCTTCCAAGATCTGTGAACATAATTCAAATTGGATTTAAATAAAGAATGTATTATTTGACCTTTTATGAGGGTCAAACCTGAGCTGAGCCATCTTAGATAAAGATTTCTAGGTTTTATCTGTCTCGGCATTTCCAGTCCAAGACAAGTTTCAGATTTACTCGAAAGTGTACACAGACATCAGAATTCAACATTTTCCAGATCTTCCCTAATTTGAGGTTAGTATTCGTATTTCAATTATTCTATATTCCAAACATAATATCCTCCATAGGGAAATATTAGATTTACTCTCTTTCTTTTCCATATTCATCCATAAATTGATTCAATTATGTATTAACCTTTTGGTTGATCAAATTGGATCTCTTTCTTTGGGGAATTTGGGTTTGAGAATAAATCTCATATTTCTCCCTTTACATTTGAATAGAGGTGAATCTATTTTACCCCTATTCATTTTGGCGAACCCGACATACTTACTCTCTTTTCTTTTGTAGAATTGGATGCTTTATTGTGCTTTCCTTTTATCTTGTTAGTATTAGATTTGTCTTTTGTGATTGATCTTGCATGCTAATTAGATTTCATATTCATGCTTTATATGTTCTTAGTTTAGTTCATTTGCATTACATTGGTTTATGAGCTTTACTACCACTAGTCCTACTTATAACATTCTGGTTAGAAGAAGTCATAGACTCATGGGTGCCTTTGATCCTGAATCTTCTTCTCCTTTCCTTAGGATCCCTGATGATAACTTGATTCTTCATGATTCCAATCCTCCTATGGAGAAAAACTCTTCTCACTCATCTCATGATGAGGATGATGTTTTAAGAGTTCCTCCTGAACAAGTCCAAAAACTTTCCACTGAACTTGATAAAATGGGTAATCAGCTTCTTCAAGAAAACCATAATCAAGATTCCATTCAAGCTATAGAGGCTCTTAAGAAAGTTCTCCATGATAGTGATCAAGCTGTTAACCTCTTGTGTGGTATTACTCATCTTGTGCATTCAAATGTTAAACCTTTAGCTTAAAAAGCTCAAGATTTAGGGTTGATTCCTCCTATCACTAGTGTTGAACCTCTTTCTAATCCTTTACCTAGTATTCCTATCTATACTCCTTTGGTGACTATGATGGTTCCCTCTATTCTTATGAGTGTTCCTCCTATGTCCCTTCCTACATCACAACCTTCATATCATAATGTTCCTTTTACTTATTCCAATCCGCTTCCAACTGTAGTTCCTAGTGTTCCTTGAGTTGTGTCCTCTATTCCTCTAGCTTCTTACACTTTACCTAGTGTGTCTAATGTTTCTACTCCTATTTCCTCTAATGATTCAACCATCATTAGTTTGGCTCAACCTGTATCATCCTTACAACAAAAACTTTCTTCCTTAACTTAAAACAAGTTTAGTATTCCTACATGTGACATGGGAAGTCCCTTGTCCTGGGATATTATTCATACTCCTATTCCTCAGCAAGGTGAGATGCCTCATCTTGAGAATTATAATGGAAAAGGAGATCCTATTCATCATGTTAAAACATTCCAAATCCTTTGTAGTGATTATGCTCATGACCATAGGATTTTAGCCAAACTATTTGCTCGAACCTTTCATGACAAGGCCTTACAATGGTATTGTTCCTTGCCTCCTTATTCAATTGATTCCTTTCCTCAACTTGCTAATGCCTTTATTCAACAATTTCAAAATAATATTGGCCCACAAGTGTCTTTGACTGATTTGATGCATTGTAAACAAAGTGCTAAAGAAAAATTGAGTAAATTTATTGGTAGATTTAAGCATTTGCATGCTCAGATTTCCTATCCTGTTCCTGATATTGATATTCAATGTATTTTTATTTCAAATTTGCAAAAGGATATTAGAGATAAGATTCTGCTTACTGAATTTACCTCTTTTCAACAACTTTGTGCAGCGCTTCATCATTATCAATTACAAGTGAGTCAATTTGAGAGCAACACTCCAATGGCTCTTGTTTCAGTTGATAAGAGTGATGTTGTTCCTAATCCAAATAAGTTTCAAAAATTCAACAATTATGTCAAGATAAACAAACAAGTGAATGCAGTTGTTGATCAGGTTGCTGTTGCATCTCATAATGCCACTTCTGCATCCACTACTTTTCAATTCAATCATACATTTACTCCTCTTTTTGAAACTTTAATTTCTATTATGAATAGGTTGGTAGCTGCTAATATGATTACTTTACCTCCTATTCGACCTCTTTTACCTACTACGATTGAATCTAAATCTTTTGATGAAAATGCTTTTTGTCAATATCATTGTCAAAATGGTCATGATACTAAGAGATGTTATTCTTTAAAACATAAGGTTCAAGATCTAATTGATTCTAAAGTTTTATCTATTGATAATCTGGATAGTAGTGGAAATCAATCTGTCTCTCCTCCTAATTAGAACCTTCAAATTTATACAAACCCTTTACCTATGCATGATACTAATACTATTTCTCAATCATCTGCTATGGAAATTATGTATGATTCAAAGATGGATGATCTCAATCATGTTTTTAATCAAGTGGAGGATGTTGATCAGTTTGTATCTCCACTTCAACCTCAACCTCAACTTCAAACTCAGATTCAACCTCAAGTTCACACTCAACCTCGACCAAAACCTAAACCTAAACTGAAACCTCAACCTAAACCTTGACAACAATTTAAGAATAAAAGACCTCAGGAAATTTTGATTACCTTTGATGACTCCAAGACTATTAAAGCTCCTGATGGTACCCTTTATTTTGCTACTAGGATTGCTCAGATACCTACTTGAGGCTGTCTTGTTGATCCTACCTCCTTAGTCAATGTTATCACTGAAGAAAATATATTTATGAAAAGTTTACAACGTGACTTCTATGATATATCAGATGTGTGGATTCAAACTTGCAATGGTTTTCTTTATCCATCATTTGGTTCTATTACCTTGCCAGTTGAACTTTTTGGAAAGCTTGTGAACACTACCTTTGTTGTGGTTCCTACTTCTAATCAATTTCATGTTAAGCTAGGTTTTCCTTGGTTGACTGCCATGCATGCTATTGCTTCACCTATCCATAAGTGTCTTAAGTTCATTCATGATGGAGAAGTGAAGATGATCAATCATAGTCTATATCAACCTTCTAGGCCTACAGATTATGCTACTCTAGATTTCTTTTGGCCTTCAGTACCTAATTCAACTCCTCCTCGCCCTGATAATATTCTTCAATCATATCAAGCTTATAAGCATCGTAAGATTCTTCAATTAAGCATACCTCCTATGGATCTTAATCATGGTTTTTTACCTACACCTTCGATACCTCTTTTAACTATGGCTTCTAGTTCTGTTAATCAAGTTCCTTCTACCAAATCTATCAAAGATCCTGTGATTGTTTCTCCTATGGTTGATAATCCTATTGATCTTCCTAAAGAACCTATGAAGGATCCTGTGATTGTTCCTCCTAGTTCTCAACCTATTTCAAATAAATCAAAATGTAATCAGTCTGCCAATGAACGTCGTAAAAAGCATCGTGCTCATGCTAAAGCTAAAAGATCTCTATCTTCTTTAGATAAACCTATGCATAATGTGTTAGAAGATGTTGTTACTAATAATGATGTTTTCATGCATGATTATGATGATTCTATTTGTATCTTAGATCCTATTTTGATGAATTTGGATGAAGACAATACTCTTGATGTTAATGATGAATATGAGACTATTGACATTGACATTAATTTACCTAATATGCTTTCATCACAATTAACTCTTACACCTAGTATCGAACATAGTGATTCTCAAGAGGATCCTTGTTTGGAACTGGCTATCATTCCTATTATGTTGGATATAGTCCCTCTTGTGAGTTACCCACCTTCCCTAAATGATATACAACGAGATGGGGAAAGTAGGTGGCATGCTTGATTGACTCATCCTTTGTGGTAGCTTTGTTGTGTGTTTGCCTGCTGTACCATGCTTCTCCCATAATGTGTTTGCTAAATGTTGTTAGATTATTTTATATGATCCTTGTTACTCAGTTGGTAAAAGGTGATGAAGGAATCGAAACTGTTGTTCAAATTCCTCTATATGTATCTCTATTCTTCTATGTGTTGTTCAATGTTATGTTGTAACTATGCTATTATTTGTAAATGTTTCCTTATATGATCTGCTTGGATTTGAGATATGGTAGCACTAATTATTTTTGGTCTCCATGTCATGGTTCGAAAAGATTCTCCTTCATGTATCTTATGTGATCTTTCCTCCTTTGTGATTGTAGTTCTACTTTCTTTGGGGAATGATGTCAATTCATTTGCAATAATATTATATATATATATTATCTTATGATCATACTGACCCCATGATAGGTAGATCCCTTCTGTGTTCTCTGTATGTTTCTATGATATTTCCCTTGATTTGTCTTCATCTATGGGTATTTGGACGTGGAAATGTAATCAGTGGAGTTGTTTATGTTTCTGTTAAAGCCATTGCTCCTGTTAAAGTGTCAGCAATGACTTTAACATGGGGGCATATGCTCTGCTCACTTGTTGCACACACACACTTTTCAATACACACATATATTTTTCAAGATACTTCTTTTTCCCTTTTTGGATTAGTAACTAATCCTTAAAGCACAAATTTATATTTTAGGATCTCTTGATCCCTCCAATTTCAATATACATATATTTTGATCCCTTAAGGTCGGAAGTGTCCTTAAGATTGTATCTCTTTTGTTTTTATTTTTGGTTTTATTCTTATGGAATAGAATATTCCTAAGGATAAATCCTTGATGGGTTGACTAGTGAGTAGCCACATTCACTAGGCGGTTCAATTCCATCTTTCAAGTTGCACCATTTTCTTATGTGGTTCACAATGGGACATAAGTTCTCATTGGGTGAGGTAATCAAACCTTCTTTCTCTCTCTAGAGATGTTTCTCTTATTGTGATTTAGGAGTTGACAAAGACTTGAGTCCCTAGGGGCTTAATGTCTCTCTTTGTCCTTTGGATTATGATAAGATTATCTTTTTATTCTGATCTCCTTTACCAAGAGTTTGCATCGAGTCCATACTCTTGCTAAAGTGGGGGCTTAATGTATTGTCTTAAAATGGAAGCACTTCCATGATAAGAAAATTTAGCCCTCTGAGTAAGTGGTTTGGGGTCATGTCAAGCACCTTGATCAGGTCTTTGCATGTATTTGGCTTTCTCCCCACTTTCCACTTCTTCCCCGCACTTGATTTCTTCATTCTAGGTGAAATTAGGGTTAGGATCTTAAGGATTCTCCTAAATTTCCCTCTTTCATGGCTTTATTTTCTAGGTAGGATGTAGAAATAGATCCTCCTGGCCTTCATCATAGTAATCATAGGATTTTATGTCTATCCATGACATTCTATCCTATTCTGGCATCAGTTCTAGGTTTCTGCGCATCCCCGGGACCTCCTAACTTGGTTCTGAGTTTAACTGGGACCAGGGTTAGATTCGAGGTCAAACCTGACTAGGTCAAGGTCAAGGTGAAACTTGACTAGGTCAGGTCCAACCTTGACTTTGACCCCATTCTTCAAATTTCCAATTTCCAAAATTTTTGGGCTTTGGGCTTTCGAGATATTTAGTTTCCCGCCTCTGGGTTAATCATTTCGAGTTTCAGAATGGTAAATCCTTTAATTGCATTTAATCTAGGTATATTTTCTAAAGGTAAGGACCTAATTGGGATTTAATTCTCCAAGGTGGCCCCTCTAGAGGAGTGTGCCCTAGATCACTATAAAAGGAGGCCTTCCTCTCTCATTTTCACATCCATCATTCACATCTCAAGCACTCAAGCTCTCAAGGTGATCAAGCATTCAAGCAAGTTTTCAAGCATTCATCCATCAAGGAGATCCATTGTTAGCCATTGAAGGATTCAATCTCTTTGGAGCCCCCTTGAAGATCCATCCTTCCCCATTCATTCAAGCCTTCTCATATGCAAAGATCAAATCAAGATTGGTGTTGAAGATCAAATACCATTGATTGGAGACATCCTACATCCATTGAAGCATTCCTACTTGTGGATTTGAGGATTTAAATCCTCTACAAGGACTTCAACATAAGCGAGGTGATTTGTTTCAATTACTTTGTTTATGCACAATATATTTTAATTCAATTTCAAGGTTAATTCCTAAACTGGGGTTTGACCAAGGCAAACCTCCCATACAACAAAAACCCCCATTTTCTTGTAGGTACAAGTGCAAAATTTTAGATCTGAGAGAAAATTTGGATACCCTTTTCGGTAATCTTCTGAGATCTATGAACAGAATTTGAATTGGACTTAAATAAAGAATGTAGTATTTGACCTTTTATGAGGGTCAAACTCGAGCTGAGCCATCTTGGAGAAAGATTTCTGGGTTTTCTCTGTCTTGGCATTTCCTGTCCTGGATAGGTTTCAGATTTTCCCAAAAGTGTACACAGACATCAGAATTCAACATTTTCTAGATCTGCCCTAATTTGAGGTTAGTATTTTTATTTCAATTATTCTATATTCCAAACATCATATCCTCCATAGGGAAATATTAGATTTACTCTTTTTTTTTTCCATATTCATCCATAAATTGATTCGATTGTGTATTAACCTTTTGGTTGATGAAATCGAATCTCTTTCTTTGGGGAATTTGGGTTTGAGAATAGATTTCATATTTCCCCCTTTACATTTGAATAGAGGTGAATCTATTTTACCCCTATTCACCTTTACACCGAGCATCACATAGTTTACCGAGCACCAACGACACTGACATTGACAGATAGTAAACACCGAGCATCGCAGTATACACCGAGTAGTTTATATAGTGTTTATCGATGATCATAGAAAACAACATAGTAATCTAAAATGGCACATTCTTCTATGCAAATAGTTATAAGAGATCATAAAATGGTTTAGCAATATCAAGGAGCATTTATTGTAAAAGATACTCATTAAATGTAATGTTTATCTTATTGTAATAGTTGATCTAGGTTAATTTTGCACCGTAGATCTTAGGGTTATGATTATTTTTGTAACCTAATTTTTGCTAAAGTGGCAAAATAGAACACTATATATTTTGTATGTTCACATCATTTAGTGTGTTGGTGAACTAATATATATGAATCATGGAGCACTTGAAGCCATTGCCTAACTTCAAGTCAATCGGTTTACAAAGCATAATAGAGTACATAAGTTATCAGATTGAGAAGAATCAGAGAAGGCTACTGAGCAGAATAGTGCAAAGAATCATCACAGTCAAGGTGATATTTTAATGAGCACTTATTGATCTATTTCAGACAATTGAGTTGTCAACTAGCATATAATTGCCTATTACTCTCTGACAATAGTAATAGAGTTTTTGATAAAATCTCTTAACTGAGTAGACTTAACAGTCTTATGTAAATCTCTTAACCAAGTGCACACTTCATTAGTGTTGTCAAAATCCTATAACTAGGTAGATCTAGCTAATCTAATATGTTACTCCTAACGGGGTAAGATCACCAGAAGTGATCAAAACTTGTAGCCTTAACAGGCAAACCTTTTCTATCTACAGTAGTGAAGAATTTGTGGGTGTCATCCCCACCGCAGTTTTTACCTTCTTACAAGGGTTTCTGCGTTACCAAAATACTTGTGTTATGTGATTGTCATATTGATTTCATGTTGTTTACTTACTCAAGTTAACTAGATGATTGATTTATGCAATTAGATTCAAGTTATTTTGATTGGTTATCACAATACAAATTTATAGATCTGAAAGGTTTTACAAGTAAAATTTTGAAGGCACTAATTCACCCCTCCCCTCTCAGTACCTATCTCTCCTAATTACAATAGTAGGATGTCTCAAATCAATGACATTAGATCTTCAACACCAATCTTAAATGGATCTTTGCATAGGAAGAGGCTTGGATGAATGTGGAAGGAGAAATCTTCAAGGGGGCTCCAAAGAGATTGAATCCTTCAATAGCTAACAATGGATCTCCTTGATGAATGCTTGAATGCTTGGCTTGAAGATGAATGAATGCTTGATTTCTTTCCTTCTCCTTCTTTCCTTCTTGCACATGAGAGATTGAGAGATTATGAAAAGTGGATGTTCTCACAAAACTTGATTGCACTTGAGGGATGGAGAAAATGAGAGAGGAAGGCTTCCTTTTATAGTGATCTAGGACACAAATCCCTAGAGAAGGCCGACATTGGAGAATTAAATCTCAATTAACTTTAACCCATAAAAATGGACCTATATTAAATGCAATTTAAGAGTTTACCATTTTGAAACCTGAAACATCCGACCCGGAAGAGGGAAAATAAAACTTTCTGAAACCCAACATCCCGAAACTTTCAGAAACTAAAATTTGGACCCGGGGTCAGGGACAAGGTAGTCTATACCCTAGGTCAAGGATGAGGCCATACTTGACCTAGGTTAGGGACTAGGTCTTCCTTGACCCTTCAAGTCATCCTTGACCTAGAAAGTCAAGATCTTTAGATTCTAAGAGAAAGTTCTCAGAAATGAGGTTGGAAATAGGGAGAGAGAAGTAGAATAGGGGGAAACAACTAGATCCATGCAAAGAACCAATCAAGGTGCTTGACATGAACCCAGACCACTTACTCAGAGGGCTAAATGCTCTTATCATGGAAGTGCTTTCATTTTAAGATGATACACTAGGTATCCCATAACTAGTCTCCATGGGAGAGGTCACCTTTAAAACGCATTCGGATAATCTCCTACGAGGTATGAAATGGCTTCCATGATCTTCATATAAAAAATAATTGATGAATAAAATTGTGATTAGTGAAAACCTAATCTATTTTGAAAGGCATAGACATTCAAACATTAGTTTATGAGCATATTCCTAACTTATAAAGAAAACTATTTGCAAAGACACATAGATAGAGCTTAAAGGGGAGCACCTTGTCACCGTTTGATTTTCTCTCGCTTTAGGGATGTGGGTGTGCTCTCAAATCAATTGAATAAATTCCCTAATGATGATTAGGAGGTATTTGGATTGATTAGGGACCATAAGCACCCCATAGCAGCACAAAATAGGGTATAGAACACCCATTTTCCCCCTAAGGCCTTAAGGATCCTAATGAGCTAAAAATATAGATTATGCTATGAATGTTTATTCTAAGTTGATTTTAGTCCAAACTAGATGTGATATGATGCTACATGCTATGCAAAAAAATGAAATATACTAGGTTTAATCCATTAGGCTAAGCTAAGATGTGTTAGAAAGCATGAAATCTAACAATTAGGAATGATTATGCTAAGTCTAGAAGTAAATGAGAATGATAACAATGCATTGAAGATAAAAACTAAGCTAATAGTTTTCTCTTGGAAGGAGGATTATTTATAGGATTTCCTAAGGGCTTGGGTTAGGAAGAAGACTTAGAGTCAGAGTCAGGGTTTGAGGTAAGGTTTGGGGTATGGTAAGCTTTAGCTTGGGTTAGCTTTGCTCACACATGTGTGAGAAACACTAGGGAAGTGTGCAAGGGGAACAAGTGTGGAAGAAGAGACATGGGTCTCTTTATGAGGCTATAAGAAGCCTTAAAGAGTGTGTAAGAGGCTATTTATGAGTTTGTAAGGCTCATAAATGGATGGGTTTGACAAAAAGTCAATGAGACTTGGATTAGCTTAGGAAATGTAGGAAACATCTCCTAAATAGGTTTAGGAAAGTTTCGGAAAGATTGGAAGGGTTTAGGAAAGGCTAGAAGATTCTTAGGGTTTTAGGCTTTAAATAAATATAAAATTTATTTGGGGATTGTGATGTCATTTATTAAATATTGATTTAATAAAGAGAGGAAAATCACTTAAAATTGATTTAAATGGTTTGTGGAGGGATTATTTAATTAAAATAAAGGGATTTAATGGCATAAAAATATATTAATTAATTAAATAAATAATTAATTAGTAAATGATGATGTCATCAGGGGTTTTCAGAAAAATAAAAATACTTATATTTTCTAAAGGATTTTTAGGTGTCTACATTTTGCCCCTCTTTGATGCGATGCCGCAAGTGGCATGGTGTCAAAGATAAGAAAATAAGATGCCCAGGCCAGAATAGAGGATAAGGGGGTGTGCCCCCTCGAGAAAATAATGCAAAGAGGAAATTTTTTGGAATTTTCTTGAAAGGAAACAAAAGGAGAAGGAGGAGGAAGGAAGGGGAATAAATAGATGACCTTCGAAGAGAAAAGATGCATGAATGCAATATGATGGTGAGATGCAGGATGCAACTATATGAAAGATGCAAGATTAATCTATATGATGTAGGATGGGGGATTTAGGGAGCTCCATGTGTTGGATATTTTGAGAGCACAACCTAGTTTGATATAGCAATGCTAGAGACCTGCCAAGGATACTGGGATCATGAGGCCCTTTCACCAGCGTTGCATAGGACTGACGCTAAAAAGACATGTAGGGTTACCCCAACATCACACATGAACCTCAGAGGAGGCATGGTGGAAATGATACTGGAGAAACCAAAAACACACAACTGACTCACAGGCAAAAGCAAAAGATCAAAATACCTTGCCCTAGATTGTCCTTATTTGTAGAACACCATGATATAAAGGATCATGGTGACTTTGAGTAGAGGACAATGAGAAGCTGTAAAAGATTAACAAGACCCAAAGAACAAAATCCAAGGTCACAATGATAACTCCAAAACACATCCTTTGCCAAGGAAAGAGTTTGATGGGCTGATTGATGGGGGGAGATTAGATCTGAACATGGAAAAAGATACATCATCATGGACCCGGTTTGATTAATTAGGTCAGAAAAAATAGGACACATTTGTGTGGATCTGTGATTAGGCTTAGGTCAAACAATACAGAAGCATACATCTGTGTGGACCCGTGCTGATGGGGAGAATGTTGTGTTGCTGATTGGCAAATGATGAACTTAAAAAATAGTCACAATGATCAAGGATAGTCAAAAATTGATGTTGCTGAAGTACAAGGCTGGGTGGGACAAGATTGTTGATCAAATGCTGCTACAAGATAGACGAGGATATGTACAACAAGACAACGATAATATGTACAAGGATCTGGGGATGAAGCTGAAGCGCTTAGCTAGATTAGGTCACGATGACACAAGGGTTGACTGACTCAAAGGATGGGACCTAAAGACACATATGTACAAATGAGATTAGGTGGAGACACGACTGAAGCTATGGTACAAGACTTAGGATAAGAGGTACAAAGAAGTTGGGGATGAAGATGATGCTACAAAGATATGCTAGATGATGCCCCAAGTGGGCTGGAAAGCCAAGATAGGCTGATGGTGGATAGGCTTAATGATGGATGATGTGTCCTAAAATGACACGGATTTGGGAAGGATGTATCCCAATGATGATGATTGGATTTAGATCAAGGCTTGCTAAAAGACTAAGGATGGGATTAGATGGCTTGGCTTGATCTTGGATGTTGGATTTTGGATAGCTAGAGGATGTGAATAGGATTGGAAGATGTTGGAAGATTGCTAGGAAGATTGGATATGGATAAATGGCATTGGATTGCATGGGGGTAGCCTATAGCTAGATACCAATGACAAGGGAAGATACCAAGTGATGGAAAGATGGAGGAAATGCTTGGGGATTAATGCTGGAGGGAAATGCTGAGGGATGAATACTGGAAGAAATGCTTAGGATTCAGATGGAGGAACTGCTGGGAGATTTGGATAGAGGATCTGCTAGGAGATTTGGATTGGAGGAAGATATGGATTGGATGAGGATTGTCTTGAGGATTAGATTGGAGGAATATTGGGAGAGATTGGATGGCGGATTTTCTTGAGGATTTGAAGATGGGTGCTGGAGGAACTGCTAAGGGATCCAGATAGAGGAATGCTTAGGATTTGGGTAGAGGGAAAGATGGATGAAAGATATTCTCCAAGGAATATGTCACCAAGGAATAAGATGCCCCCTACTTAGGATAATTCATGTATTCAGAGGCATTAGGATGGTGTACGATTGGATGGAAGATATGCTGACAAGAGGATGAGGAAGTTAGATGGAAGCTAGGAAGAATGGATTGGATAGAGGATAGGTGGCTAAAAGGTGTGATGGATGCCAAAAAGGTTCCCAAAAGCATGTATACCTGGCGGTCTCTATTTTATCATCAAGATCCAAAGGATGATGAAGGAGGTGAGAGACAAATGGGATGGAGAAGATGCTAGATAAGATGTGATAGAAGTGAATGGCCCCCAATTGTAGAGAGGAATTGGGGAGACCTACACATGATGCCTATTTGCTAGGTTCTTGAATTGCCAAGTTTTCACCATTGGATGAATGTTTTTCTCTTTTCTTTTCTTTTTTGATATTTTTCTCTTGATTTTTCCAATTTTTATGGATTTTTCTGATTTTGCATGAATTTGTGTTGATCTTCTGATTTTGTTGTTGCTGTTCTGTTGATCTTCTGATTTGTTGATACCTTTCTAATTTGTTGCTACCTTCTGATTTGTTTGGATGTTGGTACAACTTTGTTAGGATGAGGTAATTATGCAAAGGCATGGATGGGATGGGGTAGATGGGAGATATGGTGGTAGAAAGTGTTTGGATGGAATGATGGAAATTGATCATGATAGGGGGATGTTATCAGGATCAACATTAGCACATGTTGTGAAGAAGGTGGTTGAAGTTGATGGAATACGAAAGACAGATGTGGAAATGATGGAGGATTTGTGCTAGGAGATCTTGGGACATAGGGACCCAAAACAGATTGAGGGTATGGAGCAGAGGAATGAGTAGCTGGTGGATTAGCAACCTTGGATGCCATTGTGGATATTTATTTTAGATACATTGCATCTTTTTTCTTTGGGATCCACATCATCTTTTCTTTAGCTTTGGTGGACCTTTTTGGCCATTGGTATGCATCAGATTCTACTTTTTCTATGGTAGGCCTTTGTGGCCATTGTGGATTTTTTTTTTCTTTGCTGGGCCTTTGTGGCCATTGTGGATTTTTTTTTCTTTGTTGGGCCTTTGTGGCCATAGGGATGCTTTGGATTTTGCTTTAGTTGAGCATGTTGTTTTGGCTAGACATGACAATCTTTGGAATTTTGTGGATATTTCCCTTTATGCATATTTGATATGGCATCCAAATTGTGAGAAGCATTGGAAGGAATATGAGGAGCTGTGCAGGATGGAGGAAATATGGATGGATATATGGAAGGAGATTGGTAGATAGGATATGTGGGAATGTGCCTTTGTTGATCCTAACTAGGGATATTTGGATTTTGGATGAAGGATTGTGTAGGATAATATGGGGGATGATATTTTGGGATGTAAGGGCCCAAAATGGATTTGGTATGTAGAGGATATGTGCTGGTAGATTTTGGGACATAGGGACCCAAAATGGATTTAGAGGATGAAGGAGGAATGTGATAGGTTGTTTTGGGTTGCAATGATGGAGGAGGAGGAATGGTGTTGTATGATTTGGAGGGATGAGGGGAATATGAAATGGTATTCTTGGATGTGTCACTAGTACATTTGACCTAGTTTTTCTACCAAAATTTTTGACCATCAAATAAAAAAGTTTTGGTTGGTCGAATTATAGAAGGAAAATTTCCATTTTTTTTAATCCATGCCTGTGTATGTCAAAATTTTGACCAATACTATGTAGGTCAAAATTTTGACGAACACGAGCATAAATTAAAAAATGATTTCATTTCTCATTTCATTTTTATGTGGCACGACAAATTAGAAGGGTTGTAGCGCACGAAGCTGGATTGCCTGTAAGCTAGATGTTCATCTTCGAAGAAGGTATGGTTGTTGCCTACATTTGTTAAACTTCATAGCATCAGTCTTATATGCCATTTTTTGTTTCAGGCTCAGGGTTTCAATATTTTTAATCCAAGATTAGTTTACCGCTAATCTTATATTTATTTTCTTCACTCATTTTTGTTAAATGTTTTGTGCCTCTGGGTTATCCCGAACAATAAGGCAATCAGAAAGAGCTTTGTGCACCTAAACAATATATTTGCCTCAATGCTGCCACTATTCATGGGATTTATTGAAAGTATTTTGTAGATTAAAAGGACTAAATATGACTTTATTTTGGGATTTCCCATGTTTTTAAGGTTTAGCTTTTAGAGGGCCTATCTCCTTAGTTTCAAATTAGGGGCATGTCTATTGTCACATACTCCTTGGACTCATGCCTATCCTTGTTAATTTGGAAACCCACACTTCTGTAATCAAATATCATTTTTTTAAACTTTTGGTTTGCTTAGTCAATCCAATTCCAACTAATGCTACCATGATATATCTGCAATGTTTTTATTTCTCCCTTTTTTTAATACACTTTGTGCAAATTATGGCTCTTCTCATATATTTATCATATTATATATAAATTGTGAATAGATAACCTAGTTTCAAGCCCATAATTAGAGACAATTGATTTTCCCTACAAGATTCCCTCTTGCTATGGTTGCACTGGGTCCCCTTAACATAGCCACTACTTATATGCCATTGGTTCATTCTTCAATAGGCATGTAGTTACATATCCACTCTCCATACGAGAGATCTTCCATTGTTTGAGAGCTTATGTTTTCATGTTCATCTCTACTAGGGGTCATTTTTAGCTTTTCCCTCATGGTACTATTTCACCACTAGTCACCTATGAGTTGTAGTAGCCCCTTGCTCTCTGTAATATCCAGGATTTTTATTGTCATCCATGTAACCTCATTCCTTGTCTCCTCATCTCTACATTTCTGTCCCCTTGTCTGGAAGCTAGGAGAAAAGGTTGAAAGTCTATCTTCACATTAGGTCGATGGTTATAACATAATTATTAAAGTAATAGGCATTACTATTGAAATGTCTCTTTTATAATTTGATCATTGAATTTGAGTATATGCCTTTGCAACCAGTCATGCCTTGTATTGACATAGAAGTCAATGATCCACATAGAAGTCATGGAATCTTGAATGATGCATCAAAATCTATGGAACAATCATACATCTTTGTTGTCTATAACAGTCTCCATGAATTCTAAATTTCTAATCATGTGGTGTCTTTGTTCTTGATAGCATTAAGTCCTTATGATAGTGCCTTGACTATTCCAAAACATCCTCATGACATCAATGTATAGTCCTCACTAATAACACTGTAACTTCATTACATTCTTTGTCATTTTAGTACTTCAAGAAAAAGGAATCTCTTTGACCTTTTGACATGTCTACTTATCATTCTTCTAAAATAGTGCATTTGTGGTGAAATCAATAAAAAATCCTGGAAAGTAGAAGATGTCTGGTCTTCTGGAGTCCAAAATCATTATTTCTAAGCCTTACCCATACTTTATAATAGTGGATATAACATTGCCTCTCCTCATAGTTACTGATTTCACATCTTGAGCACATCTTGACTACTGCTACTAGCTATTGGATGATCTCTTTCACTAAGACTCAATCATAGTGCTGTCCTATTCTCTTATCCATCATAGTGAGGTCCTTTCATGACTTATATCTTCCCTACAATATTGTTGGTGTATATTGCACCAGATTTCTATTATCCATGAATGCAAAATTGTCTTGTGGTAGTGAACACATCATTAGAAACAAAATACATATCATTGCCTCTCCTCTTGAAAACATCTCTATATCTTATATTGACCATTAAATCGCTGCTCTAATTGTTCCCTTTACCACTACTACTCCTTTATACACAGTCACCATTATTCCTCATGCTTGGTATTGTTTTCCATTTCTTTCATTACACTGGACATTGATTCCTTGTAAGATCTAATGCCTTCAATATTTTTTTATCTCACAACTCATAAGGATTGATGTGATGATAGCCTCATGCTCTTCATTCCATGGTCTAAAAATTTGTACAAAACATGCACCTCTTAATGCTATTGCCAACTTTTACTGTGCTCTTTGAAAGACAATATGACACCTCTCATTACATACACTATGGCCCTGTAGCTGACTATCATATCAGTGGGTAAGATTTACATCTTTTAATCTGACCATATTTTCATCATGTAGTCATTATAAAAGTAGTAAATATCATCCCTCAAGCATTGAATAACATTGTTTCGAGGCACTCTTCTTGAACATGAATCTTTTCTTTCACAACACTGTCATTCTATTTTGTAGAAACACTAACAATAGTCTCTTTATGGCATTGTTTATCACCGCACCTTCACATTTATGAAAATCTATTAATGCTTGCATCTTTTTCATGATATAGTACCCTCGTTTCAATCTTTGAATATCACCGCCTTTTAGAAACTATCCCTCTTTTTATTTTTATGACATCATTCCTTACTGTGGCTATGAGCCTTCATAACGGTGCATGTTCTTTATTCATTATGCTTTGCAATCATGCATGCATGACCTCTATTATCTGCTAAAGACATGCTCTCTTGATGACTATTATAAGAGTGTCTTTGTGACTTATCATAAACCATATGACTCATTATTGTTTATCACTTTATACCACTGTAACAATGGATAAGCATTAAAGAAGAACTTTCTTTAAACATTTCTTATCCACATTGTTTTGGCATCTTTTTAAATCATGAATTGTTACACTTATCATCACCTCATCAAGCCTATTTGATAGTCAACCTTGTCTATAACTAAGAACTCAAAAGTGTTGTTTGTGATTGGGACTAATCTTTGCTTACAAATTTGATCACCATTTATTGACATCCTTTTGATAGTCACTTCTCCAAACTCTTGGATACATTATTTTCTTTCATTCTTACTATTCCTTCACATGACTAATCATCTTTTGTGCTCACTATCATGAGGAACTCTATGACACTATAAAAGTGCCATTCCAACTTCATAACATTGTCTTTTCCATTTGTAGTGTATACCACTACTTTTGATGCATGTTGAATGGCCTCCCATTTAGCTAGTGTCTCCTCTAATAGCCATCTTTGAATTTTGGCCTTTTCTCTCTACTTTTGTAGACAATGCCATTCTATGCCTTATCATCTATGTCTACTCTTTTCTTTGTCATACATTCTTGGAAGTTACTTTGAATGTGGTGGATCATGTGTTCTACATAGTATCATTGCTTGCTCTTCTCTTTTACAATGACTGTCATTGTTCTTCACAAGAGTGCTTTTGTCACTTACCATGACTGCCAGAGATTTGAGAATTCAAAACTCTTAGAAATCCTCCTCAAAATAGTAGAGATTTTATTTTCACAAAACAACAGATGTATCTCCCTATGAACCTCAAAACCATGAATAATCCCTTGAAGACAACAGATGCAATATATTAAAGAAAAGCATAACACTAAACAACTAATGCCTCTATCAGAAGTGTGAATATATGTTTCAACATAGTGAATGCAAGATCATTGATGGGAGAAGTAATAAATCATTAGACCATACATTGTTAGTTAAATATCCATTCTAGATGTACACAACATGAAGTCATGACGGTAAAACCCATTTTCCAAATGCATAGCCTCTCATGGTTCCTTGAATGCAAGATAATGAAAGAATAAATTTAGAGTGGAGTAATCTAGACAACACATTTATCTCTATAATAAAATGTCATTCAATTTAACATTTTGCATGTTAGTTTTTATTTGCTGATTTCTTCAGATCAGGTCTATACGTTCCAAGCAAGGAAGAGGTTGTGATCAAGGATACACACCTCATCCATATAGACCTACATTTCCATTGTAACACTTAGTACATATAATTGAAGGCTGTCATTTGGGCCCTACAATCTTCCCTTAAAGGAACAACTATAAGGGCCCGTTTGGGTGCTAGAATACCAAATGCCAGATATAGTCAATTTTGGAAGATGTTGCAATTCTGGAATATACAAATCCTGAAAATGATTTTCGGAATATGGGATGACCTGTTTGGTTCACCCGGAAGATGACTAAGAAGATGCATAAGGAATTTTAATTTCTTTAAATATTGTGTGTATACATCTATATATATACATATATACATGTGTGTATATATACATATATGCACACATATATATACATGTGTGCATATACACACATATATACACATATGCACACACATGTGTGTGTATACACGCACATACACACATATACACACACGTACATTTATATATACACATGTGTGTATATATAAATGTACGTGTGTGTATATGTGTGTATGTGTGAGTATACACATATATATATACACACATACATGTGTGTACATACACACATGTATACACATATACACATGTGTATATATATACACAAATACACACATGTGTGTATATATACACATGTGTGTGTGTATATACACATATATATACACACATATGTATATATAGTAATATACACACATGTATATATATACATCCTTATAGAAATATATGAATAGACATATTGACCATTAAATCGCTGCTCTAATTGTTCCCTTTACCACTGCTACTCCTTTATACACAGTCACCATGATTCCCCATGCTTGGTATGGTTTGCCATTTCTTTCATTACACTAGATATTGCTTCCTTGTAAGATCTAATGCCTTCAATCTTTTTTTATCTCACAAATCATAAGGATTGATGTGATGATAGCCTCATTCTCTTCATTCCATGGTCTAAAAATTTGTACAAAACATGCACCTCTTGATGCTACTGCCAACTTTTACTCTGCTCTTTGAAAGACAATATGACACCTCTCATTATATACACTGTGGCCTTGTAGCTGACTGTCATATCAGTGGGTAAGATTTACATCTTTTAATTTGACCATATTTTAATCATGTAGTCATTATGAAAGTAGTAAATATCATCCCTCAAGCATTGAATAACATTGTTTTGAGGCACTCTTCTTGAACATGAATCTTTTCTTTCACAACACTGTCATTCTATTTTGTAGAAACACTAACAATAGTCTCTTTATGGCATTGTTTATCACCGCAACTTCACATTCATGAAAATCTATTAATGCTTGCATCTTTTTCATGATATAGTACCCTCGTTTCAATCTTTGAATATCACTGCCTTTTAGAAACTGTCCCTCTTTTGATTTTTATGACATCATTCCTTACTGTGGCTATGAGCCTTCATAATAATGCATGTTCTTTATTCATTGTGCTTTGCAATCATGCATGCATGAACTCTGTTATCTCTTGATGACTATTATAAGAGTGTCTTTGTGACTTATCATAAACCATATGAATCATTATTTTTTATCACTTTATACCATTGTGACAGTGGATAAGCATTGAAGAAGAACTTTCTTTAAATATTTCTTATCCACATTATTTTGTCATCTTTTTAAATCATGAATTGTTACACTTATCATCACCTCATCAAACCTATTTGACAGTCAACCTTGTCTATAACTAAGAACTCAAAAGTGTTGTTTGTCATTGGGACTAATCTTTGCTTACAAATTTGATCACCATTTATTGACATCCTTTTGATAGTCACTTCTCAAGACTCTTGGATTCATTTTTTTCTTTTGTTCTTACTATTCCTTCACATGACTGATCATCTTTTGTGCTCACTGTCATGAGGAACTCTATGAAACTCTAAAAGTGCCATTCCAACTTCATCAACATTGTCTTTTCCATTTGCAGTGTATTCCACTGCTTTTGAGCAACGATTTAATGGTCAATATAAGATATAGAGATGTTTCTAATGATGTGTTCACTACCACAAGACTGTTGGTGAATATTGCACTAGAGTTCTATTATCCATGATTGCAAAATTGTCTTGTGGTAGTGAACACATCATTAGAAACAAAATACATATCATTGCCTCTCCTCTTGAAAACAACTCTATATCTTATATTGACCATTAAATCGCAGCTCTAATTATTTCCTTTACCACTACTACTCCTTTATACACAGTCACCATGATTCCTCATGCTTGGTATGGTTTTCCATTTCTTTCATTACACTGGACACCATGATTACAAGTCTTAAGATTGTACTCAATATAGCCAAGCTTCATTCAATGGTACATTCAAACATGAAACAAACCATTCTTAAACCAGATTAAACTAGTAAACCAAAGGACATACTGATTATAAGTATACTAGTAAACCAAAGGACATGCTTTTACTACTAAGTCTCTGTTTGTTGGGCATACTAATTATAAGTACATGAAATATACCATAAATGTTGCTAATTAAGGTTGGTGGGATGATTACGCCTATCCTGAAAAAAGACTATCAAATCATTATGCTTTCAAATCAATTACCTATTGACGTATCCCTTGCAAGAGAGAGAAGCCAAACACATAAAGAACATGCACATAAACACAACAACTAAAAAACTTAAATGGAATACACCAAGAAGTACCAAATGATGAATGCTCAATTGTTGTAATGGCAAAGCAAGATCAGAACCATCCATTTCTAGAACTTGATTTTTCTATAGTCCTCATGATTTTTCTTATTTCTTATCTGTGCTTGGTGACAGGATTTTGAACATTGTTGACATACTTAAATGGAATACACAATACCAAATGATGAATGCTCAATTGTTGTAATGGAAAAGCATCAAAACTATCCATTTCTAAAATTTGATTTTGTATAGTCTTAATTATTTTTCTACAGTCCTAATGATTTTGAAAATTATTGACAAAGAGTGTTTCTTTTTTTGATTATAGTATAAATGATTTTTCTATAGTCGTAATGATTTTTCTTATTTCTTGTCTTTTGTCCCTTTTTGATTTCCTATGTCTGTGCTTCATGACATGATTTTGTCACCTTCTTTTGATGGTATATTTCATTCATTCTATGTGGAATACTATTTTGTTCACTATTTTATTTTAGCTTCATATTTCTTTCATTTTTCATATACACAGAGACTACACATGTTGATAAAAAAATGAGCTATTTGATTTAGGTTTACTTTTCATTATTGTAAATGGTTAATATTTCTGATGGTACTCCTTGCTCTATTTCATATAAAAATAGTCATATAAAAACAATGAATTTAGTAATGATGGTGCAGTGCATTATTGATATAGGCTCGATGACTCTTGTCAATATGCCAAACTGTCAATGTGGTGGTGGGCAGTGTGTGTTGAAGACTTCACGGACATCGAACAACCCTAGACGATAATTTTGGTGCTTCCCAAATAGAAAAAAGGTTGCTAATGTGTATATATTTAATGTTTCTAATGTAAATACTATTCATTATAATATAAGAACTAATGTAGACTGGGTATCATAGGGAAATAATGGCTGTAGATACTTTAGTTGGGTTGATGACAACTCATTTGCATCTATCCGCCCATCTCCACTTATCCACGATGAAGGATTTGAGTGCAAAACGTGTCAGGCTAGGGAAAATTTTGAAATTATGTTTTTACGATGTCTTCTCTATATTGTAATCACATATCTTTGTTGCGACCATATGCAGAGATGAACTCAGGAATTAGTTAGTTTAGTATTTTCATATTGTAACTAATATTTAAATATTGATATGACATAACTTCTCTTTGCCTCAAGTGCACATATATATGGTTTACATCTTTTTTTAGAATAATTCTTCATGTTTATGGCTCAGGTGAGCTCCAATCTTCTATCAATCACATGATTTAACATATAGTGTTTTCTTGGTTATTCCATTTGTTCCTTGACCTTGACTATGGATTGACTATCATTTTCAAGATTGAGTGAGGCTTCGTACCATGTAGCGTTTGCAAATTTGTATGCAACACTGATTTATGTTGGAGGTAAACTACATGTTTCATGTAAACAACATGGTTGAATGCAATCTCTTTTGTGTGTTTTCAAGAGTTTTCCCACCAATACAAGTGTAAATAACACATTGAATGTAATCTACGAACGCTGCATGGTATGAAGTCTTGCTAAAGGTTGAGCGCAGTGTGGTATGAAGTCTCCCTTTATTCCAGTGAGGGATTGGAATGAGTTCATTTTGGATGCAAAGGAGAATGGGGATACTCAAAGAGGAATTACACCAGAAAATGAGAGAAGGTATAAACACGACAGTTGAGAAACATAAATGCAGATTTCATAATAGCTGAGAAACATAATTATAGGCGTCATAGTCACAATTTTTTGGAGACAATGTAATCGAGTTGTATACCCAAGTGATGGAGTGCAACTTTTGCACCTTCGATTCCAAGTTGACACTACGGGATACAAAGACCATAGATAAGGAATAAATTTAGAGAGCGGAGGAGGTCCATAAAGACCAAAATAATACAGGATGAACCTCAAGTTAAATGAGGCAACTGCAAACATTTTAATAGATTTTTATTATTAAATAATGAAATTTAAATATACTAGTGTTCTAAGCCCCCTCATTACATGATTTATTATTGTAAGCCCCCTCTAACTTACACATCTAGAAAATGAAACTACAACCTATTGGGATTGAGACAAACCTTATAGAACAACAACAACTAGGAATGATCGCTTTCCAACATCTGTTGAATACATCTTTTGAATACATCTGTAGCTCATGAATACAAGGTGTAGCTCATTAATACAAGGTCCTCCAATAGATTGATGAAGGGTGCTCCCCTTAATACCACAAACACATAACAGAAACAGAGAAACAACAACAATATGCAAGAACAGAAAAATTGGCTTCTTATTATCTCCACAAATGTGGAATTACAAACTTTCAGAATTACAATATGCAAAGCCACATGGGCATTTCCTTACAATATTCTGTAGGACAAAGCCTCGAACTATTACCCAGAACTATTCTGAACTGCCTAAGACAATAATACAGCCTTCCTTATATAGGCAATTATCCACCGCCTGGGAAGGTTCCAGAATTTTAGCCAATAAGGCCGACCAAACTTAGAATTATTTTATTTTACATTTTATTACATCATAGTCGGCTCAAGATAACCTTTGAAACCCGAACATAAATTTTGAAAAAAATTATTTTTCGCCATTTCAGGTGGCCCAACTTTCGAAGACCATAAGTCATCACCAGTTGACCCGATCGGCTATTATAACCCCATTTCGGAAACGCCACGAAGCGCTCTACAGGCTTGACCGATGCAAGCACCCATCGCCCAAATTTTTGACCTCATCCGGGGCCTCTAAAGCCTTCAAAACTGAGTTCAAAGTTTTTGTACCCTGCTGCCAATACCAAAAATCTTCAATATCTTCCAATATACACTTGATCTGGCAATGAAACTTTACTGGAAGACTTACATGACCAAAATGAACCTCCAAGAAAGAAATCAGATCATTCTAAGCACATGCAAAAATTACCAAAAATAGTAACTTTCCATAAATAGCAGCTCTGCACTAAAATAGCCCTTATTGAATATAAAAAAATAGAAATATTTTTTTTGGGTGATGCAAGATTGCTCTTACACCCAGGATGCTCCTGCATCAGACACCCAGGGTAATTTGAGAAGTGACCCTGTCACAACTCAAGTGTGCAGAGGAAAACTAAGACGGTTAACCTCCTCCTTTGTTAGCCATGATGAATCTTCTACAGGTCGTCCTTTCCATTTGACCAAATACTCTTCATATGTCCTATTCCTTGTGCTTCTACCAACACGACTGTCCAGTATGTCTTCGATCTCCTTAGTGTCTGAACTAGCTGATGGAATACTCCACTGTGCTGTTGTGATTTCATCTTCAACACCTCCTTCATGATACGCTGTCAGATCTGAAATGTTAAACACTGGTGAAATATTCAGCTCACTAGGCAATTCTACCTCATATGCATTTCCTGAATCATGCTTCTTCAATATCTTACATGGTCCAAACTTCTTCATTTTCAACTTCTTATATGTACCAACTGGAAACCGCTCCTTCCGCAAATGAACCATGACTTCATCACCAACCTGAAATTCCTTATACCTCCTTTTCTCATCTGCCTTAGCCTTATACTGTGCGTTCATCTTGGTAATATGCTTCCTCACCTCCCCATGGATGTTCTTCAAATGTTCTGCAAAATCCTCAGCCTCAGCACTACTTATTTCTCCTTTATCTATCTTTCTCAACTCAGATGCATTTCTTGGACTACTTCCATATATAATCTGGAATGGTGATTTACCAGTGCTCCTGTTGACAAAATTATTATATGCAAATTCTGCCTGTGGTAAAATCAAATCCCATCCTGTTGGCTTATCCCCAACCAAACATCTCAGCAGATTTCCCAAACTCCTATTCACCACCTCTGTCTGTCCATCAGTCTGTGGGTGATGTGATGAACTAAACTTCAAATCTATCTTCAACTTCTTCCACAATGTTCGCCAGAAATATCCAACAAACTTAGTGTCCCGATCTGAAACTATGGTCTTTGGCAAACCATGAAGTCTCACTACTTCTCTGAAAAATAATTCTGCTACATGAACAGCATCATTAGTCTTCTTGCAGGGAATGAAATGTGCCATCTTCGAAAATCTGTCAACTACTACAAAAATTGAATCATGTCCCCGCTGTGTCCTCGGTAAACCAAGAACAAAGTCCATACTGATATCCTCCCAAGGCTTCTCTGGTATAGGCAATGGCTGGTACAACCCTGTATTATGCTTCACTCCTTTTGCCAGTTGGCATACTCTGCAACTCTGTACAAACTTCTTCACATCTTGCTGCAACTGTGGCCAATAATAATTCTCACTAACCAAACCAAGGGTTTTATCATGACCAAAATGTCCAGCCAATCCTCCGCTATGCTTCTCCTTGATGAGATTCTCCCTCATAGAACTTCATGGAATGCACAACTGACTCCTTCTGAATAGCATATCATCCTGGATGATGAAATCCAACCATTTCGTCCTGTTTAGAGTAACAGGTTCTGTACAAGCTTTCCAAGCTTCACCAAAATTAGGATCCTCTGGATACAAATTCTTGAGTTCCTTGAACCCAACCACTTCAATCTGCATTTTTGTCATCAATAGTTGCCTTCTGCTGAGAGCATCTGCAACCCTATTAGACTTTCCACTCCTGTGTTTCAAAACAAATGTATAACTCTGCAAAAACTCAACCCATTTCAAATGCCTCTGATTCAACTTTCCTTGACTATTCAAATATTGCAAAGCTTGATGATCAGTATACAAAACAAACTCCTTAGGCAGTAGATAATGTCTCCACTTCTTTAATGCCTGAACTATAGCATAAAATTCCTGATCATAAACAGAATATTTCCTCTTGGCATCATTTAACTTCTCACTGAAATAAGAAACAGGTTTACCTTCTTGGCTCATAACAGCTCCTATTGCAGTACCACTAGCATCACAATTTACTTGAAACACCTTATTAAAATTTGGAAGTGCTAAAACAGGTTCTTCTGTAACTTTTTGTTTCAACAATTGAAAACTCTTTTCTGCCCCATTAGTCCACTTAAACTCTTTTCTATCCCCTCTCATTATTTCAGTCAAGGGTCCACAAATACTACTAAAATTTCTGATAAAATTTCTGTAAAAGCTAGCTAGACCATGAAAAGATCTTACCTCAGTAGCACTCCTTGGAGTAGGCCATTCAAGGATAGCCTATACCTTCTCTGGGTCCATTTTTAGACCTTCTCCTGAAACTACAAACCCCAAATACACCAACTCTTTCTTCACAAAACTGCACTTCTTCAAATTAATCAGCAATTTCTCCTCTCAACTTCTCAAATACCATACGAATATGCATCATATGCTCATCCAATGTCTTACTAAAGATCAAAATATCATCTAGGTAAACAATGACAAACTTACCCAGAAATTCTTTCAGAACCTCGTTCATGAGCCGCATGAAAGTGCTTGGCGCATTGGTTAGCCCAAAAGGCATGACTAACCACTCATATAGTCCTTCCTTTGTCTTGAAGGAAGTCTTCCATTCATCTCCTTCTCTGATCTGAATCTGATGATATCCACTCTTCAGATCTATCTTTCAGAAATACATAGCTCCACTCAAACAGTCCATAATATCATCCATTCGTGGCAATGGAAACCTATACTTGATTGTGATCTTGTTTATTGCCCTAGAATCTGTACACATCCTCCATTCTCCATTCTTCTTTGGTGCTAATACCGCTGGTACAACACAGGGACTCGGACTCTCACGGATCAATCTTTTTTGTAACAGTTCATGTACTTGTCTATTCAACTCCTCACTTTCTGCAGGTGTCAT
The DNA here is from genome assembly GCA_027943335.1 of Chamaecyparis obtusa. NCBI lineage: Eukaryota > Viridiplantae > Streptophyta > Pinopsida > Cupressales > Cupressaceae > Chamaecyparis > Chamaecyparis obtusa. Next base: position 3,396,591 of record BSBK01000380.1, on the reverse strand, counting down.
TCTGTGTGCTGCCTTATTCGGCAAACTCGCTCCTAGGATCAAGTCCATCTGATGATTGATCTTCCTGACTGGTGGTAATCCATCAGGCACGTTATCAGATACAATATCCTGAAACTCATTCAACAAATCTCCAACTTCTACAGGAACATCTTCTACTTCCTCTTTACCAGCTTTTGGAATTAAAGCAAAACATACATGCTCATGCCTCATACTATCTAGGAAATTTCTTCCATCAACAAAAGTTATCCTTGCATTACCACATACCTTTTCTTTAGTCTCCTTCAATGGTTTTAGCTTATGTCGCACTCCATCTTTTGTGGGGGAATAGGTATTCGCACGACCATCATGTACAGCACATCTGTCAAACTGCCATGGTCTACCCAACAACATATGACATGCATCCATAGATATGATATCACACAATACCTCATCTTGGTATCCACCAATCTTGAACTTCACTAGGCATTGTTCATTGACCATGACCTTGTGGTCATCCTGTACCCAGGCAATCTGATATGGATGTGGGTGTTTCTATCTCTTGAGCTTCAACTTTGTCACCATCTCTTCTGACACCAAATTGTCAGTGCTTCCACTATCAATAATCACATCACAACATTTACCTTCACACTTGCACCTGGTGTGAAACAGGCTCCTCCTTTGCTCAGGTTCATTCTCACCACTCAACAGGACTCTTCTGTTAATCAACGTTTCTCCTCTTTCAGCATCTTCAGAATTTGATGATCTGGCATCTTCATCTATATGTGCAACTCTGGCCTGGCCTTCATTTCTCCTGTCTGTTCTACCTTGGCGCTGAGGACATTCAAATGCCCTATGACCTTCTTCTCCACAGTGAAAACATGTTCCACGGAAGCCACCTCTTCCAGATCCTTGTCCTCTTCCTCTTCCTCTCTGATCTCTATTATTCTGATCCTGGAAGCGATTGGAATTATTTCCTCGCTGATTTTGACTGCTACTGGCCTCATTTTTCTTTTTCAGATCTTCATTTCGGCCACCATATGACCGTCCACCAGATCGTCCACCGCAACCTCTTCCGTTTTGTCTGCCCTCAAACTTGTTGTTCAGCTTTTCCTCTACTTTTAGGGCAAATTGGTATGCCTCCTCAATACTGTTCATTCGAACCAGATTCAACTCCTCCTGAATGCTTGGCCTTAACCCATTAAGGTATTGGGCAACTTTCTCCTTATCAGCTTCGGCATGGCCTGTTCTGATGAGGAGTCGATAGAGTTCCTCTGTATACTCCTGAACAGATTTTCCTGCTTGCTTCAAACTTTGCATTTTCTTCAGTAGGTCAAGCTCATAATCAACAGGAATGAACTGTCACTTCAATTTTTCCACCATCCGATCCCATCTTGTGATTTTATCTTTCCCTCTTCTATTTCGCTCCAATTGAATTTCTTGCCACCAGATCTTCGCATGACCTTTCAGTCTGGCCTTCGCAAATTTGACCCTATCAGGATCCTCAACATCTTCATACTCAAAATACTCCTCACATTCATTGATCCAGTCGATCAATTCCTCTGGGTTAAGATTTACAGAAAATGTAGGAACCTCAATCTTAGGTCTTTTCCCAATCTTGGAAATCGCTCGAAAAAGTCTTTCTTCCTCCTGGTTCACAATTTCAACTTCTCCTTCTTGATATTCTTCTTCGGCTTCATCCTCACTTTCGTCTCTGACATTAAGATTCATTCCTCTGCGAATCTCTTCTTGCAATGCTCGCACTTGTCTCTGCAGCTCTCTAACCTCAGGTGTTACAATACCAGCTCTTCCGCCATGTTCGCTTCGTGGAGGCATTTTCGCGATGCGCACTGAAATGCTAGCCACGGTCCTGGTGCAAACTGCCTCATAGTCGGCGATCTGTTTACACACTCAAGAACTCCTACTCTGATACCACTTGATGAAGAGTGCTCCCCTTAATACCACAAACACATAACAGAAACAGAGAAACAACAACAATATGCAAGAACAGAAAAATTGGCTTCTTATTATCTCCACAAATGTGGAATTACAAACTTTCAGAATTATAATATGCAAAGCCACATGGGCATTTCCTTACAATATTCTGTAGGACAAAGCCTTGAACTATTACCCAGAACTATTCTGAACTGCCTAAGACAATAATACAGCCTTCCTTATATAGGCAATTATCCACCGCCTGGGAAGGTTCCAGAATTTTAGCCAATAAGGCCGACCAAACTTAGAATTATTTTATTTTAAATTTTATTACATCATAGTCGGCTCAAGATAACCTTTGAAACCCGAACAGAAATTTTGAAAAAAATTATTTTTCGCCATTTCAGGTGGCCCAACTTCTGAAGACCATAAGTCATCACCAGTTGACCCGATCGGCTATTATAACCCCATTTCGGAAACGCCACAAAGTGCTCTATAGGCTTGACCAACGCAAGCGCCCATCACCCAAATTTTTTAACTCATCCGGGGCCTCTAAAGCCTTCAAAACTGAGTTCAAAGTTTCTGTACCCTGCTGCCAATACCGAAAATCTTCAATATCTTCCAATATACACTTGATCTGGCAATGAAACTTTACTGGCAACTTACATGACCAAAATGAACCTCCAAGAAAGAAATCAGATCATTCTGAGCACATGCAAAAATTACCAAAAATAGTAACTTTCCATAAATAGCAGCTCTGCACTAAAATAGCCCTTATTGAATATAAAAAAATAGAAATATTTTTTTGGGTGATGCAAGATTGCTCTTACACCCAGGATGCTCCTGCATCATAGATGTATTCAATAGATGTTGGAAAGCGATCCTTCCTAGCTATTGTTGTTCTATAAGGTTTGTCTCAATCCCAATAGGTTGTAGTTTCATTTTCTAGATGCATAAGTTAGAGGGGGCTTACAATAATAAATCATGTAATGAGGGGGCTTAGAACACTAGTATATGCAAATTTCATTATTTAATAATAAAAATCTATTAAAATGTTTGTTGTTGCCTCATTTAACTTGAGGTTTGTCCTATATTATTTTTGTCGTTATGGCCCTCATCCACTCTCTAAATTTATTCCTTATCTATGGTCTTTGAATCTCGCAATGTCAATTTGGAATCAAAGGTGAAGAAGTTGCACTCCATCACTTGGGTATACAACTCAATTACATTGTCTCCAAAAAAATGTGACCATGATGCCTACAATTATGTTTCTCAGCTATTGTGTCCCAGGACCCCTTATGACTCTTTATGACCATTTACGATCCCTAAGAATACATCTTAGAGGTCTTAAAATGTCATAAAGGGTCATAAGAGGCTCCTAGGAGGGGTAAGATGAGCTTCCACCTTCACATGGTTGGCCATGTTAAGTAGATAATGTTATACTCTTCTTGAAACAAAGAGAAGCTCAATAATTTAAGGTCTTAGTCCACAAACAAATTAAATTAGACTTACTATCTAAAACACATAAAAAACATGCACATAAACACGACAAATGAGAAACATAAATGTAGATTTCACAATAGCTAAGAAACATAATTGTAGGCATCATGGTCACAATTTTTTGGAGACAACGTAATTGAGTTGTGTACCAAAGTGATGTAGAGCAACTTCTTGATGCAGAGGATAGACACTCTACCACTTTACTAGTCAATATAACCTTCCAAAGGTATTTAGTTTTGGATCTTCTTAAAAAATAGGATCTCCTAGACCCTTCCTACCAACTTTTCCTCCAAGGTATAGTTGGATTTAAGAAGCCTCCAAAGATGTGAGTACAACTAGTCCAACTAGTTACTCCAAACCTTAGCTTTTCTCCACTCAACCCTCACATAGAATGCCAAACCTCTAACTAGGATCTTTCCACACATGTCTTTGAATAATAATTATCCTTCTTGACCATTCTTAGGTCATTCTGCAACCTTTTCCACACTTCAATCCACTCTACCACTCGAATTGGTCTCTAGAACACAAGGAGGCCTAATTGCCAATTCCTAGTAGGTCTATTTTCACCGAAAATGATCTGGCACTCCCAAAATCCTCACTTGACCCCCCAAAAAAATTTGAAAATCTATGAGATATCCATTAACCCTTTTTGAATCCAAAATCTTAACCCCTGGTGACACCCAAAACCGTAGTTTCTTGAAGGCCCTAGTTTTTAGCCTACAAATTAGGTCTTTGTTCCAAATTGTGTATAATCACTTCAATTTTGTCTCCCACCTTGATTCACCTCCAACCACCTCTAAATAATTCAAGGAAACTCTTAGGAGTATTCAAAAATCTTAACAAGTTTTCCCCAATTGGTCTTAGGCATCCGTACCAGTTCCAATTCTTCCCTATCCTGGCTTACCTGGTCTTACCAGTCAGCCATAGGGATTCTATTTTGGCTCCTTAGAACCTTTGAAAAAAAAAAAGACTAGAATCTACATCTATGGACTCTAACCCTATGATCCTCATGGTTTTAGACAAATCCATCAGAGGCATCTTAGGTTAGAGCCATTCTTAACCAGTTGGCACTAGTTTTAGGCCTGACAGACTAGTAGCCTTTCAAAACTCAAAACTTTGAAACTATCTAACTTTAAACAAAAGTACTTGTTGCAAATGAAAGCTAACTTGAAACACTATCAATTCATGGAGTTCGACCAACTATGGCAATCCGTACATAGCCATATAGTTGCAGAAGGATAGGATTGTGTATACAACAAAGAACATGGATGACCGTACAGGGTGTCAGAATAGAATGTTTTTCTTTAGTTCTTCATTGACCTCTCAAAAGCTTTGAATCCAAGCTCTTATACTAAGCTTGGGTGGTTACAATAGTTTTTAGCCATTTTGGCAACTTTTACAAAAGTTACTGAAGCAAATGAACCATATGACCTTGGTTCTCATCCCAATGATTTTAAGATAGGCTAATACGAGATCTCCAACTTTGAATTTTAGGTCTCTTCTTAACTGATCAACTTTAGCTTTGTATTTGGCCACTTGATGTTGTAAGGTCTTGTAAACTTGATCATGCAGCTCCTTCATCTGCTTTGCAAAAGAATCACCTTGTGCACTCCTCTTGTCCTCCAATCTGAGATCTCTTAACTCCAACACTCATCTAGGATTGATTCCATAAACTATTTGGAAGGGACTCTTCCCTGTACTCCTATTAATGGAGTCATTATAAGCAAACTCTGCCTGTCCTATAATGTGATCCCAAGTTTTCCCATGTTGCTTAGTCAAGAACCTCAACAAGTTGCCAAGTGACTTGTTCACTAGCTCAATTTGCCCATTTGATTGAGGGTGATAGGCTGAGGTAAAAGAAAAATTAATTCCAAGCATCTTCGATAGGGTCCTCCAAAAGTGAGCCACAAACTTTGTATCCCTGTCACTCACAATATTTAATGGCAAACCATGGATTCTTACTATGTCCCTAAAGAACAACCCTGCAATTTGAGATGCATCATTGGTTTGCTTGCATGGAATGAAATGTGCCATCTTGCTAAACTGATCAACCACCACAAAAACACTATCATGACCCCTAGACATCTTTGGCAATCCCAAGTCAAAGTCCATGCTCAAACATTCCCAAGGTCTTTGAGGAATGGATAATGGTTGATACAATCCACTATTGCTGCTCTGTCCTTTTTCCCTCTGATAGACTTGACATTTTTCCACAAACCTCCTAATGTATGATTGCATTTTAGGCCAAAAATAGTGCTTATTAACCTGCTCTAAGGTTTTTTCTATGCCAAAGTAACCCCCTAAACTGCCTTGATGTTTTTCCTTCACTATATTCTCCCTCATTGAGCATTGAGGAATACACATAAGAGGGCCCTTAAACAAGAGACCTTCCTGTAGGATATACTCATCAAAATCCACTTTGAAGCCCTATTGGAACTTCACACATTCTTCATAGGATTTACCAAAATCCTTGTCTTCCTTATATAAGTTCTTCAATTCATCCATCCCTGCACTTTGTAGTTGGATCTCTTGGATTGTGAGCACTCTCCTACTAAGAGCATCTGCTACCTTGTTGCTAACTCCCTTCTTGTGATTAATGACAAAGGTATAAGCTTGCAATGCTTCCACCCACTTCATGTGCCTTTGGTTCAACTTATCCTGTCCATTCAAAAAACTTAGTGCATGATTGTCAATATAAACTACAAACTCTCTAGGTAATAAATAGTGTCTCCATTTTTTAAAAACTTGGACCATAGCATAGACTTCCAAATCATAAGTTGAATATTTTTGTTTGGCTTCATTTAACTTCTTAGAGAAGAAAGCTAGAGGGTGTCCTTCTTGGCTAGTTACTACTCCAATAGCCAACTTTCTAGCATCACACTCTACCATGAAGAGCTAATTGAAGTTAGGGAACCTAAGAGTAGGTAGTTCTGCAATTCTTTTCATGAATTTTTCAAACCCTTGATCTACTGCAATAGTCCATTCAAACTTACACTTGATTCCACCTTTGATGGTATTTAGTATAGGGGAATACAAATGACTGAAACCTCTTATAAATTTCCTATAATAGGATGCCAAAGCATGGAAACTCCTAACATCTCCAATAGACATAGGTATAGGCCATTCCAAAATGGACTTAACTTTATTAGGATCCATTTTCAAACACCCATTTGCAACTACAAAACCAAGGTATACTAGTTCAGTTTTGAGAAACTCACACTTATCTTGATTAATCATTAGCTTCTCCTTGTGTAACCTCCTTAAGAGTTGCTCCAAATGCTCCATGTGCTCCTCCTTTGTCCTACTAAAAATCAAGATATCATCAAGATAAACTATGACAAATTTACCTATGAAATCTGCCAACACTTCATTCATGAACCTCATGAATGTACTAGGTGCGCCATTGGTGAGGCCAAATGGCATCACAAGCCATTCATACAGCCCTTCATTTTTTTTGAAGGCTGTCTTCCATTCATCACCAGGCCTAACTCTTATTTGATGATAGCCTGGCTTCAAATCCACCTTGGAAAAATAGCAAGATCCTCCCAAATTATCTAGTAAATCCTCTATCCTTGGTATTAGAAACCTACATCTGATAGTGATCTTGTTGATGGCCCTTGAATCAGGGCACATCCTCCATGTACCCCCTTTTGTTGGTTCCAAAATAGTAGGTATAGCACAAGGGCTTAAACTTTTCCTTATTAGCCCCTCATCCAACAAATCTTGGATTTGCTTAGCTATCTCTGCATTTTGACTAGGTGTCATCTTGTATGCTGCCTTGTTTGGTAGCTTTTCTCTAGGAATAAGGTCAATTTGATGGCTTACATCCCTCATAGGTGGTAAGGCACTTGGTAAACCATTATCCACTATTTCATGGTACTTTCCTAATAAGGCTTGTACCTCTAGTGGTAAAGTGACTTTCTCTTTAGGTTCCTCCTTTGGTTTGACCACAAGAGCGCAACATTCCCCTTTCTCCTTCTTCATAGCTTTTAGGAACTCCTTCCCACTCAATAACATCACACTTGTTCCCACATGCTTCTCTTCCTCTGGTTCTACTAAAGGATCCATTTGAAATTTCCTACCCAACTTGGTGATCATATAACTATTCTTTTCTCCATCATGCATTGCCTTGACATCATATTGCCATGGGCATCCAAGGAGTAGATGGCATGCATCGATAGGCAATATGTCACATAGGACCTTTTCCTTATAGTCTCCTATCTCAAACTCAACCATAGTTTTCTCATCCACCACTATTTGTTGACCCTTATTCAACCATGAAACCTTATATGGTGTGATGTGAGGGATTCTTCTCAACTTCAATTTCTCTACCATTTCAGTAGACACTATATTCTCAGTGGATCCAAAGTCCACAATGACTTTGAAAATCTTCCCATGAGACTTAAAAGTAGTTTTGAATAAACTTTTCCTTTGGGGTGGCTCTATGGTGCTTGGTACTTTGAGCAATGTTCTTCTCAACATTAAGTTTTCTCCATCTACTACTAGTCCTACTTTGGATATAGGTGAGGTGACACTTTGAGTATCATCCTCATGAACTAACTGATTTCTTCTTTCACCCATGGAAGATGAGGAAGCCTTCTCTATACATTTGCCCATTATGTGACCCACTTGGTTACAATTGTAGCATCTACCAGTAAAAACTGAATTTGTCCTTCCTTGAGGTTGAAACCTACCTCTTGGTGGTCCTCTACCTCTATATCCTTCCCTTTGGAATGAGCCTCTATACTGGTTTCCCCCACTTCCTTCCACAACTTGACTATCTTCTTGTCTACTAGGACTCTGTCCTCTACCAAAATTACCCCTGCCTCTTTGAAAACCTCTGTTGCTGCTGCCACCTCTACCTCTTTGATGGAGGTCATTCCTTCTTCTTTCTTTGTCTTCAGCCCTCAAAGCCAACTGAAAGCATTTGTGCATACTTTCTGGAGCTAACATACTGATTTCATCTTGTATCCCCTGCCTTAGCCCATTGAGATACCTTGCTACCTTCTCCATTTCATCTTCTTGTCTCCTAGCCCTGAAACTTAGTTTATGAAATTCCTTAGTGTATTGGCTTATTGTCATCTCCTTTTGTCTCAAATTTTGCAACTTCTGATACATTTGGATTTCATAATCAGTAGGCAAGAATTGAGCCTTCAATCTGATTTTCATCCTTTCCCAAGAAATGATTTTCTTCTTTCCACTACTCACCCTTTCATCTTGCATCATATTCCACCATACTAATGTTGATCCTTTGAGTCTAGCCTTAGTCTAATACTTCTTTGTAGTCAAATTGGTTATCCATGGCATCAATCCAATCTAGTAACTCTTCACCATTTAGGCTACCACAATAATATGGTATATGCTCTAGGCTATCTTTGTTTATAGACTTGAAGACATCTAAGAATAACTTCTACTCCTTATCTATCTCTAGTTCCTTTCCTTTTCTTGTTGACTTCTCTATTTGACTATCTTCATCCCCATCACTTTCATCCCCCCATTCTGTGATCCTTTTCTTACTCTTTGTCTCTGCCACGTTGGCCTTCTCCAAGAAGCCTTGGACCAAATCTACTATAGCATCCCTACTCATAGCCTTAGGAGGCATGCTGTCTATACACACAAAAGTAGTGCACTTCTATGAATCCTTAAAATCAAGAACACTCAAGAATGAGGCCTCAAAAATTGATCCATAGCTCTCTATGTATGGAGTTGCAAGATGTAGAGTTGCTCTCAGCTAGAGCTATGAAGCTAATGACCTTGCTAGTCAACCACACAATGAGAGATTCAAGGTTGAAGACAAGGGCAAGAGTGCCAATATCTCCAATGAATCCAAATGAAAATGCAATGCAAGCTAGATTAAAGATGAAGATGCAAGCTAAGCTAAATGATAAATATGCAATGCTTGAAAGGAAATCTAATCTATGAAAGTAAAGTGCCAACTAAACTATGAAAGGAAAGTACAAGTTTTACAATCCCTCCTAATTAAGCTATGTGAGATTAATCTATTGCATAAAAGAAACTAAGCTAACATGCCATGATTATGCAACTAAGAAAGCAAATATGCAACTAGGATGTAATGCCACAACAATGTCTTCAAAGAGCTCCAAATGATCTAGAAAACCTGCAACATAACAATAGCATAAAGATGATGGATATCCAAATGAAGGAGATAGCTCTCCTTTTATAAGAAATGAGGTGAAATGGACCATTGAGATTAAGAGGCAAAAGACTTAATCAACGGTGGAGAAAAATGGAAGCTTGATCCTTGTGCACAAATATCCTCCAATGAGAAAATAAGAGTTGACTTTTGTGTCCCACATGAGACAAAAAGTACTTTTTCTCTTTTTATAAAATAAGAATAATGTTTTATTTGTGCAACTTAGGATAAGAGGAAAAGGTGGGGCTTTTTATTTAAATAAAAGGGGAGGAAATATTCCTTTTAAGTAAATAAAAGCTTAGGATAAAATGGTTAATCCAAGGATAAAAATCCAATATATGATCGAAACTAAGATTTGATCAAGAAATTGATAATGTTGAAAATATTGATTATTGATAAAACTGATTCAGGATTGATAAATCAAATAAATGGGGCCCAAAGTCTAGGCGACCATTTTTGGGTGCATACATTTTCCCCTCTTTGAATAATGTGTGATCGATTTGGAAACACATGTAGTCAAAGAATGAAGTTGAAATGTGAGATCGATTTGGGATCACAAAACAACTCAGATATGAGGTCGATTCGGGATCACATCCGGACAAAGCATAAACAAATGCCTTTGAACATGAGGTCAATTCGGGATCACATTCAAAGTAAGAGATAAGAATCTCAAATTTGAGTAAAAGCTCACAAAAGATGTTTGAATCAAGAGAATCAAGAGAATCAGGGATGAGAATCCCATAGACACTGCCCCCTCGGAATAGAAATCGAAATCAGGTAGAAGAGAGACAACAAATTGATAAGGTTGATCAAATCATAATAAAATCACAATCGAAGGTAAGGGTCAATAGGTTAACCATTAGGCAATGAAACATGCCCCAGTGATGAAAGAAAAGAAAAGAAGGAGGGTGAATGAAAGACTAGAAAATTTGAGAGACATGGAAAACAAGAAATTCTATCAAAGATTGAAGAATTATGCCTCAAAAGGTCAGTCAACTGCACAAAAGAGGGAGAAGATTTGAAATGTGATTTTGACTACCAAGATGACCTCAGATTTCAATTTCAAGTCTGAAAATGGATCTAGGACGTCGAAATTAGCTAGGGGTGCAATTTTCATGCAATTATGAGGTGTTTTGAAAATTGGTCAAAAAGTCAAAATGCTATATAAGTGGTGAAAATGTGTCATTTTCAAAATCATTTGACTTTTAGCTATTTGAGAATTTAGAGCTCTAAGAGATAGTGATGGCTCAACTAGTAGGAGTTCCCATCCACAGACACCAATTTGAGCGTTCCTGGTTGCACAACTGGCCTCCACATTATGGTGCCCCGATATGTATCCAAAAACTAGCTGTTGTTTGAGTCATTTATTGCATTTAATACATTTAAACATGTCAAATTTTTAGACTAGGGTGACAAGTCACGTGACACTTTACATGTGTCGTGCCCTTTGAAGGAAAATGTCGTGTGACATTTCGTGGGTAAAAATAGTGTCGCGTGAACATGGAAACCAGTGTCGCACGACACAGGGTGAAATGTCACACGACACCATGCGAAGTGTCGCTCGAACAAATATTGTCGCATTGTTTAAGAGAAAGTGTCGTGCGACACTTAGTCAAAAAATAGTGTCACCTAGGATAAAATTTTGACATGTTTTAACATTTTCGAGCTAAAATGACATGAGTCTTGACAATGTTTGATTTTAAGATGTTTTGTACTGATACATCCTTCATGATATGTTCTGACATTTGGTATGGTTTCATGATGTACAGGAGGTCTTCTCTGCACTTTAGATTAGAGCACCCCATGTGATTGGATTGCAGTTTGTCTGAGATCTGGATGATTTGGGCAAGGCCGATATCAGAGCCATGGGATTCCACTATCTACTGCAGTTTCCTCATATCTGAGCCAATCATGGATTGTTGACTGCTCTTGCTGAGAGATGGCATAGTGAGCACAACACTTTTCATCTACTGACGGGAGAGGCATCTATCACATTAGAGGATGTCTATCAGATTCTACAGGTTTCATGCCATGGAGAGCCTGTAAGTATAATCATGTTTATAGATAAGCATAGTTGTAAAGTTTCCATATGAGAGAAACTGACATGATTGTTTGATGGCACAGGTATACTATGATCAAGATGTGATGACAGGTTGACAGATTATCCAGGGGATGGTCCAGGATGTCACAATCCTAGATCAGCACGTCAGCTAGCATAGGTTGATGGAGGACTTTGGCAGAGACTTCCCGGTGCCATGCATTGTGGCATCATTGATTGGACAGGCCCTTATCCCTGACAGGAGTTGAAAGGGCTTCCCCTTGGGATGGGGGAGATTACTAGTAGACTTGGTGGCACAGCCACGACGGATGGCATGGGGCCCAACTATCTTAGCTGATATGTACTACGAGCTGCATGAGATCATCTATAGAGATGGTAGGACTTAGGCGTGCGGGGCTATACTCACTCAGATATGGGCATGGGAGCATATTGCAGTAGTGCATCCACAAGTATAGCCTAGGGAGTGTAGGTATCCCTATATATATAGGTATGCAGGGTTCATCCCACATACACATAGCAGGGATGTTTCTTACTATCACAAGGTACTGGATGAGCTTGCCTCATTCACATGGAGACCATACAGGTCATGCGAGTAGTGGAGTGACAGGTGGGAGCTAGATTACATGCTGTGCAGTCAGCCACTGGTAGGCCATCACCTAGACATTATGGAGAGATTTGTGATTACGCGAGTCTAAAGGCAGTTTGGATGCCAGCAGAGGGTGTCCATAGAGACCACGACACATGCATGATTTCAAGATGAGGATGGACAGGGTTGGCTGTTGATGCTTGACTACTAGTAGGTAGTATAGGATACAATAGCTATATGCCAAGAGCCATGGGAGTACCTACCAGACATGGCAGATGCAGGTGCAGATGCAGCGCACAGGGTAGAGAGGCGCATGGCTCCATTTCCTAGATTTACAGTCCCAGATGCACACCCACCAACAACATAGGGGGATGAGGGAGATGACAGGGGAAATAGATGGGATGGAGGAGATGGAGGGAGAGGGAGAGGGAGAGGGATGGAGAGAGGGGAGGGATCCAGATCAGGTGGTCAAAAATGGTCACGGGGATGGAGATCAACCACTCCGAAGGATGAGGCGAGACCAGCTCACTGATAGGCAGAGGCTAGGCAGGACCCACCTGTAGGAGGAGAGGATCTGAGAGCCTGGATATAGGCTCTGGAGGTAGAGATACAATAGCTCAAGATCACTATATTAGTTAGAGAGTAGTAGCTCACTGATCAGCGGGCAGAGACAGAGTGGCGAGAGAGAGCCTTACAGGTTGCCCTTGCAGAAAGATAGAGAGAGGCAGCGTGAGCTGCATCTTATTATGGTCTCTACATACAGGCAATACCAGTGGATCAGAGGGCTCCTTCCTACTCAGTAGTGGTGGGCAGATCATATGTAGTACCAGATGTGGCACCACCTCCTCCACCACCAGGTCCTTGGGACGGTGGTAGCGAGTCTTAGGTTTAGGCTTAGGTTTAGATGTTTGGACATATCATGAGACCTTTGATCCAGATTTTGGGATCTCATATTGTATCATGGCATTGATTTATATATGAGATTACTGGATGTTTGATATATCATGTGTTTACATCTCACTTGTGATGGATGTATCAGTATTGTCTTTTCATTTTGCTCAAAATGTTCATGTATATGCGCATGTATGTTCTTTTGCATTGTTTGATTCTCATGTGCATGATGTAGACTCATGTTTCTTGAAAATGATAGTTTTGATAAAGATATGATGATATGATTAACCCCTTGTGATGATAGGAATAGGTCATGATGTGAAAGACAAGGAGCAAAAGATATGAGTGGAAAAAGGAAAGGTGAGTGCAGTTGACCGACAGGTCCACGTAAGATGAAAAAGGAGAGCTCTCTCCATATGCAAAATGATAAAACTAAACTATTATGAACCCAAAAATGCAAGCTACTATGAAAGTGGTTGACTTGCAAGGTCACAATGCCTATAGACATCTAATTATCATCATCGAGCATTATTGGTAGCGTCGTAAGATCATACAATGCACACTAGCATAATTATGTGGGTATGAATATGATCTTTATCATATAAAAATGTGGAAATCCTACCTAGGCATCAAAGACATGTAGGTCAAGATGACTAGTGCAATGAGATCACCTAAGTTTGATATGGTGAGATTATGCTTGTATCAAGACACATGAAAGTCAGGATAGCTAGAAGCATGCACTCGCAAAATAGTCAAGGATAATACCTTGTCAATCCATAGTGTCAAGTAAGACCAACATAAATGCTCATGATAGTTAGGATCAACAAAATATACCCACAAGCAGATAAAGAAAGAAAACATGTTCTCATACCCTCAGTCTTCTAGCTATGCATCATTGAAAACTTCTCAAGGAGAGACCACTCATCAAAGAAATCCTCATAGACAACACACAAAGAAAAATAAAGTCAACATATCTCAACAAGTTGAGTGTTTAAGTGTGTGTGTGTTGGTCATAGAGTCAAACTCTAATCATCGCATCTGAAAATGAAAAATATCACATCATACTTGGACGATTAGGTAAGACATCTAATAAGTGTTAAGAAACACTTGACGCAATGGTAGTGTTGAAAAACACTATTTGGGGTGGTGTTGAAAAACACCTAATTGTGAAATGCCCCAAGAGACAAACGCACCTAAAGGACCTATGGAAACAGTTATGCCCCCTAGACAAAGGTAAAGACCAATTCTAGACTAAGCCAAATAAGGTCAAGGTATGATGAAGAAAGGCTCAGTGTCGAGGATGCATGCTAATAAATAGGAGTGTAAAGGCCTCAAGTAGTGCCTGTTTTTAGGTTTTCACCACTTGAAATCTTTATTGCAATTTTTTTCAAGAATTTTTTCTTTTTTTGTATTTTTGCTACCAAGGCGCCTGTTTCCAAGTTTTCACCAAGGCACTTTTTCTATTTTTTTTGAATTTTTTATTTTTTAAATTTTTTTCAAGACTTTTTATGCTTTTTAGGATTTTTTTAGCATCATATATCAATTTTTTTTTGGGTATTTTTTCAGGATCATAAAATATGTACAAAGGATGCCCCCAGATAGAAATAGGCATCAAGGATAGAACTTCTTGAGGTGCACAATGTTGATGGGCTTAGGGAGCTGTTCTCCATCTTCATCTGACAGTAAATATGCACCTGTACCAAAAGCCACTGTGATAATGTATAGTCCAAGCCAATTGAGTTTGAACTTTCCCTTTTGTTCTCTGTTCTACTGATTCTTAGGATTCTCTCACAAAATGAGATCACCTATTTGAAACTCTCTAGGGAAAACCTTCTTGTTAAATGCCTTGGACATACGCTTCTGATATACTCTCATGTGATCAAAGGAAGCCTTACGCTTCTCATCTAGAAGTTCTAGCTCTTGTAACCTCATGGCACGGTAATCCTCATTTGTAATCAAACCTTTGAGAGAGATTCTAAGTGAAGGTATCTCTACTTCTAAAGGTAATACTGCTTCAATGCCATAGGTAAGGGAAAAAGGCGTGGCTCCTGTAGGTGTGCGAATGCTTGTTCTGTAAGCCCATAGTGTTGGATTGATTTGAAAGTGCCAATCGCTACCATTCTTGTGCACTGTCCTATGAAGAATCTTAAGAATGGTTTTATTAGAGGATTTTGCCTATCCATTTCCTTGTGGGAAGTAGATGGAGGACCAATGTTGCTTGATTTTAAACTTTTTGCATAAATGCTTTAGGTCCTTGTTCTTGAATTGACCTCCATTATCAATAATAATCTCAGAAGGCACTCCAAATCGGCAAATAATATGGTTCAAAATAAATAGGGAAACTATTTTGCCTGAGGCAACGGAAAGAGGGACTACCTCTACCCACTTTGTGAAATAATCAGTAGCTGTGATGATAAACTTATGTCCACCTGATGAGTTGGGGTGAATTTTCCCCACAAGGTCAAAGGCCCAGCACTGAAATGGCCAATGAGAAATAGAAGGAATTAGCTCCCTCCCTGGAGCATGAATTAGGTTTCCATGTTTTTGACATTTCTCACAAGATTTAGAGAAAGCTACTACATCATTTTGCATTGTGGGCCAATAATACCCCACCCTAAGCAACCTTCGAGCCATGGAAAGACCATTGGAATGTCTACCACAAATGCCCTCGTGGATGTCTACTAACGCTTGGTTGGATTCCTCCTTTTCCAAGCACCTAAGAAGTGTCCCATCTAAACCCCTCCTATATAAATCACCAGAGATAAGGGTGTGGCGAGAGGCGTTACGGATGAGGTTTCGACATTCAGAACGGTTGAATGTGTCAGGGATGATGCCATCACAGAGATATGAATAGATAGCACCATATCGGGAAGACTCATGAGTGACAAGGGTACAAATGACATGACTTTCAAATGAGTCAAATATGGGATGGTGTAGCTCTTCCACCAGGAATTCAAATCTTGATTCATGTTGTTCCAACTAAAGGAGTGAAGCTAATATGGCCATAGCATCTGCAGCTTTGTTTTTTGCTCTAGGGATTTGTTGGAATGTCACAAAGGTAAAGTAACATCTCAGTGAATCAACCATCTTTTTGTAAGGTACCAATTTATCATCCTTGGTTTGATACTCCTCATTGACTTGGTTGATAATTAACTATGAATCCTCAAAGACATGCAACTCTGTTATGTTCCATTCTATAGCTAGTTTCAACCCATTGGTTAATGCTTCATATTCTGCAATATTGTTTGTACATGGGAATAAAAGTTTGTAAGATTTTGGTATATTATACCCATGAGGAGAAACAAACAATACTCCCGCACCTGATCCATTTTGCATGTTAGAACCATTGAAGAACATCTTCCAGGTGTGAGCTGTGATATGCAGTATATGTTCATCTAGGAATTCCACTTGTATAGGCATGCTATCCTTGACTAGAAAATCAGAAAGTTGGTCTGCAATAGCCTACCCCTTTATGGCCTTTCTTTCAATGTACTCTATGTCAAATTCTGATAATACCATCATCCACTTAGCGAGCCTATTTGTGAGAGCAGCCTTACTAAGTAAGTACTTTAGAGGATCAATTTTAGCAATCAAGTGTGTAGTATGAGCTAGCATGTAATGTCGCAACTTTTGAGAAGCAAACACCATAGCTAAGCAAGACTTTTCAATATTGTTATAATTGACTTCATAGGATACAAGAGTATGACTTATGTAGTATATGGCCCTTTCTTTCCCATTTTCATCTAACTGAGCCAACAATGCCCCCAAGGAAGTGTCTGTAGCTGAAATGTATAGAATCAAAGGCTTCCTTGGAATAGGAGGCATCAAAATTGGAGGATTAGCCAAGTACTATTTAATTTGATCTAGGCTCTTTTGGCATTCCTCATTCCACACACATGTGACTCCCTTATGCAATGTTTTATTGAAAGGTTGTGCTCTATCTGTAAGTTGTGAAATAAACCTCCGTATAGATTGGAGTCATCCTTGAAGACTTCTCATTTGACTTATGTTCTTTGGAGGTGGCATATCCAAGATATCTTGGACCTTTTCGGGATCAACCTCTATTCCTTTTGCTGAAATTATGAATCCTAGAAGTTTACCTGAGGTAACTCCAAATGCACACTTTTTTGGATTCAATCTAAGTTGAAACTGTTCCATGTGATCTAGAATCACTTCCAAATCGTCGAGGTGTGTATCTTGTTTCCTAGATTTAGCCAAGGTATCATCCACATAATCTTCCATGTTCTTATGCATCATATCATGAAAAATTGTGTTCGTAGCTCGTTGGTATGTTGCTCCTGCATTCTTTAGGCCAAATGGCATGACGTTCCAACAATAGGTTCCCCATGTACATGTGAAAGCTATTTTCTCTTGATCTTCAAGAGCTATTTTTATCTAGTTATATCCAAAAAACCCATCCATTAAGGAATATATCTCATAACCCGCTGTCATATCCACTATCATGTCTATGTTTGGGAGTGGAAAGTCATCCTTTGGGCATGCTTTGTTGAGGTCTTTGAGGTCTGTGCAAATGTGAATGGACCCATCATGTTTTGAAACTGGAACAATATTGGAGATCCACTCAGCATAATCAATAGCTCGAATGAATCCTGTGCGTAAGAGCTTTTCTAATTCAGCTTTAACAAGAAGAGCTATGTGAGGATGCATTTTCCTTAACTTTTGTTTAACCAGTTTTATTCCTAGAGCTATAGATAGATGATGCATAATAAGATCAGTGTCAAGCCCTGGCATATCAGAATATGTCCAAGCAAAGTTGATTTTCTTCTTTTGCAAAAACTTTGTATATGCCTCTTTTTCTCCAACTGATAGAGACTGAGCTAGGTGCACTATTTGGGGAGCCTCTTTTGTATTCAAATTCACTGGTTGTGTGGGCTCAATGAGAATTGATGACCTATCCTAGAAGTAACTGGGCAAGTTATTAAGTACCCCATCCTCAGGTGCCTCAAAAAGGTTTTCACCTTTGGATACGTCTTTTCTTTTTACTATTTTGGGTTCTAACACCGCCACCAAGTGGTTTTCTCCATCATAACCATCTTTCTTTTTTTTCTTTTCTTTTATTTTTAGACTGAGGTACTTAATATCAAGCTCCATCATACTTGTTGTTGGTTCACTGGTGGAAGAGACTACAGGTTCAAGAGCATTCAGATAGCAGGCAATTTCGCAGTCATTCTGAAAAGTGAGGAGTTTAGGCTCTTGATGCCACTGAGACTAGTCAATTAGGTGGAAATGAACAAGGGGTAGGTCAATGACTGGTTCAACATTGTGTATGTGGAAGGTGTTATCTCTGGTGACCATACAATTGAGATTCATCAAGTCTCCTTCTAAGATACCCGAATCAGGGTTTGTCCTACCAAACGAAGCATCATCCACTAAGGCAATTCAAGGAGTCCAATCCTCTAGTCCTACACTAGGCTCATTGGTTACATCGGGTTGAGTACTATAAGTATGGACAACATCCATGTCCAAATCAACTATTGGATCTGAAAGTGAGTCCCATTCAAACTCATGTGAGTCTATTTTTGAATCATTATTTGGGCTTTGTGATGTAGAAGCCTCAAGATTGGGAAGAGTTTCCCCTTCTCTAACACTAGCATTGTTACTATCTGTCATAGCTAGGATAGCAACACTTTCCATTGTCAATCTAGTATTCATATAGTCACTATCCATCGCAGCTGGGATAGTAGGACTGTCAATTGTCAAATCTTTTGAATCTCCCCAAAGGAGATTTTTTTAAGGCACCCAATCATCAGACATGTCTTGCTGATTAGAGAGATTAGGTGTGTAGTTTGAGTCATTGTCACTGTCTGTTGCAGCTAAGACCGGGACACTTTTCTATTTCTTATTTGCAAAACCTAAGCCAACTGTTGACTTATTCCTTCATCCAAAAAGGGCATGGTTAAGAGCTTCAGCTTTGGCATCCAACTGATGACTAAGGGGACCATGTCTTGGATAACCCATATTCTTGACCAATGTATATCCTCTCCCATAAGCTCTAGGGGAAGGTGCAAAATTCTCATTATGCAAGTATTTTTCTTCTCGGTAAATCCAGTCCCTAATGGCAACCTCTTCTTTTTCCTCTTGAATCAAAACTAAGGATTCCACAAACTTGTCGAATAATGTCATGGCTGAAGATGAGGGTTTCATATCTTGAGAAGGTTTTCCATAAGACCTAGGGGAAATTGGCAATTTTGTGAATGAATCAATTTTGTAATCCCCCATGCCAAAATCCATGGCTTTGAATTTGTCTTTGCATTGTTCAAATGTGGTATAAAAAATGTCGGCCTCCCTATTCAAAGGAATGTGAGATCCTACTGAAATTGTGTTGACTGACAATGTGCTATCCCCGGGTATGCAAACTTCAACTCCATTGTAAGGGAACTTCACACACTGATGATAAGTAGATGGCACTGCTTGCATCTCATGTATCCAAGGTCTACCCAACAAAATATTGTAAGCCAAAGGACCAGCATCAACAATCTGAAACAAAATATCTTTCTCTATAGGACCAATTCGGATAGGAAGAACAACCAATCCTTTAGAACTTCATTATGCTTCATCATAAGCATTGATAGTTATCTTCTTCCTTGTATCAATGAATTTTTCTGAATAACCCAAGGCCTTCAATAAGCTCAAACAACAAATATTAAGCCCAACACCTCCATCTATCAATACGCACCTGACACGGGTCTTGTGGATCATAACCTCTATATGAAGGGCCAAATTATGTGGGTGGCTTAGTGACTTGTCATCTTCTTCTGAGAATGTAAGGTAGTGAGGGCTAGCCAAGTGGTTGACCATATTCTAGAATTGATCTACATCTATATCATTAGGGACATTAGCCGCTCGCAAGGCATCCTCAAGGACACGCTTATGCTTAGGGGACAATTCCAAAATCTCAAAGATTGATATCTATGTTGGTGTACATTGTAATTGGTCAAAAAGATTATAATTCAACTCAGGACCAACAACAGATTTAGGAAGAACACCTTTTGACACTGGCTGCTTAGATTTACTAGAGCTAGGACCTCTAATAACAATGGGAGCTTGAGACTGGCTTCTAGTGACAACATTGAGGGGTTGAGACATCCTTCGTGAGTGAGGACCTCTTAGGACCACAACGGGTCCTTCATCAAGCATAGGATTTGAATCCACATCATATCCATAAGGGTCTTTCCCTCTCATCATGTTGACATTGTCATCAACATTCAAGCATATTAATAACATTTTCAGCATTTGTGTAGGTGTAGTTTATAGCAGCCTTGCCATTCTTGTTGTTAGAATTCTCCCCTTTCTCATATTTGGGCAAGGGTTCTTTAAAATCTTTGTGATCCGCATTAGTGGTTAAACCATCAACTTGTAATCATCCACTCTCAATAAGATCTTGGACAAGATGCTTAAGTTTAAAACAATTTTCTATATCATGGCCAATTCCATTGTGAAAGACACAAAAAGCCTTCTCATCCCACCAATGAGGCTTAGGATCTGGTATGCGATGCTTTGTAGGATCTTGTGGGTGTGCCAAATTATGAGCAATTAACATCTTGAAAATGTCTGCATAGGAGTCCCCAAGTTTGGTAAATTGTCTCTTTTCTATTTTAGGTCTCCATTGATACTTGGGTTTATTCTCTTGTTGTGCTGAAGATGTTTGCAGCTTCATGGCTTGGACTGCATTAGAGAGATTAAGAACTCCTTCATTCTTAGGTTGTGATGAGTCAACAACTCTGTCATTGACCACTTGTTTATTCTTATTCCAATAGGAGGTCTTTTTGTCCTTGTTACCATTATTATTATTGTTTTGGCCAAAATTCCTTGTTCTTTTAGGACATCCTCTATGCGACACGCCACTTCTACCATGGTATCAAAAGAATTAAATGGGATCTTCCTTACTTCATAACTTAATTCTGGTACCAATTTGCTCACAATGATGTCTATTCTTTCCTCCTCAAGAATTGTCCTTGGATATTTCGAGCACAAACGTCTCCATCTTTGTAGAAAGGTAACAAAAGATTCCCCTTGATTCTGCTTGAGTTTGCACAAATCAAGCATGGTGACTGACCTTGATAAGTTGTAAGCAAAATTTTGAACAAATCTTTCCACAAGCTCTCTAAATTTCTTAACTAGAGGAGTAAGGTTAGTAAACCACTCCATGGCTTGACCCTTGAGACTCCTTGGGAATAATCTCATCAAGTAGGAGTCTTCATGGTGAAAAGAAAAGCTCATTATATAGAACTGTCTAACATGGTCATGAGGATCACCAACGCCATCATATTTGTCATAGGTTGGAAACTCAATTTTCTTAGGAAACTCAACCAAAACCACACTCTTGTCAATTGGGTTGGGACATATGGAATCCAAATTGAATGTGCTCTTAGGAGCCGCCATCCTTTCTATACCCTTTTGTAGTTGTTTGATCACCTCATTAGTTGATGGATCTTGCTTCTTTACCTTTCGGTCCACATCAAAATTATATGGGACCTTAGCACCTTTGTTGATGAGACTTTCTAGGAACTGATCCTTGTTTTGTTCCACATACCTTTCTACATATGCTTGAAAGGATGGTTCTTGTTGCATAGTCATAAAATCTATATGATCAAACTTGACATAACTTCCTCCATGTTGTGAGCCATGATGTGCTTGTTGGGAGGGTTTCTTTGAAAGTCTAGGAGGTGACTGTCTCCTATGGTGATCATATCTTGAAGTCCTTCTACCTCTAGGACTTGGGGATCTTGAGGGCATCCTTGACCTTCTTCTAGGACTTGGTGAAGGGGTAGATGGGGGTGAGTTGGTCCCACTACTGGTACCCCTCCCATTAAATTGATTTTGGAGTTGTTGTGCATAGAGATCGTCTTCTTCTTCTTGGGTGACTCTTTTTCTTATGTCTAATAATGCATGTTCCTCTTCTTCTAGTTGTCTGAATTTCTCCTTTTTGGTGGCTTGTTCATCTAGATAGGCTTTCTTCTCCTTTTCAATGCTTTTCAACCTCGTATTTGCATATCGAGAGGTATCTTTAAGTGGAGAAGATTGTCTTGAATGCCTTATTGTGTTGGCTACATTGATGTGATGGTCACTAGATTTGTTGTTCTAGTCCTCGTGTTGTGACCTTGAATCTGAGTGAGTTTGCCTATAATGTTTCTCAGCTCGGTGGTGAGCATCAAAATACCTTGTGTTGTTGGGGGGTGACCCGGGTGGACTAGCATGAGAAGAACCACCATACACTCTGGTACTCCTATGCCGTTGGAAAATATCCTCAAGAGTTTGATTCATGGCTTCTCTTTGTTGTCGAGTGAAAGTGTAACTCATGTCCATACTTGATGAAAGTGGTGCTAAAGAGGTGCTCACTTCACTAGGATTACCTTTTGGATTAAAACAAACCTTAGATTCACTTTTAGGAGATTGATTGAAAAGGGGTTCTTTTCCCTTGTGCTATTGATGAGTCTTAACTGGCTAAAGACAACAGGGGGTCACTTCCCTTGATTGACTTGGTACCTTGTTGTAACTGACATGAAAGAAAGAGATTCTTAATGATAAGATGACCTCCTGAAATGTCAACACCAGACTAAGATAATCAAAGTTCTCTATTGTCCAAAATGGAATGAAAAGATAGAAAAAGGGGCTTTACCAACACTGTCAAAGAGGTGCCTCAAATCAAAGGGTGACTACCCCTGCACTTTTGAATTAGGAGGTTGGACTAGGCCGAAATATAACTGAAATTGATTAAATGAAAGTGATTTGGACAATAAGAGCACTAAAATTCTCCAAGAATGTAGCTAACAATTCTAGAGATAAGCTTTCTCACCAAGAATAACATTCTAACCTGACAACTATTTCCAAAGTGGCCTTGTAAACCAATTGATGCTATTCCTAGAGGGCAAAAGCCAGAGATTTAGAGCCAAAATAGGTCTCCAACAATAGAGCAAGAAACCTACTCCAAAACTTAATTTAACTAGCAGCAACTGAAACTGACTGAAACTAAAAACCCAGTAGAAACTACCCAGGTGACACTTTCCAGGCAAGAAAGGCGACCGTTTATATTTAGGGGACACTTTGCCTTAATCCATGCAATAATTTCCAGGCTATCAATGCACCACTTTTTTTCAAACAAGGTGATAGACTTGCAGGGGTTAAATGGTGCACGATAATTCTCACAACATGACGTGCCACTTGTTCAGTGTCGTATGAATCTATGACTAGTGAGTGTCAAAATCTCAGTTTTAAGGCTTGTTCGTTCAAAATTTTTACTCTGAGGGTTAATTTTTTGAATGTAATCACAATGACAGCAGCAAATTGACAGGTTTGCAAATAGTATGGGATCAAATGTGTCTTCAAGCACTTGGAACAATTGTGATATCAAAACTAAAAAAGCACCCTATGAATGCTACCGATTTCTTGAAGTGTCTTTGATTGTGTGAGCCCACGGTGGGTGCCAAAAATGTACACACAAAAGTAGTTCACTTCTATGAATCTTTACAATCAAGAACACTCAAGAATGAGGCCTCAAAAATCGATCCATAGCTCTCTATGTATGGAGTTGCAAGATGTAGAGTTGCTCTCAGCTAGAGCTATGAAGCTAATGACCTTGCTAGTCAACCACACAATGAGAGAATCAAGGTTGAAGACAAG
Source organism: Chamaecyparis obtusa (assembly GCA_027943335.1). Lineage (NCBI taxonomy): Eukaryota > Viridiplantae > Streptophyta > Pinopsida > Cupressales > Cupressaceae > Chamaecyparis > Chamaecyparis obtusa. The sequence goes on along the minus strand of BSBK01000380.1, from coordinate 3,372,849 downwards.
GGAAAGAGTGCCAATATCTCCAATGAATCCAAATGAAAATGCAATGCAAGCTAGATTAAAGATGAAGATGCAAGCTAAGCTAAATGATAAAAATGCAATGCTTGAAAGGAAATCTAATCTATGAAAGTAAAGTGCCAACTAAACTATGAAAGGAAAGTACAAGTTTTACAATCCCTCCTAATTAAGCTATGTGAGATTAATCTATTGCATAAAAGAAACTAAGCTAACATGCCATGATTATGCAACTAAGAAATCAAATATGCAACTAGGATGTAATGCCACAACAATGTCTTCAAAGAGCTTCAAATGATCTAGAAAACCTGCAGCATAACAATAGCATAAAGATGATGGATATCCAAATGAAGGAGATAGCTCTCCTTTTATAAGAAATGAGGTGAAATGGACCATTGAGATTAAGAGGAAAAAGACTTAATCAATGGTGGAGAAAAATGGAAGCTTGATCCTTGTGCACAAATATCCTCCAATGAGAAAATAAGAGTTGACTTTTGTGTCCCACATGAGACAAAAAGTACTTTTTCTCTTTTTATAAAATAAGAATAATGTTTTATTTGTGCAACTTAGGATAAGAGGAAAAGGTGGGGATTTTTATTTAAATAAAAGGGGAGGAAATATTCCTTTTAAGTAAATAAAAGCTTAGGATAAAATGGTTAATCCAAGGATAAAAATTCAATATATGATCGAAACTAAGATTTGATCAAGAAATTGATAATGTTGAAAATATTGATTATTGATAAAACTGATTCAGGATTGATAAATCAAATAAATGGGGCCCAAAGTCTAGGTGACCATTTTTGGGTGCATACACTATCCACCTCTTGAATCCCCTCACTGTCTGACATACACAACTTCCAAGAAGTTATGACACTCTTCCAAAGAGATATGGCTCTGATACCACTCTAATGCAGGGGATAGACACTCTACCACTTTACTAGTCAATCTAACCTTCCAAAGGTATTTGGTGTTGGATCTTCTTAACAAATAGGATCTCCTAGACCCTTCCTACCAACTTCTCCTCCAAGGTATAGTTGGATCTAAGAAGCCTCCAAAGATGTGAGTACAACTAGTCCAACTAGTTACTCCAAAACTTAGCTTTTCTCCACTCAACCCTCACATAGAATGCCAAAACTCTGACTAGGATCTTTCCACACATGTGTTTGAATAATATTTATCCTTCTTGATCATTCTTAGGTCATTCTGCAACCTTTTCCATACTTCAATCCACTCTAGCACTCGAATTGGTCTCTAGAACACAAGTAGGCCTAATTGCCAATTCCTAGTAGGTCTATTTTCACCGAAAATGACCTGGCACTCCCAAAATCCTCACTTGACCCCCCAAAAAAATTTGAAAATCTATTAGATATCCATTAACCCTTTCTAAATCCAAAATATTAACCCTTGGTGACACCCAAAACTATAGTTTCTTGCAGGCCCTAGTTTCTAGCCTACAAATTAGGTCTTTGTTTCAAATTGTGTATAATCACTTCAATTTTGTCTCCCACCTTGATTCACCTCCAACCACCTCTAAATCCTTCTAGGATACTCTTAGGAGTATTCAAAAATCTTAACAAGTTTTCTCCAACTGGTCTTGGGCATCCGTACCAGTTCCACTTCTTCCCTGTCCTGGCTCACTTGGTCTTACCAGTCAGCCATAGGGCTTCTATTTTGGCTCCTTAGAACCTCTAAAAAAACAAAATAAAGACTAGAATCTACATATATAGACTCTAACCCTATGATCCTCATTGTTTCAGAAAAATCCATCAGAGTAATCTTAGGCTAGAGCCATTCTTAACTAGTTGACACTGGTTTTAGGCCTGGCAGACCAGTAGCCTTTCAAAACTCAAAACTTTGAAACTATCTAACTTAAAAAAAAAGTAGTTGTTTCAAATGAAAGATAACTTAAAACACTATCAATTCATGGAGTTTGATCAACTATGGCAATCCGTACATAGCCGTACAGTTGCAGAAGGATAGGACTATGTATACAACAAAGAATATGGAAGAGCGTACAAGGTGTCAGAATAGAATGTTTTTCTTCAGTTCTTCTTTGACCTCTCAAAAGATTCAAATCCAAGCTCTTATACTGAGCTTGGGTGGTTAGAATAGTTTTCAGCCATTTTGGCAACTTTTAAAAGTTGCTAGCAACATTTTAGCAACAAATTACAAAATGAACCATATGACCTTGGTTCTCATCCCAATGATGAAATTGATCATCTAAGACCCTAATAAGGTATGAAAAACCTTAAAACATCCATCTAACCTATTTGACTCTCAAAATTAATACTACTTTCCTTAGTCACTAAGGTGACCCCCAAAGTCTCTCATGGACTGAAGGTCCTTACAAACATGAAGCATGACCTTGACACTTGGATCTAACCAACTCATCACACCAAACAACTAAACAACTTCCTAATCACCCTTAGACATATCAAAATTTTTAAAGTGGGGAGGTGCCATGTGTGTGTGTGAGTTTTGTACCTAGTTGTAGACACAACACTTCAGTAAAACATTAGAGATTAGTCAAAATCAAAATCGTGCAGTGAAATAGAAACTAATCTAACCAGGTGATTTACTACCTTCTAGTAGGTGCGAGTATGTATTCTCAGATTGGACCGAGATCAGTGACCTTGACGACACCTAAACGAAGGATTTGAATGCAAAATCTAGATATGGAATGAATGAAAATTAATCTATATTTTTGTATTTTCTATGCAATTATGAATCTAAAACTGATATGCTATGAATTGATCTAACAATGATATTCTAAATGATATGAATGCTCAAAAACAATGAAAATCTCACAACAGCTTGAATTCACAATGATGATTCTTCAGTCTCCAATTCGACAGCGTGAGGATGCAATTTGTGGATGGATGGATCCAAATGAAGAGCTGAAGTCTTAATTTATAGAAATCCAGGACTTTGGAGTTGTATGGAAAAAGCCATAAATCACTCTTGATAAAATCAGGTTGATTTTTGAGTTATCAAGAATTTAGAGATAGATTAACTCACAAAAATCATGCAAATCAACTTTTTGATTTAAATCAGAAGTTGAGATCAGCTTTCAACTCAAAAGAGAGTTGAGTTTATTTTAAAACAACTTGAATTGATTTTCTGATTTAAAGTTTAACTATTTTTTTGGATGTGCATAATTAATATGAATTAATTAAATAATAGTGATTTATCCTCAACTTAATTGATTTTAAAAAATAAAACAATTGATTTATGGGTTAATCAATTATTAAATCAAACTTTATTCAAAAAATATATTATTAAATTTGACAATTGACATTAATTAATTAAATAAGAATTTAATCAATTAGTCATAGGATATTTGATTTATTGTCAAAATGAAATAATACAATTTAGGAATAAATATAATTAAATCCAATTAAATAATTAAGTGGCAGTATTAAATCTAATTAATTAAATATTTACAATATTCAATTAATCAAACTTTAGGATAAATAAGATTTATTGCCAAATAATCATTAAATTAAAGATAATTAGGATAAATAGGAATAAGGAATATTCCCCGCTGCAGAATTTAAGATAATCAATTAAGATTCGATAATGTTCAGATGTGTCTTAGGTTAGGACTTTGATGTTGATTTCGTTCGATGTGTCGATGTAGGAGATTAATGAACCTATAGCCCATTTTTGGGGTATTACATTTTGCCCCTCTTTGAATTGTTGTGCGAAGTGTAGTGGTTCAAAGATAGTCTGTGTATGATGTTGAAACTGATGTTTGAAATTGAAATTGATATGAGACAGAAGCTGATTGAAGTTGATATGAAGATAATAGGTCCTGAATGACCAAAGATAATGTTAACTATAACAACAATGAACCGATGATTGTGAAGAAGTGTCAAAATGCCTGATTCTGAACCTTATGATTGCGAAGAAGTGAGTGATCGATTCCAGACCTGATTGTCGATAAGAATCACATTGGTATCACATCTGAACCCTTCAGTTACGAAGAACCAAGGAAATAACACTAATGAACCGATGGTTACAAAAGACTGATACAATTTACAAGATTAAGAGAATACTAGATTGATATGGATCTCGATGAATTTGATATGCCCCAAGCGATGAGGTCTTTTTGATGAATCAACAACTAGATGTAGTTGTTGTCTTGATTACTAAGGAAAGATATGATTTCAAATTTAGATTACAAACTTTGAATGATGTGTAATACCATGCCCCCTTCGGGATAAAAATTGAAATCTGATAAGAAAAGTCAGCGCTGAATAGTTCAGAAGCATGTTAATTGATGTAAGAAGTGGTTAAACACGTTCGAGAACGCATTCTGCATCGTTTGGAGGTCTAGAAGACCAAGTTTGACCATGAGTTGACCATGGTTGACCAAGTTGAAATTTTGATAGTTTGATGTAAGATAATCAGTTAAGTTGAATAATGGATTTCTATGATGAGTGAAGGTTGATTATGCAAGTAGTTAATAATATGAATGATCTTAGATTTTGATTTTGATCCCAAAAAAGGATTCTACTTGATATTTCATTGGATGGACCTTCATGTGAGATTCAACTCTTGTTAGATTTGAATAGGTGATTGAAGAATCATTTAAGTGTTGAAGTTTGTTTAGCCATCATGAGATCATGCAAACATGCAAAATGCAAAGAAACATGTAAAAATGCAACCTAAGACCTAGGACCTAGTCACTGATCATGTGTCAGTTGATTTCATCATTGAATTTTTAGGTAACCAAATAAATCAATACAATGCCCACTAGTTAGGAAACTATAGACATATGAATATCGATTTGTATGCGGAGGAATCAATACAACACCCACTGATTAGGAAACCATGGATATATGAATATTGATTTTGTTTTTCGGAATGTCAGATTAGATATAAGCACCAAGGCATAAGCGCCAAGATGACCTGAATATCATGTCCATTTTGATATAGCAATTTGTATAAGCATCAAAACATAAACATCATGATGACCTGAATATGCCTTGCATTCGAACACATCAAACAGTCAAGAGATCATTCTAAATCTAGTGTGAATTACCCATAGTGACCCTTTATTGTTCACATCCTTAGGTAAGATCATGTTTCAGAATAGGAGAAAGAATTCACTCAAAAAGACAATAGTTAAATCAAACTTCCTTGAATTTTATAGGTATCAATGGTTGAGGTACACATGGCCATCCAATTCGAGGTAGAGGCTCTTACAGTCGGACACAATTTCAATCCAGAATTTCCAAAGTTGTTAGATTTTCACATACAAGCAGAAAACAAAGAAAAGATTATGCCCCCAGTCATCACTCTATAAATCCTATAAAAGACATCATCGAAGAGCTCGAAGGAACATAATATGAAAAAATCTCAATGTGAATCAGTAAGCATACAAGGAGATAAAAGCATGTAAAAAGCATAGATTGTTTTCAGTTTGATGTTTGATGTTTGATTGCGTTGTTGCAGATGCAAAATCCTTTTTGGAGATGAGATAGACTGACTGACTCAAATGAAGCTTCAAAGGACTCTGACTAGATATGATACGTCTAAGATATATTGGAGGCCATAGGATATGACATTGATTTCCCCCAAGTTTGAACATTGATAGGATACAGACGTTTGAGTTGGTTGGTGTACAGACTGACTTATTGAAAAAAGGAAAGTGGGAACAAACTGGGAGATATGTACAAACTAAAGCAAGACTAAAAGTTGGGAAAGACCAAGATTGCGCTAATAGATGGAGCATTTTGAAACAAGTGGCACCCGTTTGCCGAGTTTTCACCATCTTGGTAGAGATTCTATTTTTGCTACCAAGGCACCTGTTTCCAAGTTTTCACCAAGGCACTTTTTCTTTTTCTCATTTTTTTTATTTTTTTCAATTTTTTTGTACTTTTTGATATTTTGTACTTTTTTTTTGTGAATCATCAAGGCGCCTATTGCTAGGTTTTCACCAAGATGTTCATTTTTTTTTCAAGACCTTTGCCAATTTTTAAGACTTTTTTTAGGACATTTTACCATACACTGAATGCCTTAGGCATAGAATTTCTTTAGATGGAGAACGTTGATTGGTTCTCAGAGCTATTCTCTTTCAATTATTGAGAGTTGATAGGCACCAGAGCCAAAAGTAGCAGTGATGACAAAGGGACCCAACCAGTTGGGTTCAAACTTCCCCTTGTGTTCTTGATGTGATTGATTTTTAGGATTCTCTCTCATGACTAGATCACCAACTTGAAATTCTCTGTGTCTGACTTTCTTGTTGTAACCTCTAGACATTCTCTTCTGATATACTTTGAGATGATCATATGCTTCTTGTCTGCACTCATTTAGTAGTTCAAGTTCTTGCAACCTAGACACTCTGTAGTCATCATCAGTTACTAGACCATGCATTCTGATTCTTAGTGATGGGATTTCAACCTCAATAGGCAATACTACTTTAGACCCATAAACTAAAGTGAAAGGTGTAGCCCCAGTAGGTATTCTGATACTTGTTCTATAGGCCTAGAGAGCAGGATTGATCATGAGATGCCAGTCTCTTCCTATTTTATTAATTGTACGGTGCAAGATTTTCAATAGATTCTTGTTAGAAGTCTTTGCTTGTCCATTCCTTTGAGGATAGTAGATAGATCACCAATGTTGTGTAATCTTGAATTTAGCACATAAATCATCTAGATCTTTGTTCTTGAATTGTCCACCATTATATGTGATTATGGAATGAGGTATCCCATTTTTGCATATGATATAGTTCAATATGAACATAGATATTTGTTTTCCAGTTGCTTGTGTCAAAGGAACTGCTTCTACCCATTTTGTAAAATAATCTATAGCTATGATTATATGGGTATGTCCATTAGAAGAATGAGGATGTATAGCTCCTATAAGATCAAAGGCCCATTGATGAAAAGGCCATTGTGTAGTAAAGGAAATTAGATCTCTCCCTGGAGCATGAATTAAGTTGCCATGCACTTGGCACTTTTGACAGTTCTTAGTAAACTTGATAGACTCTTTCTCCATTTCAGGCCAATAGTACCCAACCCTAATAAGTTTGTGAGGTAGTGTTAAACCATTCAAGTGTGACCCACAAATACCATCATGGACTTCCTCTAACACACATTGAGACTCGTCCCATTCTAAACATCTAAGTAGCATACCATATAGACCTCGTTTGTACAGATCGTGACCAATGATGACATATCAGGAGGCATTACGGATAAGGTATCTCTTTTCATGGTGGTTGAAGGTATCGGGAATGGTTTGGTCTTGGAGATAGGAAAATAGGTTTTTGTATTTGGATGAATCATGACCAACAATAGTACAGATCATGTGGGTTTTGGGGGAATCATATGCAAGATAAGATAGTGCTTCCACCAGGAACTCATAGCATAGCTCATGTTTAGGCTGTTGTAATAAAGTAGATAGCATTGCCATTGCATTAACAACCTTATTCTCTGTTCTAGGTATTTGCTCAAACGTGATAGATATGAAATACTTCTTTAGATCATCTACCATCCTCTTGTATGGGATGAGATTTTCATCTTTAGTTTGGTACACATCATTGACTTGATGGATTACAAGTTGTGAGTCTCCATGAACGTGTAGTTCTATTACTTGCCACTCAATTGCTAGTTTCATGCCATTAAGAAGGGCTTCATATTCTACAATATTGTTTGTGCAAGGGAACTTTAATCTGAATGCTTTAGGTATGGAGTATCCTTGAGGAGTTATAAATAATATGCCTGCTCTTGATCCATTCTGTGTATAGGAGCCATCAAAGAATAAATGCCATTCTCTAGAAGGAAGAGTCATGATAGAGGAATTTGGAAATTCCATTTGCATTGGTGTATCATCAATCATAGGTGCATTTGCTAATTGATCAACAATAACCTATCCTCTTATAGCTTTTCTTTCAACATATTCAATGTCAAATTCACTTAAGAGCATGACCCATTTAGCTAATCTACCCGTGAGGGCAGCTTTGCTTAGTAGGTATTTTAGTGGATCAATCTTAGCTATGAAATGGGTGGTATGTGCCACCATGTAATGTCTTAGTTTATGTGATGCAAAGATCACAGCTAGACAAGCCTTCTCAATCATAGAATAATTCTTTTCGTATGCCACCAATGTCCTACTAATATAGTGTATAGCTCTTTCTTTTTTGTTCTCATCATGTTGTGCAAGCAATGCCCCCAGTGATGTACCTGTAGTGGAGACATATAAGATCAAAGGCTTCCCTAGAATGGGAGGCGTCAAGATAGGAGGATTTGATAGAAACTTCTTGATATGGTTAAAGTTGTTCTCACATTCTTCATTCCATGCAAATGTCACACCTTTATGTAATGTTTGTGTAAAAGGCTGTGATATGTCTGCTAGCTAAGATATGAAGCATCTGATAGATTGAATTCTTCCTTGCAATGTCCTCATTTGACTGATGTTTTTGGGAGGTTGCATCTCCATGATAGCCTTTACTTTAGCTAGATCAACTTCAATGCCCTTCTTTGAAACTATGTATCCTAAGAGCTTTCCAGAAGTGACGCCAAAAGCACACTTCTTAGGATTTAGTCTGAGAATAAATTTTTCCATTCTATCTAGTATCTTGTTCAAGTCATTTAGATGTTCATTTATAATCATAGATTTTGCTAAAGTATCATCAACATAATCCTCCATAGTCCTATGCATCATGTCATGAAAAATAGATGTCATGGCTTTTTGATATGTAGCACCAGCAGTTTTAAGCCCAAATGGCATGACATTCCAATAGAAGGTACCCCATGCGCATGTGAAAGCAATTTTCTCTTGATCCTCTGGATCAATTTTTATTTGATTATAGCTAGAAAAACCATCCATTAAAGAATACATCTCAAAGCCCACAGTCATGTCCACTATCATATCAATGTTAGGTAGTGGAAAATCATCCTTAGGGCATGCTTTATTTACATCTCTAAAGTCTGTGCACACTCTGATTGATTTCTCTAGTTTTGAAATAGGTACAATGTTAGAGATCCACTCTACATAATCAATAACTTAGATGAATCCAGCTTTTAGGAGCTTCTCTAATTCAACTTTTACCAAGAGTGCAACATGAGGATGCATCTTTCTTAATTTTTGCTTAACTGGTTTTACTCTAGGAGCTATAGATAAATGGTGCATTATAGATCAGGATCCAACCTTGGCATATCTGAATATTTCCATGCAAATTTGATCTTCTTCTCTGTTAGGAATGTTGTAATTTTTTTCTTTTCTTCTTCTGATAAAGATTGTGCTACATGGATCAACTATGGTTCTTCTGCTATTCCCAAGTTGATAGATTGAGTGGGCTCGATTAGAACTAGAGATCTGTCCTATAAATGACTCAGAAGGACATCAAATATCTCATCCTTAGGCACCTTAGAGAGGTTTTCACCTTCAGATACATCTTTTATTTTTACTTTTGTAGGTTCTGAGACTGCCACAAAGTCGTTTTCACCCTCAGAACTCCTTTTCTTTTTATTCTTATTCTTATTTTTCTGACTAAGATACTTGATGTCTGACTCCATCATGCTAACACTCGGTTCACTGATGGAAGTCCTCATAGGCTCAACTAAATTGAGGTAGCAAGCAAGGTCATAGTCATTCGGGAAGGTATAAATACCATGGCTCAGATTGGTGGAGGTTTGATCAAGAAGTTCAGGATGTTGGATAGTCAAAGTGGTGAAAGATTAGGAAAGAGTGTTTATGGATATGGACTTGTCATCATTGGTCCTAACCCGATGCTCGAGTTCAAAGGTGATATTACAACTTAAGACATTCAATTTTTGAATAGGCTCAATGTCATTGTGATAGTCCACTTCAGCCATTGGTGGATCAGACTCGATAAGTTCATCATTTCACTCTAGACTTATGTTGGGTTTAGGTGCATATTGCTGAATAACATCAATATGTTTCTCTATAATAAGCTCATCTTCTTTTGGAATGGCTCCCCATTCATAGTCATTACATTCTTCATCTATGCCTCTAGGAAATCTAAGAACATGAGTGAAGTCAGGATGAATACCCCAAGAAGGGTTACCCTCTGATTCTGATTTGAATTCATACATGAGAATCTATCTCAGAATAACTACCACCTTCCTCTTTGTCTGTTTGATTGGCTTTGAGATCAGCTGGTTCTTGTGTTGCAACTACCTCTTGGTTTATAGTAGGTTCTTGTGTTTCTACTACATTAATTCTTTTTATTGGATCATCTTCAGCATCAAGGAGGTCTTTGATTTCTTTAGGCAAACACTCATAAGGAATGAGCTCCTCAGGGGTGTTTGAATCATCACTATTAGATTGTTCAATTATTTCCTTCTTTAGTTGATTTGCTACGGAAGGCTCAATTTGTTCTAGAACATGTGGGGAGTTCTTGCTAAGATAGAAAGGCTTCTTTGTGTATCCTAGACCTATTGTATTCTTGTTGGCTTGACCACGATGTTCAAGAGGTGATAGAAGACCTTTACCCTATAGTCCTAGAGGTCCTTTTCCTTTATATCCCATCTTAGCCATCAGTTTATCCCCTGGGCCATATGACTTAGAAGGAACCTTCGATACTTTAGAGTCACTAGGTGGAACAACTTGGGATTTAGGTTCATCTTTGTAAAGCCATGCAAGCACAACTTCACCTTCTTCAAATTCTTGCTTAGGTACTTTCTCTGCAACAAATTTTCCTTTATATGCCTCAAGAGGTTCCTTAGATTCTAGTTTGAACTATTTTTGAGCTTGCCCATAAGACTTAGGCGAGATAGGGAGAGATGTCAAAGACAAGACTGGCTCTATAGTATATTCTCCCATATCATTTTCTTTGATATTGACCTCTTTTTCAATGTCTTCCATCTTAGAGGTGGATGCTACATCTATTTGCTTAGTAGGAGATTCTCTATTATTAGGAACAAGTTTATCCACATTTTCCTTTAATGCATTGCAAGTTGTTGACACGTCAGCTAGAATGGTTACCTCTACTTCATCATAAGGAAATTTTAAGCACTGATGGTATGTGGAAGGAATATCTCTCATCTCATGTATCCAGGGTCTCCCTAGAAGGATATTGTAAGTCAAAGGTATATCAAGAACTTGACATATAGTATCTCTGATGACAGGACCTGTTTTGATAGGCAAGACAATTGTTCCCTTGGAGGATCTTTCCTCTTCATCATATGCTTTGATAGTTATTTTCTTTCTAGGATCAATGGCTATTTCTGAAAATCCCAATTGTGTAATCAAGCTGTAAGAACAAATATTCAGACCAGCACCTCCATCTATCAACACACGTTTGACATGATGGTTTTGGATCAAGACTTCAATATGCAAGGGTTGGTTATGCGGATGACTCAAGGAGTTATCATCATCCTGTGAAAAGGAGATATACTATGGAGACGTAAGATGACCAACCATAGCCTAGAATTTGTCTAAATCAAGATTATCAGGAACATTGGATCCGAGCAGAGCTTTGTCTAGAATGGCTCTATGAGCTAGAGATATCCGAAGCAACTCAAACATGGAGATTTTAGCGTTTGTGTGCTGGAGTTGTTGAACAATACTGTATGAAGTAGGCCTCGTGTCCTTAGGATTTGAAGATTTAGATGTTGCCCTTTGTTTAGAAGTGGAAGACAGATTGAAAGACACTTTAGGGACATTTGATTGATCTGGGATTTGTCCTTGTAGGTGTGCCTGAGCTTGTGATTGAGTAACTACATTAATTGATTGATTATCTCTATCTCTTCTTACAATTGTGATGACATTGCAACACTCAGATAGGCTTGGTTCAACCATATTGATAACGGTATTATTTCCAGGATAGGCATAATTGACCTTAGCACCCACATTAGGATGAGAAGATGAATCTCCTTGGCTATGCTTTGGAAATGGTTCAGTGAATGCTGTGTGATCATTATTGCTTTTAGGATTATCAATTGTGATTTTTCCACTATTAATCTTGTCTTGAATGGTATGCTTCAAGCGCAAGCAGTTATTAGTTTTGTGACCTTTACCCTAATGGAAATCACATAATTCATTCTCTCTCCACCATTTTGGCTTAGGGTCAGGATCAGATTGTTGGATCTTAGGAAAAGAGATGATGTTATTAGCCAACAAAGTTCTCATAGCTGATTCCAAAGATTCTCCAAGAGGAGTGAACTTTCATTTATTATCAGCAAACCAAGATTTATATTCTGGCTTCTTTTGAGATGATTCAGACACCTTTTGTTCTAAAGCTTTGATGGCTTGAGTACCAATGGTTAGATTGAAAGCATGTGCTTTAGATGGGGCATGATTATCAACAATGCCATCTATGATGATTCCCTTATTCTTGTTCCAATTTTTGTTCTTGTCCTTAGAACTAGATTCATACTTGTCCTTTTAAAGTGTGTCATCTCCTTTTTTCACAAGTACTTTTTCAATTTTGATTGCATTATCTACCATCTTGTCAAAAGATGTATGATTTTGCATTTGTAAAGGGTAGTTGATTTCTGGAACAAGATTGTTGATGAAGATTTCGAGCTTCTCAGTTTCTGGGATAGGCCTAGTATATAGAGAGAATTTCTTCCTCTATCTTTTGAGAAATGTCAGGAATGGTTCTCCTGGATATTGTTTGAGATTGTAGATATCAATCATGGTGACTGGATGTTGGATGTTGTAGGAGTATTACTGATAGAACAATTTGATCAACTCCTCAAAGGTTTTGATTGTAGGAGGCATCCTAGAGAACCAATGGATGGCTGCCCCTCCCAGAGATCAAGGGAAAAGATGCATTAGATAGGTTGGTTCATGCATGAACTCCATAGATTGAGTACATAATTCCCTAACATGATCTTGAGGATCAGAGTTTCCATCATACTTATCATATTTCGGCATTTCCACCCTTTTAGAGAATGGTGGCATATACAAGTCTTTATCGAATGGAAAAGGACATAGGGCCTCCATGGAGAACTCCTTAGGTTCTTTTTCTTTTTCCATTTTGTTAAGTTTTACTTGCATGGCATGCATTTGTTTCATCATAGCTGAAATGGGAGTTTCTTCCTCATGTGTAATGATATCTTCAACATTAAAATTGGGAGGAAGTTTAGCTCCTTGATGAGATAATTGTAAAAAGTATGCTTCTCTATCTTCTTTCAAGAAATTCTTCATCATTCTTTTGAAGTCATCATCATTTTGATACCAAGCAATTTCTTCAGGTGTGGGTTCCTGATCTGCACCATGTTGAGATTGAGCTCTTTGAGAGCCATGGTTTGTTCCTTCTTGAGACATGGTAGGAGTTTTAAGACTCCCTGGGATAGATCAAGGAGGAGTTTGTTGATTACCTCCGTGAGTTGATGGTGGAGGAATGGAACCAATTTTTAATTGAAAGTTGCCAAGACCGTCATCTTCATAAAGACCAGAATTGTATAGTTGTTCAAGAGTTGGACCTTGGATATGAGTCAAAGGTAAGGTATGAGATATTTCCCTTGATTTCTTATGAGAGGAAGCTCTAGTTTCCACCATTAACCTTGGGTGAAACAAAAGAATATGATGAAGACAACTGAAGAAAGATCTGATTCAAGAAGATCAAATGACGCAACCTTGTCAAGGTTTGATTGATTGAAGCTTAGATTAGATGTAAATGAAGGAGACTGTGCCCTGGATGTATGGGTAGATGCCCAAAAGATAGCGGACATGAGTTCACAACACTTAGCTGTTTTGAAGATGGATTCAAGATTGATAATTATGACAAGGTTTTGACACAAGATAAAAAGGACTCAAATTGATTAGATAGAAGGCTAAATCGGATTCAAAAGGACACTTTAGGAAAATGATTGGATTCATTCTAGTTTTTACTCTATTCCTGACACAGTGATTTTCTTGACAGACTCTAGAAATAGGCTGGAAAAGCTGGGTTTATGACAATTCTGACAACTTTCTGGCAATTTTTCAAAATTTCTCGAATGACTTTCTGCAAGTTCGTATGACGGTGGGTAGGCTATGAAATGAAAATTGACAAACTTGTACAACAGTTGTAAAACTCGCATGATAATTGATAGCTATATTTTTAACTTTTTGAATTGACTAGTAGAAAAACTCGCACGACAATATACTAGCTACCATACGACAATTTGGACAAGATGACTTTTGACTCCAGAAAGGTGTTTGACATAAGATTTTGCAATTTTTTAGATTTTCAATTTCAAATTGTTCACAAAATTCTCTGTCTAGATTTGAAGATAGTACCAAATTGATTCATTCTTAGTAACCAGACAAATAAACAAGCACACAAAACAACAAGCAAGTAATTTCAAGCACGTCTAAAAACAATGAATAGGGGACAAAGCAACCTTGCGCATGAATAAGAAAGTGACTAAATGTGCTAATCCCTAGGAGTGCTAACAGTGTATGTTCCAAAAAGTTTTGCAATAACGCACATATTCCTAGAAAATGAAAATTTGGCCTCAATAGGGTTTGTAGTAATGGTCCGACTCTGCAACTTTTGTGATCTCAAGAGGGCGAACTCCAATCCAGGTGCGCCGGGGTTTCGACACAGTCTAAGAATTTAATCAATTAGGAGCTACTAGGGAGATCTGATAGCCCAACAAGAGACCACACCTGTGAAGATTTCCTCCACAAGGACATTTATATAGTGGCTGCTGCTACCACGGTGAAAATGGCTATTACCGCTTGAGGTTTCGTCAACATGGTTGACCCAATTAAGAGAATGTCCACTATGGTTAACCCTCTCTAAAGGTGACTCACAAAAGATACCAAATCGAGACTGATTCCAGATTCAAGGATCTGAGTTTCTGGTACTACCCAAAAAGGGAGTAGAGCATAGTCCTCTAGCCTTTTCACTTTTAACCCAAACAAAGCAGACAGATTAATCTGACACGCTAAGACCAAGATTATCTCACAAAGATCTATGATGTCAACCACTTATGATCTATCAACCTCTCCGGAGAGAGAATGTATCAATCAAAAGTTGAAGATGCACAAATCTAGTAGAACGTGAGACGCTCTCAGTAACCTCCCTACCTACAAGGGTTCCTTCATTGAGAAGAGTTTCGCTGGAAACCCACTCTCTCAAGAACCACAAATAGTGTTCATAGGGCCTATTTACTATGTGTAACAAAGATGCTGAAAAGAAAATCTATGTTCATTTTTATAGCCCAAAATGAAATCTATGATATGAAAGCAATAAAGGTCACACAAGCTTGACACGCAAGAGTTCTTTTTAATCCAAATCAAAATGTTATCAGCTAAGAAGATTACCTGAATTCCTCACAATGCGCTTAGTAGATTCTTACCTATTTTTAGCAATTCTCACGCTTTTTCCCAATCAAAATCAGCAAAAATCAATCAAAAACAACAAATTTCAATTGTTAATGTTAGCTGTCAGTCCAAATCAGAAAAAAAAAATCTAGAAAACTGCCTGGAAAAGTGAAATGACAATTGAAACCTGGCACTGAAACTCGTACGACAGTGGGTCACCTACTAGATGATAATCCAAAAAATCGTACGATAATGGGTATCAGATCATACGACAAAAGAGCTTCCAAATGACACTATGTTTCTGATGGTACGATCCTTGATCAAATCAACTATCGTACGACAGTGGGTACCTCCTGATACGAGTTTCTGACAAAACTCATACAAAAATTATACGGACATAAATTAAAAATCGCAGCTTGGAACAGAAAATGATAAGAAGATGATAGAAATTGATAGAAATTGAATGGAAACCCATTTCAGGGCCCCACGGTGGGCGCCAAAAATGTGTGTGTGAATTTTGTACAAACATGAAGCATGACCTTGACACTTGGATCTAACCAACTCATCACACCAAACAACTAAACAACTTCCTAATCACCCTTAGACATATCAAAATTTTTAAAGTGGGGAGATGCCATGTGTGTGTGTGAATTTTGTACCTAGCTGTAGACACAACACTTCAGTAAAACATTAGAGGTTAGTTAAAATCAAAATCGTGTAGTGAAATAGAAACTAATCTAACCAGGTGATTTACTACCTTCTAGTAGGTGCGAGTATGTATTCTCAGATTGGACTGAGATCAGTGACCTTGACGACACCTAAACGAAGGATTTGAATGCAAAATCTAGATATGGAATGAATGCAAATTAATCTATATTTTTGTATTTTCTATGCAATTATGAATCTAAAATTGATATGCTATGAATTTATCTAACAATGATATTCTAAATGATATGAATGCTCAAAAACAATGAAAATCTCACAACAGCTTGAATTCGCAATGATGATTCTTCAGTCTCCAATTCGACAGTGTGAGGATGCAATTTGTGGATGGATGGATCCAAATGAAGAGCTGAAGCCTTAATTTATAGAAATCCAGGACTTTGGAGTTGTATGGAAAAAGCCATAAATCACTCTTGATAAAATCAGGTTGATTTTTGAGTTATCAAGAATTTAGAGATAGATTAACTCACAAAAATCATGCAAATCAACTTTTTGATTTAAATTAGAAGTTGAGATCAGCTTTCAACTCAAAAGAGAGTTGAGTTTATTTTAAAACAACTTGAATTGATTTTCTGATTTAAAGTTTAACTATGTTTTTGGATGTGCATAATTAATATGAATTAATTAAATAAATAAAGTGATTTATCCTCAACTTAACTGATTTTAAAAAATAAAACAATTGATTTATGGGTTAATCAATTATTAAATCAAACTTTATTCAAAAAATATATTATTAAATTCGACAATTGACATTAATTAATTAAATAAGAATTTAATCAATTAGTCATAGGATATTTGATTTATTGTCAAAATGAAATAATATAATTTAGGAATAAATATAATTAAATCTAATTAAATAATTAAGTGGCAGTATTAAATCTAATTAATTAAATATTTAGAATATTCAATTAATTAAACTTTAGGATAAATAAGATTTATCACCAAATAATCATTAAATTAAAGATAATTAGGATAAATAGGAATAAGGAATATTCCCCGCTGCAGAATTTAGGATAATCAATTAAGAGTCGATAATGTTCAGATGTGCCTTAGGTTAGGACTTTGATGTCGATTTCATTTGATGTGTTGATGTAGGAGATTAATGAACCTATAGCCCATTTTTGGGGTATTACACCCTGCACCACTTCTGCACCTCCGATTCCAAGTTGAATACATTTGTTGGAGGACCTTGTATTCATGAGCAAAAAATGTAGTCAACTTGGAATCGAAGGTGCAGGAGCTGCTCTGCATCATCTAGGCATACAATTACATTGTCTCCAAGAAATTGTGACCATGATGCCTACAATTATGTTTCTCAGCTGTTGTGTCCCAGGACCCCTTATGACCCTTTATAACCGTTTACGATCCCTAAGAATACATCTTAGAGGTCTTAAAATGTTGTAAAGGGTCATAGGAGGCTCCTAGGAGGGGCCAAATGAGCTTCCACCTTCACATGGTTGGCCTTGTTAAGTAGAGAATGTTATACTCTTCTCGAAACAAAGAGAAGCTCAATAATTTAAGGTATCAGTCCATGGACAAATTAAATTAAAGGCTTTTTTGAAGTCAATAAAGTAGCAAAAAGCCTCATCACCCGGAGTGTCCCATATTTTGTCAACTAAGTATCTAAGAGTCACTCCCTGATCTATGGTGGAGTGTTTTGGTCTAAAACCAGCTTGTTTGTGTGAAATAAGACATAAAATGTGTGAGTATTTGTAAACAGTAAACAACATCAACATAATATTGCTGTGCTTAATTTGATAATATATATATTTGTTTAAAAAATTAAATAGTATGTCGATATTTCGACCAACAAAGAATAAAAATATCAATGAGAAAGCTATACAGTCGACGTTTATTGCGATGATTTTACATCGCTATTTTGATGTATATTGGTCGCAGGGATAAGACAATTCTTCCAGGTTGAAGCAATGATTTCGACCTCATTTCCGTCAATAGTTCAACCACTAGGGATGTCAAAATTGTGATGAAGATTTGAAATGTGGTATTTTTGACAAAAAAAAATCTGACGACCATTATGGTCGATTAGCTAACCAATAGGCATCTAATAATTGACTAAACCTCATTGAAAAACAAGCAAAAATTTACTAGTGTGTGCATGAATTTAGCTTTAGCTGTACCAACATTTCTGGAGGAAGTGCCTTCTTCAGATGTGTGACCAATACAACATGATTTTGGATGTTTCTTCTCTTCAATGGGCTCTAGATTTCCTTGTTCATGAGCACCTAGGCCTTTGCCTTGATAATTCCATTTCTTGAGCATTTTATCCAAGAAAGGGTATTTCTAACTTGGGGAATAAGATAAACATCCAGTTTCAGGTTTCTTCATGGAAGATATGGAAGTTATTGCTTCTTCTTCAAGTGGGCTCCCTTTGACAAATGTAAGTGGACCAAGAGGATAGAGTGATGGAAGTGAGATAGTTTGAATTGGAGGATCCTCAAGTGGAAAGGATAGGATGATGGGATTTTGACTGGGATTGGGAGATAGTAACAGATCTTTAGATGGAGGAATTGGGATGATAGGATCTAGGATTGGGGGTGATGGAAGCAATAGAACATGCAATAGAGGAAATGAAGGGATTGGATCTTGATTTTATTCGATGGGTACTTCAACATGCTTTTGGACAAGATCTTGACATGATAGGATTTGTGTGGATAGAGTGTTGGGGGATGTATGGATGGACTCTTCGGATGGAGCGGATGGAAGGATGTGAGATTCTGCAACTATGATGTCTGGAAGAAGGATGAACTCCTCAGATAGTATGGATGAAAGGATGGGAGATTCTACAACTATGATGGAAGGAAGAAGGGAGAAATCTTCAGATAGTATGGATGAAAGGATGGGAGATTTTGCAATTGTGATGGTAGGAAGAAGGGTGAACTCCTAAGGTTCATTGGATGTGGCTTGGATAATGCTGGGAGGAGGAGAAGTGGATGGAGATTTGGTGAATTCAATGCATAGGAATGACTTAATGATGCTGGGAGATGGAAGAGGATCAGTGAGTGGGATATATGGAGGAAGGATAACTGATGGGAGAGGTAGATGGGCCTCATTAATGATGGCTTCACATGAAGGATTGAGATGGCATGTCTCTTCAGCTATAGGAGATGGATTTTTTGTTGGCTTCCTTGTGAAACTCTTTGGAGTCTTTTGGGATGGGAGAGGTGATGGAATAGAATGTGTAGAAGATGGGGAGCTAGGATGATCCACACATGAAGGTGGGATAGAATATTGTGAACTTTCTTGGGGGGATGATGGTGTAGATGAGGAATTGGAAGATGGCATGACTAGATAGTTCACATAGGTAGGTTTAGAGGAAGCTTGAGAGCTGAATTGGCTATTTGGTGAGGTAGGAATGATGGATTGAGGTACGGGATACAAAGCGGTTTGAAGGATGCATTCTTTTTGTGGGAGGGGATTTGTGGCAATGCAGTTTAGAATAGGGGATGTTGGATTTAGATAGGATGGTGGATTAGGGTAATGGATTGGAAGACTAGGATTTTGGATTTAAAATGATGCGGAGGATAAGGAGATGAAGGATTTGGATAAGGGATGGGAAGACTAGGATTTTGGTTTTGAAAATGATTTGGAAGATAAGGGGATGGAGGATTTGGATAAGGGATGTAACTTGGAGTGTTGCTATGGAAAGATGGTGGTTGGGATACGACTATAGAAGGAGATGGAGGTATGAAGGATGCATATGGAAGATATGTAGGTTTAAGATAGGAAGAAGGTGTGGACGAATAGGATAGTGAATTTCCCTTGTCAAAGGTAGGATAATGAGTGTTAGTGGATATGCATGAAGGTATGGTTGGATAGTTTGGAGGGATGATTGGATGCTGGGGGGTGTTTTGAGAAATATTTCTAATATTTTCAAAGTATGCATTGTGATCCACAAGACTCTCATCATCATTAGGATATGATCGATAGAGAGGAGAGACATAATAACCAAACTCATCATAATAGTTGAGACATGCTAACTTGTGGATGAGTTGGATATGCATGAAGGATGAAGATGAATTGGAAGACTAAGGCTTAGAATTAGGTTTGGACTTGGGTCAAGATATGAGGAAAGACTGACTCTAGAGGAAGACAGAAAGGGGATGGGGGATGACCAAGATGACTCTTCTAACCTAGGATAGGGGGATAAGACCGGATGCAAGATGACTGGAAGACCATGATTTGGGAGACTAGGATGACAGGATTTTGCAAGCTTGGATGATTTTTGGATTTGAAAGATTTGACTAACATGGCAATAAGGATTAATTGTAGAACTCTTCGCTTTGTGTTTGTTTCAACAGATATTTTGCACTGAGTCTAAAACTTTGGAAAACACATCAAGCAAAACTACCTAAAGGGAGGAAAGTATCAAAATCCTTTCTCACAACTTGATACCCCCTGAAAGGGGATACATATGGTGAGTATCTTAAGGTGATCCGGTAAACCCCTTGGATCGGTCCTTGCACAAAGATTCTGATACCTTCGGATGTAGATAGGGTGGCCTCTACTTTAATAGGTTTGTAGTTGTTCTGTGGAGTCCTACCAATCGGTTTGTATGCGTGTGACTCACTTAAGAGCCTAGTTGACCATGTTGAAATTGTAGGGATTATTCACCTACCTTGGGCTACCATCAACATGCATCACTTGAGCTTGAGGGGATGTAAGCGAGAGTTTTCTCAGCGCTTTATTTCTATACTGATCGGGGAAGGTACCGGTTTGAGGTCGTTCTCCAGAGACGAAGCACTTTTCTCTCAGGACAGGCCTCTCTAAGAGTAAAACAAGTGAACTTGTCTAAGTTCAAGTGTTTTACGTTACTTAGATTAACAAGGATTTGCAAAATTTTGAAGACTCCTAGAAAGCATAACAAAACAAAGGTTCTTTTCCAAAATTGATTAAGTGATTTTGAATTGAAATATTGAAAACACAAGTGTTTAAGGCTTTGATTTGTTCTTTCTCTTTTCAAAAAGTAAAACTTCGAGTGATTGCAAGTTCTTTGTTTGGGCATTCAAGATTTGATTTGCGTATTGCTTTAAGAACTTTGAAATGAACTAAATTTTTGAAAGATGAGGGAATAGAGATGCTTTTCATTCACTTTTAAATCACTCAAGAGTGTGTTTGATTTGGACTCAATGTAAAAATGACTCCTTTGGACCTTTGGTTTTTCATTCAAGATTTTGGGTGTTAGTTTGTATGTTTTATACCCAAAATGAGATTCCTAGATTTGGTTTGATGCATGAAACTTTGAAAAGAATTCAATATTTTGCAACATGAAGTTTTTTTTAACCAAGCATAAAGCACTTAGGATGATTTAGAAATATTTAGGAAATTATTAGGACTGTTTAGGAACCATTTAGGAAAGTTTTAGCAAAGATTTGGTTGATTTTCTTCCTAGTTTGCATGAGACTTTTAACAAAACTTTGAGATATTGCAAATGAAGTTCTTTTTACCTCTAATTGATGCATTTGAGTTTGATTTTGGGAACATTTGAATGCATTTAGGACTGATTTGAAACCAATTAGATGCAACTTTGAAGTTCTTTTTAAGCTTCCAAAACAAGAAATGTTCCTTTTTTGCATGAATGCTTTCTGAAGTCCTAATTTTGCATGATTTTGAGATTTATTTTAGCAAGCTAAAATAATTTAGGGATGATGTTGATTGCTTTTAGGACTATTTAGGAAGGTTTTAAGTTGATTAGGATTGATTAGGAACAAATAGGAAAGATTTGCAGATACTTTGATTTTAGGCACTCAAGAGTGTGTTTAGTGTTCGTTTTAAGCAACCAAATGAAATATTTGAAGTTCCTAATTGATCAAACAAGTTGATGAACCTTAGGGCCTTAGGTTTTTTAGTGATTTTGATGCCTTCCAAGGGTACCTATAGAAGATGGTGTTAAAAACTTGAAACAAGCAGTCAAGAGGGCTTGAAAACCCCTAGAAACCCCCAAAAACCAATTTTTTCTTGGCCTAAGGCCTTGCAAGACCCCCTTGTTTCCCATACAAGTAAAAATGGTAGGGTATTCTAAGGTCATTACTTGTACAAGTATTGGGTAGGCCTAGTATGAGTAAGGATGCTTTATAGTACGAGCAAACAACGCCAATGGGCCAAAAACAAGCCAGAAAGGCCTAAAAAAGCTCCCATACGAGTTGTGGGTGGCCCTAGTATGAGTCAAGGTCCTAGATCATATGAGAAAGTATCCTTAGGGAGTTTACTTGTATGAGTATTCACCTAGAACAAGATGAGTTTGTTGAAAACATGAGTTTTTTGCTTGGAAAACCTTAAAAAATGTAGTTTGAAGGTGTGTAGGGTCCCACCAGGCGTGCCAAAATGTGATAAGTGCAAACCTTATCTATTTTAAAAGGTGTAGACATTCAAACATTATTTTATGAGCATATTCCTAACTTATAGAGAAAACTATTTGGAAAGACACTCAGATAGAGCTTAAACGGGAGCACCCTGTCACCTTTTGATTTGCTCTCACTTTAGGGATGTGGATGTGCTCTCAAATCACTTGGAGAAATTCCCTAATGATGATTAGGAGGTATTCGGATTGATTAAAGACCATAAGAACCCAATAGTGGCACAAAATTGGGTATAGAACACCCGTTTTGCCCCTAAGGCCTTAAGGATCCTAATGAGCTAAAAATGCATATTATGCTATGAATGTTTATTCTAAGTTGATTTTAGTCTAAAATAGATGTGATATGATGCTATATGCTATGCAAAACAATGAAATAAACTAGGTTTAATCCATTAGGCTAAGCTAAGATATGTTAGAAAGAATGAAATCTAACAATTAGGAATGATTATGCTAAGTCTACAAGTAAATGAGCATGATAAAAATGCATTGAAGATAAAAACTAAGCTAATACTTTTCTCTTGGAAGGAGTATTTATAGGATTTCCTAAGGGCTTGGGTTAGGAAGAAGACTCAGGGTCAGAGTCAGGGTTTGAGGTAGAGTTTGAGGTAAGGTTTGGGGTATGGTAAGGTTTAGCTTGGGTTAGGGTTTCTCACACATGTGTGAGCAGCACTAGGGAAGTGTGCAAGGGGAACAAGTGTGGAAGAAGAGACATGGGTCTCTTTATGAGGCTGTAAGAAGCCTTAAATAGTGTGTAAGAGGCTATTTATGAGTCTGTAAGGCTCATAAATGGATGGGTTTGACAAAAGGTCAATGAGACTTGGATTAGCTTAGGAAATGTAGGAAACATCTCCTAAATAGGTTTAGGAAAGTTTAGGAAAGACTGGAAGGGTTTAGGAAAGGCTAGAAGATTCTTAGGGTTTTAGGCTTTAAATAAATATAAAATTTATTTGGGGATTGTGACATCATTTATTAAATATTGATTTAATAAAGAGAGGAAAATCACTTAAAATTGATTTAAATGGTTTGGCTTGGGATTCTTTAATTAAAAGTGTTTAATTAAAATAAAAGGGATTTAATGGCATAAAAATATATTAATTAATTAAATAAATAATTAATTAGTAAATGATGATGTCATCAGGGGTTTTCAAAAAAATAAAAAGACTTTTATTTTCTAAAGGATTTTTAGGTGTCTACAAACATGATAAAGATCAAATAGATAGATTACAACATGCATGAATGGGCACTTGTTAGAGATCATTTATTTATGCAAAGGCACACAATAGGCTTTTAAGGCATGGTAATAGATATTCACAAAATAGATCATGACATAACATAATTCCTATTGTTGTTGGAAATTTATTTTCCCTAAGCTTATTTACTCACCTACCTATCAGGAGTAGCTAATAGAAGAGCAATTGGAAGATTGCATTGGGATAATTTATTACTTGACATTTGCTTCTAACGTGCAATAGCAGTTGCCAATGAAGTTGATGTTGGTAAGTAGATTTGAATTTAGAATTTTTGTGGGAATTTTTTTGAGAGGATAGCAAAAGACAACAAGGAGAAATGTTCTCCAAATCAGTATGTCAAAAGTTAATATATGGAACGACAACTTTGTGAGCTCAGCTAAAGCAGAAGAATGCTTTGTGTAGCACCACCTATGTGTGTGTGCAGTGAGAATCAGATAGCTCCAGACAGTTAGAAGCTCTAGGAGAGTAGTACATAAAAGAGTTTTGAGATCGCTGCAAGTATTTGTAATCAGTTTTAATCTCCACTTTTATTTGTAGTTTGTAATAGTTTTGTGATTTTAATAGAAGAAAGAAAATATTGCATATTTCCAATTGTGTGTTTTTTGTTTGAGTTTTATTTGCGCATGTGCATTCCTAGCTGATTGGGAATGAGAGCAATGAGAGCAGCAATCTCAATTGTATTTTGTGTTTGTTTTTTATTTTATTCCATCAATTGTAAGCATCAACTCTTATAAAGCAAAATATCATCTCTATTAATATAAACCTCTACTATGATCACCTAGTAGGTGTATGGTGTCAATGCCAAAAATTAAAAGAGGTAAATTTCATATCTATTATGCATTACAATGTCAATAATGTTGTTTCTTGTGATGCAATGTATTGAAATTTATAGTGAGTTGAGCTGGTTGTTTCCCTTAAAAGATGCGTCTATTTAGGAAACCACTACGATCCCAGTTAAGAATTTCACATTAGACTATTAAACCATGTCATGAATCGCAAGAGAATATACTGGACACATACCAACAATTTCCCCTCAACATTACACATCTACTCTTACAAAACAAAGATTTATCATTGACTTAGTACATCGTATCTACCAATATAGACCTCTACTATGATCACCTAATAGGTGCATAGCATTAACGAGAAAATTTACAAGTCTATCATGCATTACAATGTCAATAACTTTAGTTTTTGTGATGTAACACATTGAAAATTATTAGGAGTTGAACAGGCTATTTCTTCCAAAAGATACATATATTCAGAAAAACACTACCATCCCATTTAAGAATCTAAAAAAGATCTATTAAACTATGTGACGAATCTTGAGGGGCTATGCTGAATACGTACCAACAATCTCGAAGGACCATCCCAATTCAATCACAAATCCCATGAAATATGCTGGAGCCATTTGTTTTGTGGATTGAGTGATGAACAACTATGTGCGATTGTTTTTAGCATACAATATTAAAACAGAATTAAGTGCAGAACATCATTTTCATGGGCAAGTTTTTCCTCGCGACTCTAGTTATTATGATTACAACAACATGCGGGAAAAATTCAAAAGGGGTACATCAAACAAATTTTCTGCTTTTTATTTTCCCTTGTGTTTGTTTTTATGCTTATCTTGTACGTCGAATAAAAGTCCAAAGGCAATGCAGACGAGGAGGAATGAGCTGACCATGTTGAAAGGCAGAACAAAGACTCATAGCAGTAATATATCTGAAGAAAACAAGGAGAAACAAACAGAAATGATCAGCAAGTCAAATCATGTTAACAACCTACATTGGGAGCTATTCATATAGTTAGGGTAGCTTCAATCACAAGCTCTCACAGGATTCAGCTAATGGTGCAGATTTTGATGTTTTAAATTTATTTCCTCATCCTCAAATTATTGACATTGTAATGCGTGATAGATATGCAATTTTCCTCTTTTAATTTGTACATTGTGTTATGGGATGTGATATGGTTTCTCATCAAGACTAAATTAAAGTCTATTTTCGCATTTGCATTTGGTCGTCTGTTAGCTAATTTTCAAGCTTGCTCGCATATAAAACCCATTGGGACACTGGTTTCCAAGATCTTCATATAAATAGAATTAACGAATAACATGATAAAGAGCAAATAGATAGATTACAGCTTGCATGAATAGGCACTACGTTAGAGAACATCTATTTATCCACGCAAAGACACACAATAAGTACTTAAGGCATGGTAATCGACATTCACACATTATACCATATCAGAATACAGATTAAAACCAACATAAGTCATATTGTAAGCAATGATTTTGAAGAAACTACACTCCTGTATAATGACAAGTCAGGGGGCAAGATACAAGCATCGTTTCAAAATTCAAGTACATTTATCTGTTCATGACAATCTATTCAAGGTATTTCATGTTCGTTTAGCACTTGCATTGATGATTTTTCAGTTCGACTGTGCTGTATCCCGATTTTCATCATTTATGTCCATCCCCGCTGATTCAAATACACGATGAACAACAGGATATAGCTTTCCATTACCAAGATAGAATAACAAAACAAGCAATGAGATCGAGTGACTGCAACAGTATAAGCCAAATAAAGAAGCTGCGCCTAACAATGTATACTTCTTGATTCCCTTGATAGAGATTCTACCTTAAATGCTATTCATACAAAAGATCAAAAGAAAATAATAAACTGGCTTATGTAAATCATTATCAACACCCTCAATGGAAAACAATTGTTATAATTACAAATTATTTACATAATACTCATGCACAGAAGAGAATTGTAAGAGCTCTTTGATGCATCGCATGTACATAGTTTCACATAAATAAATAGTTTACAACTTCTTCATTCACTAGATACAAATGGTTCAGCCTGACATGCTAGATTGCACTTTCCTTTCTAATAAGCATACAAATAGTTCAGTTTGTCGATTTCAAAGTTCATTGGTTTTCAGCCCTGTCCATCTAACTTTTTCCCTTTTGGAGTACAATAGATATCCAACAATTAAACCAAATAAAGTTCCTATCAGGAATAAAGAGCCCGCCTTCAGGAACCAAATCCATTTTGAGGAAGTTTTTGTGGCATTATTCTTTAGGTGTATCTCTAAAACATCATGGACCTGTCCATCATGATTACCAATGTAAGAAAGTGTCAATGTTTCCCTAGTTGCATACAGTTTTGTATAACCAAACTCACTGCTTCTGTAAAGAGACCTAGCAGGTTGTGGGAAGATTGGATCTGTGGGATGATCAGGCCTAGGCTCCCATATTGATTGCGAATCAAACCCTCCCATTCCAATCACAACATGCACTGGAAGATCAGCACCACTGTCTAGGGTTCCACATGACATGTTTTTCATTGGACAAAACCTCTCATACTTGTGAACATGGCCCCATAAGACAAGATTGACTTTATACTCTACTAGAAGAGGTTCTAAGTGCTCAATCATCTTTTGGCGTAGGGGGCGCTGTCTAAATTCACTTTCAGTAGTATACATGGGACGGTGACCTTGAACAACTACAAAAGGAGTCTTAATTCTGTCAACATTTTCCAAATCTTGCTCTATGAAGGCATATTGATCACTTCCATTTAAAAATTTTGTTTCAGTGGACATATATAAGAAATGTACAACTCCCAAGTCAAATGAATAGTAGAGATTTTTGGTGGGTGGAGCAGCAGTTCCCGTGGTCAAGGAAGAATTACCGGGCATATGAAACTTTAGGCTGTAAGGCACCCCACATTCACCACCCCATTGTTCCCATAAATAAGACTTGCCCATTCAGGTTTCCATGGTTGTAATGGCCAATCATATTCATGATTTCCCATACAGACATGAAATGGAAGCTTGGATGCAAGAGGCTCAATCTGAGTAAAGAAGGAATCCCATAGCCATGCATAACCTCTGGCATAGCTGATGTCACCAATATGTGAAATAAATGCAGGCTTATCCCCAAGTTCTTCTATGTCGCGTTTCAGCCATTTGACAGTAAGCTTGCTCTCCTCTTGGGTCCGCAGAAAAGTTGTATACGGAACCGAAGTTCCCATGTCACCAAATAGGAAGGCAAAGGTTTCATCTGAATCTTTGTCTCGAGATATAAAACTCTGAATCGAACTCCACCCACTTTGATCGCTTCCAACCTGTCAAATGAATAATACTTACTAAATTAAACTTACCTCTGAAATAAAAAGCACAGAGGAACGGAAAGAACAGAAATAAACTATTGAATGAATGATGGAATTTTAATAATGTGTACAATAATTGTAAAAAAAATTAAATTTTGATTTTCCTGTTGTTAATCTTAATTAAGAAGTTAGCAGTTTTGTGAAAGCCTCGTGTCTTCAAATGGTTCATTTAGACTACTAACCTCTAAGTCATTTTTATAGTAAACAAGGGTATCTTCATAAGCAATATATTCAATATCATTCTCTTTCAACCATCTATCACTTCCGAGTCATCTTTACAAATAAGTGCTTGCGAGAGTTAGAAACATAGATGAAAAAGAAATCTCAAACAAAGAGACCTTTACAGCTTTTTCCAATTCTTAAAACTTATACAAGGAGCCAGTGATGAGGTGATTCTACTTGTTTGTCAGATTTTTACAGCTTTTTCAAATTTCCAAATTCAAGTAACGTAGTGTAGTTAAAATACTCGAAAATTGGGTGATTCTACTTGTTTGTCAGATTTTTACAGTATTTTCAAAATTTCAAATTCAAATAACATAGTAGAAAAACTCTCGAAATTGATCTATATAAGGAGGTTGAATTTGCAAACTATCACACCAATCACCTTAATAGCAAGATGGCACCCGGAAATATCAATTTCAACAAATTTGTAATTTTCTTTACTTTTCCACAAGTTCTTTGTGAGTTATTCAGGACTGCAGAATCTTAAAGTCTGTAAAAGAAAACTCTACCTGATAAAAATAGCGCCTCCCTGGCTCCAGTCCTTGCATGACAGCATCATGAATGTAACCTGGATCCCTCCATCCCAAGGTACTATTAGCAGGCTCATCACACATATCAGACTGCTTATAAGTGATGGACAAAGCCTCTGCCACCTGATCCAGCCCTTCCTCTTCAAGCCCATATTTCACATAGCTCTTCAAATCATCCTTGGTGATAAACATGACACGCATCTCATCTTCATTGGAAGTAAATGCCAGGTGGATCTGAGCTGGCTGGTTCAGGTTTTGAAACGTGACAGCCTGACTTTTGGCCAGTAAATTGGCAGTGGAGGGCAGAGGATTGTTATCTGAGTCCACTGGAGTGGTATTTGTAATCTGGGATTTTTCCCAATGGAATATTCTGAATTCATAAGGAGATCTGAGGTTGATAAGGGGAAGATTTATGGAACAAGAACCCTTTTTCCAATTTGGGCATGAGGAGAGAAAAATGTAACCTATGAAATGATCATCTTCAGAATTGGGAGGGGAATAAATGCCCAGCCAGTCTAAGTCTAAGGGAGAAAAAATGCCTTCCCATTGCAGAGTGACATTATCTCCAGAAGTGTTCAGTATATTTGGAAATGCCTCTAGTTTTACGCCACAGGCCACACCCACCATCACTACTGATGACACCAGCATAAAAAATGCATCCCCGATGAAACCCATTTCTGATATCTCACGTCTCATAAAAACAAGCGCTGCAGATGAAGAGTAAGATGGACACCAATCAAACAATCGATGACTTCGAAAGAGGGAGTTTAACACTGAGAAAGTTGGGTGTTGAATGAATTACATCCAAGGGTTAAGAAATTGAGCAAAGGCATTTAAATATGATATTATGTATGATTTGATCTGTCTTATCGACAGCCTATAAATTTTCAAAGCATCTTGGTGAGAATATCTGTAAGGGACGCTTTGATTTTCCTATTATATTTTGTATTTAACACAGTTATATGTATTCTTTGTTGGATGGTGATTGAGGCCAATCAGCCTACTCTTTGAATGGGAGGGAGTCTGCATACCATACTTAGTAATGCTAAATATGTAGTGGAATTTTTAGAGACATTTTAAATTAGTTTTAAGTGGTTTTAAATATGATATTATCTATGCTTTGATCATGTCTTATCTACAGGCTATAAATTTTCAAAGCATCTTGGTGAGAATATCCGCAAGGGACGCTTTGGTTTTTCCTATTGGATTTTGTATATGTTATTGGAAAGCAGTCACAAGGGAGGCTTTTTGTTTTTTCCTATTAGATTTTGTATTTAACACATGTATATGTAATCTTTGTTGGATAGTGATGCAAGCGTGTAATTAGAAATGATTCTTCTATGAGGCTAATTAGCCTATTCTTCTAATGGGAGTGTGCATATCGTGCTTAGAAATGTCAAATATATAGTGAAGTTGTTAGAGGGAGATTCTAAATTAGTCTTAGGTAGTTTTGGTAATTTTTTATAGATAGTAAATGCAAGTCTATTTGTTATCACTGTTGTCACATCTGAAAATCAGATTTGTGTGGTGAGAGAAGATAAGACTTTTATGTAGAGGTATGATATAATTGATGTTGAATAAATAAAGCTGTTTTTTGTATTAAATATATTGCAAATTTACTATTTGTTATAGCATTGTGTTTATTTAATGTGTACTACAAAAACTTCATTTTGTATCAGAGCAGAAGATCTAGGGAGTGTTGAGGTTTGAGAAAATCCTTTGCATACAGGTAAAAATAAATTTTAGTTTGATTTTGTTAGAAGTATTAAAGAATGAAAATAATTTAATGAAATAATCCAAGAAAGTGAAGTGCAAGAAGAAATTTTACCATAAGCCAAGAATGAGATAAAGTTTCAAGATCAATCACCAAAATATGAGAATGCTCCAAGAATCCAAACAAAGAGCCAAGAGATTTTGAAAGGGGAAAGCAAAGAAAACTCCTTGTGACATTATGAATGAGGCCATAGCCTAAACTGAGAGTGAGAGAGAGAGAGCGAGTTGCTCACTTACAATAACTTCATCATGAGAAATGAGAGAAAGGAACATCTCTTAAATAAAGATGAGAGAGAGGAGTTTGAATGTAACTCCCAAGTCTATGAATGCCATCATTCATAAGTGTGTGATACAAGTGCCAAGGTCCTCTTAAGGAGGAATCAACTAATTTCCTTATAAAGGAATTACAAAAATATGAGTTGTCCTCCCACTTTGACTAGAGGACAAAATACTATAAGGATACCTTGGTTTATCCTAATTTACAATAAAATACCAAGGAAAGATTATAAATTCTAACACCCCTCTTTAATCTTTACTTGGGGTGATTACAACAAGGGGTATTAAACCCAGAATTACAATAATCTGCAACTTGATCTTCAATATAAAGAAATACAGTGTTGTCTTCAAGTGTGCAAGAAGTCGTTTGTATGTTGAACATGCATCTTTTGTAGAGCCAAGAGAAGTGGATGGGTCCTTTAAATGTATTCAAGTGGCAATATAACCACATCTTCAAGTAGTCTTTGTGAATAATAGGATTTGTGTAAAGGAATTGATGTCTTGAATTTTTCTTGATGGATCACTTGAAACATAGAACATAGAAAAACCACAAGTAGATTTCCCATAGTTGGGATCTACCCTTGATACAAATGAGTATAATTTTGAAAAGAAACTTATAATATGTGTCATAAAATAATTCAACTTTATGAGCAATCATAAAAAAAACCAAAGAAGCTTAACATGATATCAAATGCTCAAAGTAAGGTATAATAATCATTATCAATGCTCTCATAAAAGAAACATACTAATGCATAAATGACCATAGACAAGGTCAACTAATGAGACCTGCATCAACATTACATCAATCACATGGATATAGACAGTCCACTAATGAGTCATCTTATTGCAAGTGAATGGTTAATCATGTCATAACTTGCATGACTCATGATCTAAGCAATGAAGAATGCAGTACATTATCACAATAGTAAAATTTGCATAGAAATATGAAGAGACAAAGATAAATTAGTAGAACATGAGACTCAAACATCAAATCAACCTATGACCTGATTTCCAAACATGTCTACACACAAGTACCATAATCAATGAAACATCAAGAGGATAAGAATCTAAACTAATATTAACAAAACAAATATTTTTCAAATGTTAAATAATAATTTGAACAAAGGATTATGAGTGTGAAAAAATATATTGCCTTCCAAGTAAGAGATATCCAACAATTTCAGGAAAGATTTCAAGTGCACCATCCTCACCGTGAGGAAAAAAATAACCAATGGAACAAGTTGATACACATCAACTGAGTAAGCACATCCTAGTGCAACTTACAGATGGAGCAAGTTGATAAACATCAACTGAGTAAGCGCATCCTAGTGCAACTTACAGATGGAGCAAGTTGATAAACATCAACTGAGTAAGCGCATCCTAGTGCAACTTACAAATAGAACAAGTTGATAAATATCAATTGAGTAAGCGCATCCCAGTACAACTTACAAATGGAACAAGTTGATAAACATCAACTGAGTAAGCGCATCCCAGTGTAACTTACAAATGGAACAAGTTGATAAACATCAACTGAGTAAGCGCATCCTAGTGCCACTTATAGATTAAATCAATGGATCAAATGGAACTTATAAAAGATGCAACTAAGTGCATAACAATAGATCATAGAAAATATGATAGCAATTAATGCTCAATAATTAGCCACTAGAAGACAATGTTGTTAGATAACTCACAATACTTGAACAAACTAAAATTTAACATCATGGATGACTTTAAATACTTTGGATCAATCATATATCATTTTTCTTCTTAAAATAAAAGATAGATCAATTACCATACAAAAATTGACATTAAATAAAAGGCAAGCTTGGAAAAAGAATTTAAATTTTTTTTTAACGTAAATTACATTAGTTAATATGCAAAAAAAGTGAAAATTTAAAAATTATTTAAATGACGAACCAAATTTTTATTATAATGAATTAGCAAAATGGCAATTGGAATATGTTTATATTGATAAAATAAATATGGGGCTAAAATGATTTATAAAAATATGAAACGAGAATTTTGTTTTAACGTTTAAACCTTTTTTGTTAAACAAATTTGAATAAATTTTGTTAAATATAGGCTAAGGAATCTAATGCTTAAAAGATACAAATGCTGCAATATTTTTTTTAAAAGTGTTATGATTATTTGCAACGTTATAAACATAAGAGACTAAGAATAGAAAAAAAAATGCTATATAATGAGTGAAATAATGATTAAATAAATTAAGAATCTAATGATAAAATAAGTAGAAGAATATAAAGATACAAAGCCAGCTAGGAATAAGTTATAATGACACGATGAAATGATTATATTACAAATAAAGAATAAGACGAATAGTAAACTACAACTTTAAAAATAATATGATTACCTGTAATGATTAGTAAATATAAGAGACAATAAATAAAAATTAATAATAACCAACAATAATATAAAAGAATGGATGAGAATATAATGAACAATGTTATTAAATAAATACAATGGAAATCAGTCAAACTATCTAAAATGAATTTAAATTGGAATACAAAGACAATGAAACTTAGCTAAACAATCATTCAATCTATAAACTAAGCTAAGGAATCATTAAAAAATTTATAAACGGTCAAACTAAAATTTAAACTAAACCAAGAATAGCTAAAAATGGTAGAGAAAGATACATAATAAAATAGACTTGAGCAGAGAAAATGATGGCAGCCAAGTAGTGACTGACTCAAACCCGTGAATGGAAGCAACGATACAAAGAGTGACAAAGATTGGTGACAGATCCTAAACAAAGGTGAATTTGGAGAAACTTTTTGCATGAGAGCTAAATGGGCTCATTCTGCACAAAAACCATATCTCAGTTTTTCGAGATTCAGTTTCATTTTCGCATAGAATCCAATGCAAAATGGGCTGTACTTCTTTAGTGAAAAATCTGAACTAAAAGATGAAGTAAGAAATAGTCCGCCAAGGATAAAACAGACAACGATAATATTGAATGAGAATGAATAAACTACATCACACTTGTGACCAGAAAATAAAAGAGGGGAAAAAAGAGAGGAGCACAGATAGAGGTATATCAAGATTTGTTAGAAAAACCAGAGATATTAGATAGACTTATCAATGTTAGAAGACAGACAAAATCCTGCAAAAAATTGTCAAAAAACATAATGAAGTAACCACAGTAGAGATAATCTGCAAAGATATATGGATTCTTTATAATTCTTTGCACAACAAAATGGATGCTTGCTTTGAATAAATGGATAGAAAACCTACAAGGAGGATTAGTATAAATGTGAAACCGAAAAAAGAAAATGAATACAACAGGAAAGCTGTTAGAAAGAAGATTAAAAATTTGAATGAGTAAACTAGAAGTAAATGAGATAAATGAAACCTGCAAACAAAGGCTAGAGAAACCATGCAAAACATGAGATTAAAAGAGGGTTATAAACTAAGCCGAGTTTGGCGGAGAACCATCTAAACTCAAAAAAATTAAAAAAACTATATTGCCTTCCAAACAAAAATGAAATAGCCTGCATGCAAAGAGATATCATAAAATGCTGAGATTATTATTATTTGAATCCTACAAGAATCAAACCAGCAGAGGGTATGATCAAAAGAATGATTATAATAAAACTTGTAAGAACGTTATAATAGAAGAAAGATGAGCTAGGTTTGTCGGTGAACCGACCAAACCTAAAAAAAATCTAAAAGCTACTCTTTGGCGGCAAGCCTTCCAAAGAGGGTTAGAGAGAAAAAAATATAAGAGAAACAAGTTAGAGCTGCAACAAATATTAGATCTATAAAAGAACTTGAAATTTTTTTTTGCTCCTTTGAATGTCACCTTCCTACAAAATACTTAAACAAGGATTAGTAGCTTTGATACCATGTTAGAAGTATTAAAAGAATGAAAATAACTTAATGAAATAATCCAAGAAAGTGAAGTGCAAGAAGAAATTTTACCATAAGCCAAGAATGAGATAAAGTTTCAAGATCAATCACCAAAATATGAGAATGCTCCAAGAATCCAAACAAAGAGCCAAGAGATTTTGGAAGGGGAAAGCAAAGAAAACCCCTTGTGACATTATGAATGAGGCCATAGCCTAAACTGAGAGTGAGAGTGAGAAAGAGAAAGTTGCTCACTTACAATAACTTCATCATGAGAAATGAGAGAGAGGAGCATCTCTTAAATAGAGATGAGAGGAAGGAGTTAGAATGTAACTCCCAAGTCTATGAATGCCACCATTCATAAGTGTGTGATACAAGTGTCAAGGTCCTCTTAAGGAGGAATCAACTAATTTCCTTATAAAGGAATTACAAAAATATGAGTTGTCCTCCCACTTTGACTAGAGGACAAAATACAATAAGGATACCTTGGTTTATCCTAATTTACAATAAAATACCATGGAAAGATTATAAATTCTAACAGATTCCTAGTTGTTAGAGCAATTCGATGGGGGATGTTGCCTCCCTGGTTTGGAGAGATCGATGTTTGAAGAGGACATCATTGCCAAAGAATGTTTAATGCAGCAATACATAATTACACAAAGAGGAGATTGTTGGCAAACCAACTTTTAAAAGAAATAGATTGCTAGAGTAAAGATTTTTTTGAAGTTAGAGCTAATAAAAAAAAAGATGAGAAAGGCATAGTTGTTATAAAATTACCAATGAGATCATGTGAAGAAGTTTGTGAGGTCAAAGTACATTGTGAAGCCTCACTATCAGATATATTACATATTTATTTTCAATAGGTAAAATTGGTAAGAAGGTGAAGAAAGAAAAAGAAAATTTATGTGAGAAGGATGATTTGGAGGAAGTGAATGAAATTAAGAAAAGTATTTCACAATTGATAGAAAATTTGAGAAACTTTGCAAAGAAAAGATGTGAATGTTTATGTGAAATTGAGAACCTTGAAAAGGAATTAGATGATGTTAAAACAAAAATAAAGAGTTGGAAGAAAAATTAAAAATTATTTGAAGAAGTCAAGAAGAAGATTAAATATTTGGAAAAAAAAATACACATGTTGGAAAAAGAAAATCATAGCCTTTAGTTCGATTCTTCAGTATGTGATGTCTAATGTGATACAAGTGATTTGTGCTCATTTGATATAAATGATGTAGCTATTGGAATCATTTTTTGTTGGACCAAAAGCTTAAACTTTCAATGCCCAATACAAATGCCAGATTTAACCCAATCCACAGGAGGTGGTTAAGCCATGTCACGAATCTCCAAGGAGGTACTAACCACCAAGTCAACAATAGCTTACCTAGGCTTCCTTTGGTAATGGGTATGAGGTTGAAGATAACGATGTGTTTGGATCTACAAATCTCACTATTTGTGATGCTAATAGTAAATATTGAGTCAAATTGAATATTGGCTTGCAGATCATGAAGAAAATGGGCTATGAAGGAAGAAGCTTGTGAAAAGATGAGAAGGGAATTAGATATCCCATTCGATAAATTATAAGGTCCAAGAGTGAAGGCCATGAATATTGTAAGAAAAATGGAAATCATGTTGGAGGTGTTACAAGTTCTAGAAAATCAACTCAAGGAACATAGTGTATACAGTGTTCTTATTGTCACAGGGAAGGACATAAAGAAGAGAACTATTGGGATCTTCACCCTTGTTCAATTTGTGGATTAAGGAATCACTCTAAAAGTTCTTATTAGAATAAAGAGTGTAATGGATAATTTGAGAAATATTGTAATCATAGAAATTATGGGTGGATCAATGGATCCATATAGTAAAAAGATACAAATAAGTTTAAAAGCTTATATAAACCTCAATTTTCACACGGTGATGAAAATAGTGGTCAAATAAGGTTTTCCATTTGAGTCATGTGGTTGATGACTACTTGTTAGAGAAAGAAAGGGAAAACCTTGTGATCTCTCTCTCTCGTGTGTGTGTGTGTGTGTGTGTGTGTGTGTGTGTGTGTGAGAGAGAGAGAGAGAGAGAGAGAGAGAGAGAGAGAGAGAGAGAGATGTATTGGGTGGGTCTATGAGACCAAGTACAAATGCACTACTACATTTGGGGCCAAATTTTGACAGAAACTTCCAACGGGTAATTTTTTTTTATGAATTTGGTAGTTTTTTTTGTAATAGGCCCCAATGGTGTCGGTATTTTGATGGGTTTTAAATAGACCATTGGAATTTTGACAGTTTCAGGGTATAGATGAAAAAAAAAGTGAAATGCCCAAACCATTTTTATTTCGATTGCAGAGAAAAGGAGTGGGAGAAAACGAGCGGGTGAAAGCTGAGCATGAGAGAAGGTATGTGATTTCTTCATCTTTGATTGGTATCTTTGACGAGCAACGTCTTTCGAGCCTCTGTCATCATATTCAACCATGAATTTCAAATGCATTGCATTTTATTTGATCATGAATGCTCTCTGAAATGACCAAATTCTATTGGTGTCGTTCCCTAGCTCGTGCTTTGTCTCTTTTATTTGATGTTATTGGTGCTTGTGCTCAAGAATATCGATTCACTATTTTAAAATGTTTGGATTCACGTTTGTTGATATTACTGGCACATTTAATGATGCCATTGTATATTTCTGAGATGCTCATTGAAATGACCGCATTCTACTAGTGTCATGCCCTAGCCCATGCTTTAACTCCATTATTTGATGTTATTGGTGCTTGTGCTCAAGGATATCAATTTTTTTGAAATGTTGACTATGGTTATCAAATGGACAGCCCATGAGCTTCTAGCTAAGCACCATTTGTATTGATAGCTTAGGGTATCAAATTTATTGTATCATTGATAGTTGAGACTTTGTTAAAAGGAAATAGGACAAAGAACGATTTTGATTTATTTTCTCTATTTTGATCCCTAAGTGGCTTACAACCCTAGAGAAGTATATGCAAATTTACAGATGTAGTTGCAGGATACATAGCAACCGATAATTCACAAGAAATCCATGCATCCAATTTGAATAGAAATTAATACAAAGAAATAGGGTCCTCCAATGGCCCAATCATCCAGACCTTGACTATCCCCTCAACCAGTGACCCTTCAAAACCGGGTTATCATGCAATCAATGAGTGATCTTTCATTCTCCTAGTCTGCCCTGCATCCAAACATATTGGAAATACACAATACAATGATAACAAGTCTTTCACAATACCCCTTACCTCAAGGAACACTATCAACCATCCCTTCCATATATCATTTCACTGTTGTATGAGTGGATTGTGCAAAAAAAATTAACATTAAACAAGGAGAAAACTCCTCAACACATCTTGGAAACCATTGAATTCAATAATAAATGAAACCTAACACCAACACTATTCCTTCCATTCACTTCTACCAAGAATAAAGCATTTAATCTATTCAACATTACATATAATCATTAGACAATTACATTTTCTGACTGTTTACGGGAACAATCATGACAAAACTGATCAAAAGTACTTTCACCCTTGCACAAGCTATTCCAAACTTCAAGTAAAATAAGAAATATGCTATATCAAATCATTCATATTCATAGTAACCATTCAAAGGATCATTTTGTCAATGAACCCTCTGACTCTACCCTTGCGGCAGAGTCTAGAAATATACATGAAATTTACATTTTTTATTACTAAAATTGGTTTACATAGTTTTATATGATCTTTGATCGATCATTAACCCTATCTACATTCCTCTAGCATACACAAGGAAAAGAAAAGAGATAACATGATAAAATCCTAAGAAACCCTTGCAGAAATGGAGGATGTCAAGTCAGCTCCAAACTAGGCTACATATGCATTAACTAATTCTTGGGAGAGAACCCTATAAAAAGCACTTTAAAGTTTAAACATGAAGATAAATCATGAGGAACTAATCTATCTAATTCACTTATAGGGAAGATGTAGGGCATTAAACACAAAGGTATGCCTTAAGGATCTAACATATCCAATTCACTTCCAAGGTATATTCTTCTAGACCAAATAGAAGGAATAGGAAAGCTTAGCCTACTACCATGTCTGAGGTGGATATAATCCCAAGAATCTGTAGCCAATGAAAATTTTGTAGACAAAAATGGGTGAAATCTTGGAAGAAAACCATCAAGACAAACTAAAATCTACCGACTGGTTGAAAATAATGTAGTTTTAGACACTGAAGTTTCTCAACTCAAATTCGGTCACTTAGGCCCTTTAAGTTACCAAAATCCTTGTGTTGAAGATTTTTTTGGATTATATAAGGTATAGGCATACATAATAAACACTTAATGTTCAAAGACAAATTTCAAGTTAGCAACATTCATCTAAGTTTCATGCAAAGAAAACCAAGAACCATTATCCTCAAATATTAAAGTATTTTTTCTCACAAACACATGTGCCATTGAATGGGAATCGAAAAGGAATACTCTCACACAAAAGAGACATAAAATGAAACTATAAGAATGAACCTAATGCCTGCATTTTTGTTCATAAATATTGGGATTTTTTAACATTGGAAAACTCTTTAGGAAGATTCAAAGTTCATTATTTACATAATAGAGGTTTAAAACCCTTAATCCACTGACTGTACCCCTTTACCAGTCATAGTCACCAACACCAGTCTATTTCTTGACTTTATTAACAACAAAAATAGTATAATGATTTCATGAACGTGTAAATATAACAAAAGGAAATGTTCCTATATCATCACCTAGCCAAGATCACATTCAAACATACATATGGATTCATTGTTCTATTCATTGTTCCACGGGACAGTGAATTACTAGAGTTGCAGAGAATTTAATATTTTATTGATATTCCTCTTCTTCTTTTTTTCATACATCTTGATGTAGAGCCCTCTACTATTACCTTAAGGAGACCAACTCAACTCAAGGATTCAACAAGTAACTTGGAATCCACTCAAGGAATTAGCCTCAACTCAAGGATTAAGTAGAGTTCCCTAACTTTTTTAATCACTTCCACAACCCTGCTACACAAGTTCACTTCCTCATTTCTTGGC
The DNA here is from genome assembly GCA_027943335.1 of Chamaecyparis obtusa. Taxonomy (NCBI): domain Eukaryota; kingdom Viridiplantae; phylum Streptophyta; class Pinopsida; order Cupressales; family Cupressaceae; genus Chamaecyparis; species Chamaecyparis obtusa. The sequence continues at coordinate 3,333,357 of BSBK01000380.1, read as the reverse complement.
AATTCCTCCTAGCACCATCTCCATCCTAGGCCACCTAGTGCACCTAGTGCCTCCACCATGTCAAAACCTCAACTAGGCTTTTCACTTTGATCCTAACATCAAGTATCATCTCATCATGGTCTTTCACCATGTTTCAACACCCCATTCACTTTGATCTATTCAACTTACACCATTCTTCTTCTACAACCCTTTTAGGCCTGTCTAGTAGCCCTACACACACAAAAATAAAAAAATTACACCCAAAGTCTCCAAACAACTTGGCAAAGTACTTACCTTTTCAAATACCCTTTTCAAATTTACTAACCTCATCTCAATCTTAGTCTTCCATCCTTTGACTGGTGAATACTTCCATCCCCAAATGCTCTTCTCCTAGGCCTAATTAGCCCTCACTCAACAAAGCAAGTCCTATTTCCACTTGTCTCTAGGACTCAAAGGCTTGAAACAGTCTTCGTTTCATGCATATGTGGTAAAAATTCATGAGATACTAAAGAAGACCTACTATTTGTCAAACAAATCTTCATTGTTCCCCACAAAAACTAAGTAATAACTACTCTACCCTTAATTTATTTAATAATGCACCATATTAGATAAAGTAGGTTCTATCACACATGGCACAGACTCTCTTCAAACTCACAATATGTTGCATGTGTAGTACAAAATTCATGAGTATCTAAAGAAGGCCTCACTCTTAATCAACCAAATCTTCCTTGTACCACATAAAATTCAACTTTTCTCTAATGTTTTAGTTGCAAGTAATGAATTTTAAATTTTATTTTCTTATATTCAATTAAAGGCACTCAAATTCAGCGAAACGCTCATTTGTAATTTTCATGAGCTGTGAAGAGGGAACCGTGCACGAAGAGGGAAGAGGGCATTGGAATTTTTCTTACGAGTTATGATAATTGTTGTAAACATGCCATTGGTTCAGTTTTGTAATTTTTTTTGTGTGTTTATTTTATTTAAAATAAAGGTCTATTGTGTAGATTGGTAGCATGAAGGAAGATTTGACCTAGCCAAATAAAGGTCTAATTCTGTAGACTATTGGTCAGACTAATCTTCATTGTCTTCTAATTGTCTTCTTTTAATAGCATGTATTAATTGTTAGAATAACTGAGAGGGGGGTGAATTAGTTATCCAATGTCCCAAAACAAAATGTATAATCCAAAACAAATTCTTCAACTTCTGCTACTCGGTAAACATAAAATAGTTTCACTGTCTGTGCTTTTACTGATTATTAGTCTAAAACTTATAGTAGTTACCGATCAAATCTAACATGTAATATAAAAAGTATGATAACAATCAAATATCACAATCAACACATAACACAAGAGATTTAACATGGAAACCCTGTGAAGGGAAAAACCACCTAGGACCGGCAACCCAAAAATGTTCACTCTTCTGAAGTGAGGTCGATGAAGACCCAACCTTGTTAAAGGTTACAAACACACTGTTAGGTGTGACCTTGTTAGAGGATTTTAGACTAGAAATTATCATCCAACCAATAGTCACTCTGGGGTTGACAGGATAACAATGTTCACTCTATGAATGAAACATAAAAAGACTTTCTTATTCCACTCGGTTAAGAGATTTGACTATGTACAATGGTTAAATATGTAATAGTAGATGATCTGCCTTGATACAACTTCAATTGTAGTTTACAGATCAATATTCAGCTCATACAAATCTTTCTGATCAATATATCACTTCAGATTCAACACTATATCAACTTACTATCTGTCAGTAATTATTCTCTGTAGCTTGGTAATTGTTCTGCAGTTCGGTTCTCACTAACTAGTATGATCAGAATGCATGAAAACTTGTTCATGTGATAATTCTGCAGTATCTTCTTCCTCTAGCATCATTTCAACAATGAAACCAATGTCTCTCATATAGATGAGTAAATCATTTTCTTTTTGTCCATTAGATTTTGCCACTTAATCTCATTCATTGATTTTGCCACTTTAACTTTCTTCAGTTGATGTGTTAGTAACACATTTCAATCTACTCCATTAGATCTTCCTTGAATTATGTTAGCCGTCGATCTTCATAACAAACCTTATCTATTACCTCAAATTCATACACTTTTCAGCTCATCAATCTATCAGCTAAACTAATCATTTAATTCCTTTCTGTTCTGCTTGGTTAAGAAAGAAATGTGTTGGTGAACACAAGCTCGGTTAACATTGTGCTTGGTATACATTACACTCCATCGGTGTATACTGGAATACTTCATTTATCGACAACACTGCTTTGTGTCTTTTAGCTCTATTCTTCATCATAGATGAATGCAACATAATAAAGTCAATATGATCAAGTCATAGACTCATCCACAAGTTACTCAGTGTATTCCTTATCCTCATTTGACATATACACCTTCCTCATGTAGATACTTCTGTTCTTCATCTCTTTCACCTTTCTTTAGATGTTTCGGTATAGTAACTTACAAGATAAGTATTTTCAAGCTAGTTGACATCAATGACAACATAATACTGATTTAATCATCTTACATATCTAATCAGCAACTCCTCAGTGATCTTTAATCACAGATTATTCATTCAGGTTCTAAATCAGTTGTAGTTCATCAATCTCTCCCTTTGGCATTGATGGCAACTCAAGTAATATGAAGTGTACCATACACATACCAAACATGTATTCTACAACTCTGTGAACAAATGTTGTGCAAGATCTCCCTAGCTTAATATGTTTAATCACTACATTACTAAACAACATTATAAAATACAGCTTTGTCATTCTGTAGATATGATCTTTTCAGCTCTCAGGTTCCTGCTTTTGTTCTAGTAACTAATTTTCAATGTTTTGTTTCTTTCAGATTATCTCTCCCTTAGGTAGTTCTAATCGGTGCATGTTTAACTTTTCTTTCATATTATTTATCTCTCCCTTTGACAACAATGCCAAAGAAACAAATAAATAATCAGCTCTGTAGTAGCTAAGTAACTCTCTGTTGTCCAATACAGTCTTTGTATCTCTATTATACTGATATCCCAATCTGTTTCAGTTATTCAAACTTAATCACAACCTTGAACATTATCCAAAGTGTGAACTATGCTGCATCAACATGTGTGATCTTCTAATAAGATTAAGCTGATGCAACATCCAGATCACATTAGTGACCGGTTGACAGGGGACGGACCCCAAGTCTAGTCCTCAAGTATTCAAATGTGTCCTTTAGTAGAGGCTTTGTAAAGATATTTTCAAGTTGTTCTTTAGATGTAACAAATTCTAACTTCACTTGCTTCTCTTGCACCTGTTCTCTTAAGTAGTGATACTTAATTGATATATGCTTTGTCTTAGAGTGCATCATTGGATTCTTTGAAATATTAATAGCACTGGTGTTGTCACAATATATAACCACCGGGTCAGTGATTACCTCATTCATTCCTTCCAACACTTGCTTAATATATGCAATGTTTGAGCAATTAGTAGCAGTAGCAACATACTCTACTTCAGCTATAGACTGAGAGATACAAGCCTTCTTTTTACTTGTCTAGGTTACAAGTCTTTCACCAAAGAAGAATGCCCCTCTGGTGGTGCTTTTTTTGTCATCCACATTTCCAGCCCAATTAGCATCGGTATAGACCTTCAGTACAAACTTACCTTCCTTAGGATACCATAGTCCATAGTCCTCTATCTTTTTCAGGTATCTTAAGATTCTTTTAGTAGCAATCATGTGTGATTCTCTAGGGTTAGTGTAGACTAGGCTTTTGAGGATACCTGTTTTGAAAGCTTCAAGCCAAACAAACATTATATTTTAACCTAGCATGAAATCAATCCAAAACAAAAAAAACTCTAAACTAAGCCACCTCAGATAGAGCTTAAACAGGTGCACCTAAGTACTGTTTGATTTTCTCTTGCTTAAGGGATGTGGGTGTGCTCTCTAAGCACTTGGAGCATACTCTAATGCTTTCTAAGATGATTTGAGACTCATGAAAACCCCCAAAAATGGCACAATAATGGGTAGAACACCCAAAATTGCCCCTAAGGCTTCAAGAACTCAAATATGATGCTGAAATGAAGATTAAGCTACATGATGTTTATGCTAAGATTGATTTTAAACCAAATAGAGATGTGATATGATGCTATGCTTATGCAAAATAATGGAAGAAACTAGGTTAATACATTAGATCTATGCTAAGATGTGTTTTAAGAAAGCTTGAAAATGATGAAAAACTAACAATTAGTATTGATTATGCTAAGTCTAGAGCTAAATGAGCATGATAATAATGCTTGAAATAAAAGGTGAATGAGTGCTTTGCTCTTAGAAATGAGGAGTACTTATAGGCTTTCCTAAGGGGGAATGAGTGGCCAGGATCAAAATCCTTAAGAGAGGCCAAGATTCATTCAAAGGGGAGCACATGGATTGTGCTAGTTCAGGGCCACCTCCTTGTGACAAGTGTCACAAGGGCATTGGGTTGAAAGATGGGAGGGATGTGCACAATTTGGGAAATGTGCCTAAGGTCAAAGGGTGTAAGAAAGGGGTGAGGGGCTTCTTAAATGCATCATAAATGCATGTAAGAGGGATTAGGAGGCTTTAAATGCATTTAATGCATGTAAGAGAAGTTTCTAGAAGTTTGTTGACTTTGGGTTAAGCTTAGGAATTGGCTAACCTTGGTTAGGGAATGTGACAAGGTTAGGGGGGATTAGGATTAGGATTAGGACTTTCTAGAAGAGTCTAGAATTTCCTTAGGATAAACATAGATTTTAGGAAATAAATAAAGATTTATTTATTTCCATGGTTTAGGTTTGAGAATATTTATTAAAATGAATTTAATAAACATGAGGATTAAATATTTAATCTTAATTAAATATTTTGAGTTGGGATTAGGGTTAGGAAATGAGGGGATTAGCCTTTAATCAAAATTAAAGAAGGATTAGGAGATTCTGGAAGAGGTTAATGGTCTTAAGAAAATTGGCCAAGTTTTGGGTAATAAATAAATAAATAATTTATTTTGAGATTTTTGGTTAATTTATTAATTAAATAATTAATAAATAGGGGAATAATGTTTAAATAAGATTTAAACATTTTTGGGAGGGATTCCTTAATTAAATATTTTTAATTAAGGTAAATGGATTTAATGACATAAAAATAAATAAATAAATTAATTAATTAATTAATGATGATGTCATCAGGGATTTTTCAGAAAATAAAAATACTTTATTTTCTAAAGGATTTTTAGGTGTCTACAGTTAGCAAAAAATCTAGCAACAATTCCCACAACATGTGCTATATCTGGTCTACTGTGAACTACATACATTAGCTTACCAATCATGGATTGGTAAAGTGTATGGTTTACCTCTGTAGTTTCATCTTCCTTTGTCAATTTACATCTAGTAGCCATCGGTGTTCCCACAGGTTTAGCATCTTCCATGCCAAATGTCTTCAAGACTTCCTTTATGTATTTAGATTGTGTGATAAATATCCCATCACTCTACTAACTCACTTGTAGTCCTAGAAAGAATTTAATCTCTCCAAACATAAACATCTCAAACTCTTTTCTCATCTCATCAGAAAAATATTTACATACATGATCTTGACCTCCAAAAATAATATCATCAACAAATATCTCAGCAATAATAATAGTGTCATTAGTATCACCTTTCATGTACAAATTGTTGTTCTCACTAGTTCTAACAAATCCAATACTTAACAAGTAAGTATGCAACCTTTCATACCAGGCTCTTCGTGCTTGCTTCAAACCATATAAAGCTTTATGTAATCTACATACCATGTCTTTGTTGTCTGGATCAACGAATCCTTCAGGTTGTTCTATGTAGACCTCTTCTTCAAGTATACCATTCAGAAATGTTGACTTCACATCCATTTGATAAACTTTAAATTTCTTGTGTGCAGCATATGCAAGTAGCATTCTAACTCCTTCCAATCTAGCAACAGGTGCAAATGTCTCACCATAATCAATGCCTTCATCCTATGCATATCCCTTGCATACCAATCTAGCTTTATTTCTTGTCACCTCACCATTTTCATTTAGTTTGTTCCTGAATATCCACTTAGTATCGATAACATTCTTATCTTTAGGTCGGGGTACTAAGGACCAGGTTTTGTTCTTCTCTATTTGTTCTATTTTCTCTTTCATTGCATTAACCCATTCTTCATTCTCTAATGCAACTTTCACATTTTTTGGTTCAAATTCACAAACTAGACATGACACAAGAGATTTAACGTGGAAACCCTGTGAAGGGAAAAACCACCTAGGACTGGCAACCCAAAAATGTTCACTCTTCTTAAGTGAGGTCGATGAAGATCCCACCTTGTTAAAGGTTACAAACACATTGTTAGGTGTGACCTTGTTAGAGAATTTTAGACTAGAAGTTATCGTCCAACCAACAGTCACTTTGGGGTTGACAGGATAACAATGTTCACTCTATGAATGAAACATAAAAAGACTTTCTTAGTCCACTCGGTTAACAGACTTGATTGTGTACAATGGTTAAATATGTAACGGTAGATGATTTGCCTTGATACAACTGTAGACACCTAAAAATCCTTTAGAAAATAAAGTATTTTTATTTTCTGAAAAACCCCTGATTACATCATCATTTGATAATTAATTGATTATTTAATTAATTATTTTATTTTTTATGTCATTAAATCCCTTTATCTTAATTAAAAATATTTAATTAAGAAATCCCTCCCAAAAATGTTTAAATCTTATTTAAACGTCATTTTCCCTATTTATTAATTATTTAATTAATAAATTGACCAAAAAGCTAAAAAATAAATAATTTATTTATTTTTTTTCCAAAACCTTAGAAATATCCTAAAGATCCTAAACCTCTTCTAGAATCTTCTAATCCCTCTTTAATTTCAATTAAAGGCTAATTCCATCATTTCCTAACCCTAATCCCAACTCAAAAATATTTAATTAAGATTAAATATTAAACCCTCATATTTATTAAATATATTTTAATAAATATCCTCAAAACCTAAAACCTTTTGAAATAAATAAACCTTTATCTATTTCCTAAATTCCTAGAAAGTCCTAGAGTCTTCTAGAAAGTCTTCATCCTCATCCAAAAGCCTAGACTCTTCTAGAAGAAGTCAATCCTTATCCTTGACCCCAAACTTAACCCCTAACCTTACCCCAAACCCTGACTCAACCTCCTAACCCAACCCTTTCCAAAATCCTATAAATACTCCTCATTTCTAAGAGCAAAGCACCAATTCACTTTCAATTAATAGCATTGTTATCATGTTAAATTAGCTCTAGATCATTTAGCTAAATCACTAAATTGTTAGTTTAATTCATTTTAAAGCTTTCTTAAATCACATCTTAGCATAGAACTAATGGATTAATTTAGTTTAATTCCTGTTTATGCATCATTTTCACACCTATTTTGGGCTTAAAATATACTTAATCATACTAGTTGCATCAATTTGAGTTCTTGAAGCCTTAGGGGCAATTTTGGGTGTTCTACCCAATATTGTGCCATTTATGGGGTTCTCATGAGTCTCAATCTCTCCAAATCAGCATTAGGAACATGCTCCAGGTGCTTTGAGAGCATACGCACATTCCTTTATATGAGCAAATCAAACAGTGCATGGTCGCATTTGTTTTAGCTCAATCTGAATGACTTTGTGAATTACTGTTTGTTTTTTTGTTAGGTATATGCTATTTAGGCTAACATTTGACATGTCTACGCCTTTCAAAACAAATTAGGTTTGCATCGATCACATTTTGGCATGCCCGGTGGGACCCCTGTCCTGATCAACTGCCCCAAAATTGACTTTCCTTGGTCATTTTTCTCAAATTTTTCTCAAAAATTTGTGTTGTAACATTTCATTCTCGGTCCAATTTGCGCATTTGTTGTCCACAACTGCGCATTTGTACAAAAAATTGTAAAACTATGCATTTATCCATTAAAACTACACATTTATCACTTAAATTGCACATATGTTCAGTTTTGCTGTGCATATGTTCAATATTGCTGCGCATATGTTCAATAGTGCTATGCATATGTGAAACAGAACTGTGCATATATTTTTTGTAAAAAACTTGCATTTTAAGAGCATTTTAGCAGAATAGATAGAGTGGCGCAAACATATCCTATTTTGGCGCATTTGTATAAAGTTGTAACCTGCGCATCTGTTCTCTGTAATTGCGCATTTACTCCAGAGAGAGGTAATCTGATGTTTTTAAAGTTTTTTTTAACTTTGATTTTTCTTACAGGTTCTAAACCCCATGTTTTTGCAGGTACTTCTTGGAGGACAAAGCAAAAAAAAAAATCATCACTAAAAATCCTAAAAACCTTAAAGCTCATTAACTTGCTTGTCTAAATAGGAGCTTCAAATCTTTTAGTTGGTTGCCTAAAATAAAATTCATATTGCAAACTCTTGAATGCCTTTCAAAGTACATGCATCAAAGCTAAATTAGGAAACTTGTCTTTTGGAGATAAAAAAATCAAAGTAAAAGTCAAAACAAATCTTGAGTGAAAATAAGGGAATGAATCTAAGTCCTAAAGAGTCATTGTCATTTTGAAAATCAAACATACTCTTGAATGCACTAAAAGAAACAAACATCTCTATTCCTTCCTTTTTTAGTTCAAGCAAATGCAAAATCAAATCTTGAATGACTTAAGGATCAAAACAAAGCTTTTTTCAAAGTTCTAAAGCAACACACCAATCTCAATCTTGAATGCTCAGGAAAAAAACTTGCAATCGCTCAAAACGCTTACTTTTTGGAGAAAGAACAACGCAAAATCTAAACACTTGTGTCTTCAAAAGTTTTTCAATCAAAACACACTTAATTCAATTTGGAAAAGAACTCTTCATGGTGTGCATCTAGGAGCTTTCATTTTCTGTAAATCCTTGTTAAAGTAAGCAATGTAAAACACTTGAACTCAGACAAGTTCACTTGTTTTACTTTTAGCGAGGCTTGTCCAAGGGAGAAAAGTGCTTCCTCCTCGAAGAATGACCACAAACCAGTATCTTCCCTGATCGGTATATAAATAAAGCACTGAGCAAACTCTCGCTTATATCTCCTCAAGCTCAAGTGAGGCATGTTGATGGTAGCCCAGGGTAGATGAATAATCCCTACTATTTCGACATGGTCAACTAGGCTCTTAAGTGAGTCACGTGCGTACAAACTAATTGGGGGGACTCCATGGAACCATTACAAACTTGATAAAATAGAGGCTACCCTATCTACATCCGAAGGTATCAAAATCCTTGTGCAAGGACCGATCCAAGGGGTTTACCAGATCACCTCAAGATTACTCACCATTTGTATCCCCTTTCAGGGGGTACCAAGTTGTGGGCAAGGATTTTGATACTCACCTTCCTTAGATAGATCTGCTTGAAGTGCTTGACAGTCAAAAATCCATGAAAACATTTGTTGGAACATACACTTTTTCAAGCTTTTTTAGAATCAGAGTCAGTTATCTTGTTTGTATCACACAAGGTTGCTTTGTCCCTTGTGGAGATTTCTTTTCCGAAAATCTTTGTTAAAATTTGTCCCTTGCCATTGGAAAATAATGAACTAATCTATAAAACTTGGTTCAAGATACTCAGAACAAGCTTGCAGAAGAAATCCTTGGAATCAGATACCCGAAGCTTTTTTATCAGAATTTCCCCAAGTTATGCCCAACTTGATCAAACATCCAAAAGCTAAATTGCCCAAATCTCAAGCCCATTAGGAGAAAAGAGTTGCAAAGGAAAATCTTAAAAGCCATCAATCCTTTGTCCAAGCAACCCCAGCAGAAGAAAAATACCAAGAAAAGCTTGATAATATTAGCTATAATGCAAGAGTCAAACAGTTTGCTTACCGATTTCGAGTAAACCATCACTATGTCAATCTTGAAAGAGAAGACTAGCTAGATCCATCGCATGTCCCATTCTATCATCAGATCTCAAATCCTATCTCAACAGTCCTTCATCCTAGTTTCATCCTAAGTTTCATCCTTGCATCATCACCAAATCTTTAGTTACATTCTAGAGTTCCTCTTAGTTGCATTCATCATCATCTTCCTAGCAGCATCATAGATTATCCATCCCAGTTGCATCTGCATCATCCTTTTAGAAATAGCATCATTTCATCATCCTTCACCATAATTCCATCAACAATCTACAAATTAGAATCCCAAATCCTTGATCCGAATCCAGCATCCATTATCCAAATCAAAACCCACCATTTTGTTTGCACCAAATCCAGAAGCACTTAGTGTTCAAAACCTTTGAGTTGTTTCCATCCCCTATCCAAAATCAGGAATCATCCCCTTTTTGACAGAGCATTGTCTAAAGAAAAACCAACTTTTTATTGCACAACCTCATCATCTCGAGCAAGAGATTGGCTTGCATTGATAAGAATCTAGTTGACCGAAGATCATTAGTCTATCCTAGGTTGGCCAAATCCTATCACTAATCCTACATTAGGAAAACAACAGCTCATTGTTAACACTTAGTAATCTTCCACCAGCATCCCACCAATCTTCCACCAAATCTTGATCCAAAGGAGACCATCCTCCACCAATCCTTCATCATCCTCAATCCCAACAGAGCATTCCACCAATCCTTCACCATCACTGCCATCTTACAGTTGATCCAAATCCTTGCATTGCATTCTAGATATCCACCATCCTTAGAGATCATTATACTTGCATCCACCATCCTTAGAGATCATTTAAAATTGCATTCACCATCCTTAGAAGTTCCTTAAGCTTGCATCCATCATTCTTTAAAGTCTTTAGAAACATCTTGCATCCATCTAGCATCTACATCTCCATGCCTGTCGAGACAAGATCTGGATCTAGAAAATGAAGGAACATGGACCCTTATCCAACTACCAGCTTATCCGATTCCAACACTTCTACCAGTGTGATGGTAGCCTATGATCCCTAGATCCAACAAACTAGCAATGCATGGGATGATCCCAATATCCCCTCAACTCCTCTTGCTATAGAAACATTTGTAAATCATCTAGGGAATTCACCGATATTCAATGCACTCATGGCCCAAAATCAACAGAGCATGTTCACTAACTTTGCACAAAGGCATACTCCCATTCCACCATATCTCCATCCTCGTATTCCCATAAGCACTATCCAAATCCTAGCACAAGCATACTCTCCATTCATCCAACCATTCCCTGATCCAACCTTGCAAACATCTCAAGAAACCTCCACCATTCCCCTTCTTTTGCAAGGAAGCTTCGCCAGTCCCGTAACACAAGCTGTAACACCATCTACTCCATTCCCTATCATAGGTACTTCATCATCCTCCATAGCCTCCCAAGCTCTTGCACAAATCCAACGCTTGTCACAAAATCAACTCCCACCTCTTACACAAACCTTTACACAAGTAGTTCCACCACCTTCCATGAGCCAAGCAACACCTTTCTTTCTAGGAGGGATGCAATCATCCTTCCCTTTCACTTCACAAGCTTTCGCACCCACACCTTTCATGCCAAGAGGGATGCAATCATCTTTTCCTTTCGCTCCACAAGCTTCAGTGTCCATACCATCATTTCCAGGGTCAACGCAATCGTTCCCCTTTCATACTCAGCAAACCTCCACATCAACATCGCCCTTTTCATGGGGAATGCACGCATCTTCATTCACCCCCAGCAAACATCTACCCAGGCACAAGCCCAGCAAAATCCCTTTACTACAGGCTTGCCTTCCATGGGTTTTTCAAATCCACCATTCATGTCCCAAACTCCCATCACATCTACCTTCCCAGCATCCTCTACAACACAATTTCTGCCACACACTGGTTCTCATTGGGGCCTTAGTAAAAAAGAAATGCAAGATCTAGGGATACCAACTCACTCTCCTACATCCGTGTTTGCAAACCAACAAGCCACATTCCCCCAGGCAGCACAACAACAACCATCACATCCTCTGCCAACTTCATCCTTTGCAAGGTATCCATTCCCAACACCTAGTGCTTTTCAGCAAGTTCCTCCACCTTAGCATAAAAGTTAATCTCATTTCACAAGTTATCTTGTCCAGCCACCCTTTGCTTCTAGCTTCCCTACATCAGTTCCACCCTTAAGCAATGCGGGAATGCACCCAACCTATATCAGCCAACCGCAAAGCCAAGTTCAGCAAGGGCCATCCTACCAGCAAGCTACATCATTCCACCAGCCTCCCCCACAACAACCATACTTCCAATCACAACAACAAGCTCCTCTCATTCCCCAACAACAAAAAATCCCTGTCATCCCACAACACCAGCAAGTGGTCCCATATCCTCCACCATAATATACCCTTGCACCACATCAATAGTATCCTCCCCAGCAAAATCACTCCAAAATCAACTCCAATCTACCTATCCCACTAGGCCATCTCCATATCCCACTCCACAATACCCACCTCAAATGGGAGTACCCGCTCCAACACCAATCAATGCCGAGTGGGAAGCAATGAAGAACACTCTTAAGGAGCTTTAAATTGGTACCAAGAACAAAACCTTCAAGTTCGAAGAGGTGTGTCCTTACCCGTTTGACCGATCTATCACAGCTGTTCCTTTTCCTAAAAACTTTGAGACACCCAAATTTGACAAATACCAAGGAAAAGGAGACCCAATCAATCACATCAAAGAGTTCTATATGGCATGCTAAGAAGTGGCTTACAATGACAATTATCTTTTGCGCCTATTCCCCAAAAGCTTGGGAGGAACTGTTGTTGAGTGGTTTTACAAGATACTGTGTGGGATCATCACAACCTTTGCCGAGCTCTCTGAGAGGTTTGTTGCCCAGTATTCCCACAATGTTGAGAATGAGTTGACCTTATTGGATCTTTGCAACTCCAAACAGAAAGAAGGAGAAAGCCTAGTCGAATACTTGCAAAGATGGCAGAACCTTACCATTAGGTTGTCATACCAACTACCTGAAAAGCATTTGACCAAAATCTTCATTGATAATTTGCATCCTAAACTATCCCACTTCATGAGGATGAATTGAATTGTCTCCAAACATATCAAGATATCAAGAGCAAGGGGATAGGTATTGAAAAGGCCCTCCTAGATGAAGGCACAATCCGACGTTTCAAAAATTATTCCCAAAATAAATCCAACAATGATAAATCCTGTTATTGGAATCGTAACAAAAATGTTGTTACTAATGGAGCCACTGATACCAAACATGTTCAAATTGTTGTGGCTAGCCCTACACCAACTCCTACATACCAACAACAAAAAGTGCCCATCTATCAGCAATCTCCACAGGTCCATCAGCAACCCACGCAATAATTTCATCCTCAAAACAATCAGCATAATTCTCGGCAGCAAGCACATCAAGCCTATCAAGGTAATCCAAACAATCAGGTCAATGCCATCAATACTACTCCCAATCAGAACAAGCCCAGAGCTCAGAACTATCCAAAGAAGAATTTCACACCTCTTGGTGAACCTCTAGATGTCATCTTTCACTGAATGGCCAAAGCCAACCTAATTACGTACCCACCAATCCCACAGGTTGATGATAACACTCTTAAGCCCAATTGGTACAAAGATCATGAGTATTGTGATTATCATCATGTCAAAGGACACACTACCCTGAAGTGTATGAAACTTAAGAATTACATCCAAGATTTCATTGATCAAAAGGAGATCCAAGTAGACACACCTGCTCAAGCCTCGCCTAATGCCAATTTTCAAATTTATCAGAATGTGTTCCCACAACACAACACTGGGAAGAACCAAGCTAATACCAATCATCTCTAGAACCAAGGCAAAGGCAAACAAGAAGATCACATTGATGCCTATATCAATTACGATAAATTTGTTGGATGTATAACCCAAGTTGAGCCCACAATCAATGTCATCCATGTCAGAGGAGCAGATATTCAATGTGCTGTTACCACCCATAGAGGTTGGATAATTGTCACTGGTGCCCGTCCAAGACCAGTACATAATGCACACAATGCACAATACAACCTCATAGAACATCTTGGGAACACACTAGCCCAAATCTCCATCTTGGACCTTCTCCGCACTTCACCCGTCCTTCAGGAGATCCTTGACCGAGCCCTCAAAGAAGGACATGTCCCCACAGACATTAACACCATCCAATTCAAGAACCTTGTGGGACATCTGTCCACATCCTATGCTTTGTCCTTTAAACCATCTGACATACCAGACATTGCACCTGACCACACTCTCCCTCTCCGCATCGCTGTTATGGTCAGACTTTTCCATCAAATGGGTCTTAATAGATAATGGCTTGGCCCTAAACTTGTGTACACTAACATTCATTCAGCATATTGGGTTCACAAAGGCTGATATATCACATGAAGTAATCACTATCAAGGCCTATGAAAACTTGGAGTGTACCTCGAAAGGTACTATTACTTTACCTATTCATCTAGGCCCAGCAACACAAGATACTATTTGCCATGTTGTTGATCTTGACCTACCATTCAACATCCTCCTAGGCTGACCATGGATTCATTCCATCAAGGCTGTACCATCTAATTACCATCAATGCATCAAAATTCCAAATCAAGGCGCTGAGGTTACCATCCATGCCAATCCCCAACCCTTCGCATACTACCGTGTGATGGAAGCATCATTCCCTCATTCCAATCACTGTCCTGGAACCGACATTGGTAGTTCTGTTGCCAGCTCGTCCTGATCCCACTGCAATCCAGAGACTATCCTTGCCTCCACCCTCTCTTCCATCAAGATCAATAACCAGGGCTATGGTGAATATAGCCTACATGATGTATTTGCCATAGGGGTGCTCCCACTTGATCCACATAAGCAAGGGCGCCCGAGTCACCAAAGCAAGCCTGCTGAAGAGCTTCATGAAATAAAGAGAATGGGACCTATGAATTTTGAATCCCATGACAACATAAATAGTCAAGAGATGGATCCTGACATCAATAGGTGGTTGTACAAAGATCCCCCACCACCTGACACTCAACTTCTTGGCTATTTCAAAGATAAATATCCGCAACAACACAAGTATACCACTGAACAATGGAACTATCAAGGTGGTGGTCTAGGACCAAAAGAAGGTAGAAGCAAAGACCTAATCACAACATTAAAGAATCCTCAACATTAGGGCCTTGGCTTTAATACCCCTCGCTTGCATATACAAGAGCCCAATACCGCAACTAGGGGCACCAACATGACTAGCGTTCCCTGTTAGAAATAGGAAATACTGAGAGGGGGGGTGAATCAGTATTTCACAAACTTTTACTTTTGCCCACTTATGGATATAACAGATTACTTTAGTGCATACAAAGATTATCAAGTTGATTAACAAACATAGTAGTAAATAGAAAGAACTCATAACACATGATATGTTCTCGAGGAAACCCTGGCCAAGGGAAAACCCCGGTGGGGATGGTACCCACAAATATCACTAATCAAAAGTATCCTATTAGGGATATTGGACCCTGTTAGGAGTCAATTTACAATATATAGTAGATCTGTCCTGGTTAAAGGACTTTAGGCCTTGTTAGAAGCCTTAACCCTGTTAGGAGTTAGATTAAAAAACCTGATCACCAGTTGAGCTCACTACCCAAACAGGTAATACAAAATGTTTCTAACTATATTATGGTACTACTTACAACTTTGCATCAATAGCCTTTGCTACTATCACAATATACAACTATCACAAGTTATCCTTTTCTTTCTTTTCACACATCATATCATGTCCTTATCATTACATTTCAAGTATGCCTAATATATGAGTTATTAGAGCTAATAACTTTATATGGTCATCTTCCAAAATCTTTATCCAAGAGTAAACATCTAGGATGTTGTCCCTTCATAATGTTAAGTCATTATTTTGACAAGAAAAAATAATCCCTTAACTATTTCGCTAATACTGTCTCCAAAATTGTTATGTCTGCAAAAACTATCTTCGGTAAAATTTGAATAACTTCATCTGTACTGCTCCAAACTTTATGCACACTGAGATGGGGTATCCTCATACTCTGTAGAAGCTTCAATTAATTGCGCAAACAAAAATATTGCTCTGGTGGATGTCGCCAACTAAATCTTCATCGAGTGCTCTGTCAGGATCACTATATCCATACTTAGACAATTTCTTCCTTCAACTTGCCATACTTGCATTCTAGATTCTACGCTCTTAGTAGAGATCGTATGTTGCCATAATGACAACATCTATGCATCCATATTAGCCAAATTGCCAACAATCTCCCCCTTTGTCATTGGTGGCAACATATGGGAAAATTGGCTAAGTGTGCAAACAAAACTTCAAAGCATTTACACAAAATTGTGGCCAAATGTTATACAACACATATACAATATTGTACTCCATAGAATAGCTCCCCCTATGAGTATCCTTCCTCAACATATTATCAATTTTCAGCTATCTCTCCCCCTTTGACAACAATGACAAAGATAGGGTGTACAAAAATTTTAATAAAAAACTTGATACCTTGTTATTAGCTATTGCAAAGCCGATAGGCTTGCAACACAGTCGCCAAACTCTGACTTCCATGATTCAAAATCTTTCTCCCATATCTTCCTAATGGATTTAGCAACATTGAGTAGAGTACTCAATCCGTATGCTGCTGTCTGACAAGCTTGCAGGGAATTAAAGCTAAACTTCTGAAAAGATGTCTTTTCTGAAAGACACTGCTCAATTTGGTCTTCAACAATTGAGGTCTTGATTGAAATATGCTCTCTCAAGATGTTAATCCTGATCATCTTTCTATTCTTCTCCTCTGCTAACATTCTGATTTCATCATTTAACTTCCTTATGTTCTTCTCCAGAGAACTTATCTTTACATTTGGGCTTGTCAAGGTGTTTGTTTTAGCTGTAATTGCATCTATCTTCTCTCTGATCTTCTTATCTTCTTCAGCTATTGGGATTTCTGATTTTGTGCATTGTATATACAAACTCTTTCTAGTCTCAAAATGTTTCCTCAAATTCTTTATGCATACATCCAAATTACCAATATCATTTTGAATATTTACACTTAAATTTTGTTGCATTTCTGCTTCAAAGGCTTCCTGAACTTTTATTCTAGCAATATCCTTTAAGTTAGAAAATTAAGAGTCAAAAGAGTTTATTACCATTTTACCTTTCTCAAGTGGATCCGATTCAAATACCTTAGTGCTGATCACACTCTCAAGTTTCTTTGTCAAAACTCTAACTTTGCCTTCAAGGTCCTTTACCTTCTTATTCTTTCCAATAATTTTATTAAGAGATGTGATGAACTCAAGCTAATCATCATCTTCAACCTCTTTTCCAAGGTCTTCAAAAATTGAACCAATTTGTCTCTTCTTACTGTCAGGTGCACTAGGGGTAGTGACCTTGTTCAAAATTTGTTTACCTTTAACTGTCTGCTCTGCTGGAACTGATTTTGATACAGCTGGTGCTTCCACTGCCTCTATATCCTTTTTTGATTCTGTAATCTTCTCTTGCTCTTCTAAAGCCAAATTGTCAATAATGTTTCCTAGATCATGAAATACTACATCATCTGACTCTAGTGTCACTTTGGTTCCTTCAATGTCCATTGATTCTTTGCCAATATTGATATGTGAAGAAGATGGGACTTCTTCAATACCAGCTTCCTCTGCATGCGGTTCCTCTAATTGCTTCTACTAAGGATCTGATTCAACATGCTTTCCTGCAACTATATCTGCAAGAACTTGCATTACTGCTTGCTCAGTCTCTTTCTGTACTTCCTCCTTTTTGCCTCCCATTATAAGAATTGTTCTTCTCTTAGTTCTCAATAAAGTTCCAAGAGGCTTCAAGATTCTCTTCAAATGATCTTCATCCTTAACTTCACAGAACTATCTGATTACATGTTCTCTCATCTTTATGTCCTCTTC
This sequence comes from Chamaecyparis obtusa, assembly GCA_027943335.1. Lineage (NCBI taxonomy): Eukaryota > Viridiplantae > Streptophyta > Pinopsida > Cupressales > Cupressaceae > Chamaecyparis > Chamaecyparis obtusa. The sequence goes on along the minus strand of BSBK01000380.1, from coordinate 3,315,566 downwards.
TTGTGCTCTCTGTTTTCTATTCACAAGTCTATTATACAAATCTTCTGGGATCTTACCATGAATAGTGCTAAGTTTCTTATTTGTCAAAATTATATGTGTAATCATTGCATTTTCAAAATTCAATCTGTCAAATGATCCATATAGATCATAGAATTTATTTATCTTAGTGAAGTCTCCATGCTGCAATATATCTTCATTAACTCTTTCAATTCTTGGTTTCCAAGTTTTCTTCTTGATTGAAACTTCATCATCATCTTTAATTACTACTACTTTTCTAGGTACAGGTGGTACAATCATTTTTTGTCTCTTGTCGGGTCTTGTTGCACTCACTTTTATTCTTTTGCTAGAAATAGGAGAAATTTTTTTTCTCCTTCATCTTTTTCAAGTACTTCAACTTTTACCTTTATTGCAATAGGATCAATAGGGTCTGCACTAGATGCCACAGGTGGAACTACAAGATTTTCACTTTGCTTCAAGGCTTCTGCAATCTTATTAGCTATGTCAAACTCATGACTTGACATACCTGATTCTTTCAGTATATTATTCATAGTAGATTCAACTCTCCTACTAGATTGTTTCTTTTCTTTCAAACTTATTGCAGAGATGAAATTCTCTTCATAGGTTCCAAACCTATTTGCATGACCATCCAACTCACACTTTAATAGTCTATTCACATATCCTATTGTTTCTGCTTCAGATATTTCATAGCCAAGAGGGTCTATGAATTCCATTCTAGGCTCAACTGCTTCAATGTAGGTGAAATCAGTGTCTACCATAAAACAAATGTCATCTTTATTCTTTTCAACTAAGGATTGAGGAATCCTTGATCTGTTCTTAACAATATTCTAAAAAGTCTTCAATACAAGCTTCACACTGTCATTGACTTTATCATTTAGGTGCTTCATGTAGACTGAGTTAATTCTTTCCATTGTGTTCACATTGTCACTCCAGTGAACTGTGTAAGGAAATCTTCACAAAATATGGAAAAACATATAGGTTATTAGAGATGAAAACCTAAACTGTGTATACTTAGCCTTCTTAATCTTTTCTAAATTCTCAAATAACTGAATTTTTAGAATTTCACATAGGTCTACTTGTTTCTTCTCAATACACATAAGATAAGCTACATGAACCATTCCTGTAGCCATGTCATCTTCCCTTGAACTACCATAAAATTTAGTTGTTAGGATCTTGCAAAGGTACCTAACATCATCTTGCTTAATCTTACTTATCACAATTCCTCTACCATTATAACTAGATCCAGTGTTGTCTAAGACAATCTTTCTCATGTTCTTTTCATTTAGTGGAATCTCTCCAACTTTTGATAATCTAGTAACATCATGAATTAGGTCGGCAGTTATATCAATAACTCTATCCTCCATCCATAATTTCCCATTGTGGATTCTACTTAAAATGATCTTGGTACATTCCTCATCATTAAATTCATACTTCATGGAATAATTGATAATTTCATTGCTCTCTAGGTGCCCATAAGCTAGTTTAACTAACATGTCTTGATTATACAATTTCTTGTAATCATCACTAAAATCTACATCTCCCAAATTTTCAAACTTGCAAACTAAATATCCTTTAACATTCTCAATGTGTAATACTTCATCTGGTATGGATGATAGTGCTAGTCTGTCATCAATTTCAACTGGTTCTACTGGTTCTTTCTTAATCTTAGGTCTATTCTTATCCTTAACATTATGAACCATAGAAATATCCATCTTATCAACTGATTAAAGATAAAAAATACCTCAACTTTGCAAATCTAGGGTTTCGGTATGATCGGCACTGCAAACTGCTTCCAAACTTCTTCAAATCATCCTCAACTCACTTTTTCTTCTTCCAAATCTCTTTTCAATTGCTTTGTAATTGTGATAACTTTGATTTTGACCTTATAACACTTCACATTAACTTGATCTGACATCACATTCATTCATTTTGCCGCGAAAACCTCAAAAAGCTGATTCTGCAAACCTGCAACCATAAAACTTTTTGCGACCTCGTAAAACACAATATTTTCTTTTGCGCACTTAACCATAGAATTAGTACAACATAACAAACCTATATCTAACTGCGCAAAACTTAACTCATTCAAATTCTTAATCTACACTAATCCCCTAAACTACATAAACTTACATAATTTAAGTACTTAAAGAAGGGTCAAGTAAAGATTCATCCTTACCATTAGTTACATTACCTTCCTGACTACTTTCAATGCTGAATATACCTCCTTGATCTGTGCCTTTATCAAATTTTACTTCATCTTTATTGCTACAGCAACCTTTCTCTTTGTTTCCTACATTTTCATTCCTTCTTGCATTGTTCCTAGGGTTAGGGTTATGATGATAACCTCCATTGTTCATTCTGCAAACTCTTGCTGAGTGTCCAAACTTGTTGCATATCTGACAAATGATTCCATTATTTCCAAATCTATGTCCTTGTTGGTTAATCTGTGACCTGCAATTTCTAGCAATATGTCCTACTTTGTTGCATCTAAAACATACTACCACTTTTCTTTTATTCATTTCTTCAATAGATCTCTTATCTGCATTGTTAGTATTCCCAATCATTCTATTATCATAATTATTCAAAATTACTTTAGGTCTTCTACATTCGTTAGCTCTATGTCCAAAACCATGACAATTATAACAATGTCCATTAAGAGGTTTAAATTGCTTACCTGTGCAATCTCTCTTCATGTGCCCAATAGTATTACAAGCAAAACATCTACCTTTGAATTCTCTTTGCATACCTTTAGATGATTCTTCCTATTTTGATTCTTCTTTCTCTCTAGGTGGTTCTTCTTTAGGTGGATCTTCCAATGTGTTCTCATCTAGCTTCATTTCCTCTATACTTTCAGATGTCTTCAGATCTGGCTTCTTACTTTCATGATTTGTTCTAAACATACTAAATCCAAATCCAGTCCTATCAAAGAATGGTTCTCCAAAAGAAATTTGTTTTTCAGTCCTATAACTATTTGAATATAGCCTTTCAAGTTGTTGTTTATATTGAGTTAATTCACCTTTCACAATTTTATTATACTTCTCAAGTTCCACATACTGCACTTTTACTTTTTCAGATTCAGACATTTCCTTTTCAAGTCTTGATCTCAGATCTTCATTCTCAATTTTCAATTTTCCATTATCAGATCTCAAATTTCCATCTTTCATACTAAGCTTCAGATTTACTATCTTCAGCTGATGCTTAAGGATCTCATTTTCTTTTTCTAATTCATCACAATCTTCAACAAGAATATCAGATTTCTTTTCAGATTTTAGATCTTCAATCTTACCTTTTAATTTGTTAATAGCATTCTTTGCATCTTCATACTTTCTTCTTAAGGAGTTTCTTTCATCAGTAAGCATATCAATCTGTTCAAGAGCTTCTTCAAGATTCTTCTGAAGTTGATCAATATCTATAAAGATCTTACTCAAGCTGCTAAGCTTTCCTTGAATGTTCATTCTCTGAGTAACTGTGCTCTGATACCAATTGTTAGAAATAGGAAATACTGAGAGGGGGGGGTGAATCAGTATTTCACAAACTTTTACTTTTTCCCACTTATAGATATAACAGATTACTTTAGTGCATACAAAGATTATCAAGTTGATTAACAAACATAGTAGTAAATAGAAAGAACTCATAACACATGATATGTTCTCGAGGAAACCCTGGCCAAGGGAAAAACCTGGTGGGGATGGTACCCACAAAGATCACTAATCAAAAGTATCCTGTTAGGGATATTGGACCCTGTTAAGAGTCAATTTACAATATATAGTAGATCTATCCTGGTTAAAGGACTTTAGGCCTTGTTAGAAGCCTTAACCCTGTTAGGAGTTAGATTACAAAACCTGATCACCAGTTGAGCTCATTGCCCAAATAGGTAATACAAAATGTTTCTAACTATATTATGGTACTGCTTACAACTTCGCATCAATAGCCTTTGCTACTATCACAATATACAACTATCACAAGTTATCCTTTTCTTTCTTTTCACACATCATATCATGTCCTTATCATTACATTTCAAGTATGCCTAATATATGAGTTATTAGAGCTAATAACTTTATATGGTTAGCTTCCAAAATATTTATCCAAGAGTAAACATCTAGGATGTCATCCCTTCATAATGTTAAGTCATTATTTTGACAAGAAAAAATAATCCCTTAACTCTTTCGCTAATACTGTCTCCAAAATTGTTCTGTCTGCAAAAAATGTCTTCGGTAAACTTTGAATAACTTCATCCATACTACTCCAAACTTTATGCACACTGAGATGGGGTATCCTCATACTTTGTAGAAGCTTTAGTTAACTGCGCAAACAAAAATATTGCTCCAGTGGATGTCGCCAACTAAATCTTCATTGGGTGCTCTGTCAGGATCACTGTATCCATACTTAGACAATTTCTTCCTTCAACTTGCCATACTTGTATTCCAAATTCTGCACTCTCAGTAGAGATCATATGTTTCCATAATGACAACATCTATGCATCCATATTAGCCAAATTGCCAACATTCCCCTCTTGAATAGCCAGGATGACCTCATAGAGATCAAAGACATCCTTGAAGAGAAAGAAATCAGATCCTATGATGATATCTTTGATGATGACACCCTCCTAGGGACTTCTATCCTCCAACAACTCATCATCAATCTCATAGAACTTCCCCTCACCCACCCTAAACTCATAGACTGGGACCAACTAAGCATCACACACATCAATGAGTTCCAAAGCATGGAAGCACTCCTAGAATTCATGGGGGCATTAGGCCAGGCAGTAGATCAGGATTCAGAGTCAACTCACGTCTATAAGCTTGACCTGAAAGGATATTTTGGGGAGGAGCCAAGATTTAGCTACAAAAGAGGAATAGAAAGAGCAAAACATGAATCTTTATGTGAAAACCCTTCTGGGGCACATTCTGATTCCAAAATAGTAAAAATAAAGAGCGTATCTTCTAGTGAAAACTTGGCAATTCAAGCGCTAGGAGATGAAGACTTGCCTCTTCCTCCCATCCAAGATTACAGACTCGAGTAGTCACCAATCATCATAGAGGAAATAAAGCCAATCAACTTGGGTACAGAGGACTATCCCAGAATCACCTACATTGTAGCATCTTTAACAGAGGGTGAAGAATTGGTTTTTACTGCACTACTTCAAGAAGCTACTAGGAACTTTGCATGGTCATACGCACACATTCTTGGGCTTGATCCTAAACTTGTTGTTCATCATCTATCTATGGACCCTAATGTTAAGCCAGTAAAGCAGAAGCTATGCAAAATGCATCCCAAAGTAGCTCTATTGGTAAAATTAGAACTAGAAAAGCTCCTGGATGCAAAGATTATCAGAGCTATAGATTACTTAGATTGGATCTCCAACATGGTACCTATCACAAAGCCTTATGGTGACATCAAAATTTGTATAGATTTCAGGGACCTAAACAAGGCATGTCCTAAAGATGATTTCCTACTACCTAACATAGACATGATCGTAGATCTTACAGCAGGCCATGAAATGTTGTCACTAATGGATGGCTTCTCTGGATACAATCAGATTCATATAGTAGAAGAAGATCAACACAAAACAACATTCACCACTCCATGGGGTACTTTGTGCTATAACATGATGCCATTTGGTCTAAAGAATGCAAGAGCCACATATCAGAGAGTGATGACAACAATCTTCCATGACATGATCCACAAGATTCTAGAAGACTATGTGGATGATATTCTTGCAAAATCAAAAACACGTCATGAGCACCTTGACATTCTTGAGAGTGTGTTCGATTGCCTGCATCACTATGGCTTGAAGCTCAATCCAAAGAAATGTGTCTTTGGTGTTACATTTGGAAAGCTTCTAGGCTTTGTAGTTTCACGATGAGGCATAGAGATTGACTCCAAGAAGGTCAAAGCAATAACAAAAATGCCTCCACCAAGAACAATCAGATAGCTTAGAAGCCTACAAGGAAAGCTTCAATCAGTGCGTTGTTTCATTTCTCAGCTGGAAGACAAGTGCTAACCTTTCATGCATCTCTTATGAAAAGACACAAGCTTCAAATGGGATCCCATATGTCAGAAAAGCTTTGATAAGCTCAAGGAGTATCTAGCCAACTCTCCAATCCTAGTACCACCAGTTGTAGGATGCCCACTCATACTCTACATCTCAGAAACCACTACAGCACTGGGGGCACTCTTAGCATAGCATGATGATGAAAATAGAGAGAGAGCCATCTACTACATTAGTCAAACTCTTGTCGGCTATGAGCTTAATTATTCACCCATGGAGAAAGCATGCCTTGCAGTGGTCTTTGCCACTCAAAAGCTTAGACATTATATTCTCAGCCACACAATCAGGATCATTTCAAAGGTGGACCCACTCAAATGCCTATTATCAAGGACAACTCTCACAGGTTGTATGGAAAAATGGGTCATGTTACTTAGTGAATTTGACATCCAGTACATAGATTGGAAAGCAATCAAAGGGCAGGTAATCATCAATTAGCTAGCATAGGCACCACTAGTGGATGCCTATCCACTAATCATGGAATTCCCTGATGAGCACTTATGTATGATTGAAGAACAACCCATGTGGAAGCTATACTTTGATGGCTCCTATACATCGCATGGATCAGGGGTAGGAATCCTATTCGTCACACCCCAAGGTGACTATATCCCAAAATCATTCAAGCTAGGATTCTCATGTACTAACAACATTGTAGAATATGAGGCACTCATCTCAGGTCTCAAAATAGCCATCCAATGGAATATCACAGAACTGCAAGTGTTCAGAGATTCACAGCTCATTATCAAACAAGTCCTTGATGAATATCAGACAAAGGATGACAAGTTGCTACCCTACAAAGAACTGGTGGATAGACTGAAAGAGCATTTCCTAAATCTACAGTTCACATAGATACCAAGACTTTAGAACAAAGTGGTTGATGCAATGGCAACCATCAGATCCTTGTTAGAAATCCCATGCAATGCATCACAGTATGAATTCCTAGTCGAGCAGCTACACACGCCATCTTATGAGAATGCCGATGTAGAAATGGTGTGTGTCTTGGTTGGTCCTCAGTCCCTGTGGTACCATGACATCCATGCATATCTAAAGAATGGTATCATATCTCCCCATCTCACCAATAGCCAATGCCAAAACCTTATTCATAGAGCTTCCCACTACACTCCTGTAGCCAACATCCTTTATCATTGAGGTTATCACAATATCCTCTCTAGGTGTTTATATTTAAACGAGGTCATCCTGGCTTTACAAGAGGTCCACACTGGAATTTGCGGTGCCCACACAAGTGGCATGGTTCTAGCTAAGTAGTTGCTTCGAGTTGGGTATTATTGGCCAATCATGGAACATGATGCTTGTGAGTTCATAAAAAAATGTTTACCATGTCAGTAGCATGCAAATTTTATTCATGCACCAGCACAAGACTTGCAGCCCATTGCACCACCTTGGCCATTTTCATGTTGGGGCTTTGACCTTGTTGGCTTAATCACTCCCCTCTCCTCGGATGGACACAAGTACATAATAACTGCCATAGATTACTTCACCAAATGGGTTGAAGAGATTCTGCTCACCCTAACTACTGGCATCCAAATATCCAAGTTCATCCTCTACCACATCATCTGCCACTTTGGTATACCATCTACCATCTTCACAGACCATGGCACACCTTTTGAAAATTAGGATGTGGATGATCTATGTGCTAGACTCCACATCCATCACCATTTCTCCCTCAAGGAAATGGCCAAGCTGAGGCAACCAACAAAACTATCTTGAAAGTCCTCAAGAAGGTTGTCAATGACTCTGGTCGTGATTGGCACCTCCAGATAAATCCTGCCCTCTGGGCCTATCGCACTTCTTATCACACTCCCATAGGCACCACCCCACATTCCCTTGTATATGGTGCCGAAGCTATTCTATCGATCAAGGTCGAGCTCCCATCATTATGATTCTCCATGAAGAACTATACCACTAATGAGGACTATCGTGTGGCATGTCTCACATAGCTAGACCTATTAGATGAAAAGAGACAACAAATGTATGATCACCTAATTGCATACTAGAATTGACTCAAAAGGAGTTATAACAAGAAGGTCCATCCTAGATAATTCCAAATCAGTGACATGGTCCTAAAGGAAAATCAGAAGGTCCAAGCACACAGAGAAAAGAAAGGCAAGTTTGAGCCTACTTGGTTGGGCCCCTATGTTGTCATAGCATGCTTCGGCTCAGGCGCTTATCAACTATCTACACCAGAAGGTGAGTCTTTGAATGATCCAATCAACATCATACATCTGAAGAGGTTCTATGCTTGAACCAAATCCTACATATTCAGAAAATCCATAAAAATTGGAAAAAGCAAAAAAATACAAAAAAATAAAAAAAGCAAAGAAAAATAATCGTCCAATGGTGAAAACTTGGCAATTCAAGCACCTTGAACAAGTATGTTGGTGAAAACCTGACAAATAGGTGCCATACATAGTGGACCGAATCATTATCTATCAAACTCCCATCCCCCCATCCCAACATCTGAGTCCTTTTTCTACCATCCCTATCCCCATCCACCATCCCCCAGCATTCCTCTTTTTTATAATCCTCAAGAAAATCCACAATCCTGTCTGCACATATCTTGTACCATATCTTGTATCCTATCATGTACTATATCTTGTATAGTGTAATCCTATCATGTACTATATCTTGTATAGCGTAATCCTATCCTGTACCCTATCTTGTATAGCGAGATCTTCCTATCCCAAATCTTGAGCTTCTATACATATCCATTGTATATCTTTTTTCCATCCATTATATATATCATCCCATCTTGTTGTACATAGTCCTTATCAGTCCTGTGGCAACATTTGATCAGAACTCTTGTCCTACCTAGCCTTGTACTTTAGCAACATCAATTGTCGACTATTCTTGATCACAATGATTATTCTTGAACTTCATCATTTGGCAACGAGCAACAAAACTCATTCTCTCATCAATTAGTGGGTCCTTGAGGATGTATCCTTCCTCTTGTCAGACCTAATCTTCCACCACTCACACTAGGTCCATGTCAATGTCTCCTTCCACACGTTTAGACCAATCTTCCCACCATCCATCAAATCAGTCAAATCAAATCTCTCTCCTTGGAAAAGGATGTCTTTTTGGAGTTTTCATTTTGGTCTTGGATTTTGTCCTTTGGATCTTGTTAATATTTTATGGCTTCTCGTTGTTCTCTACTCCAAGTCACCATGATCCTTTATATCATGGTGTGCTGTGAATGCGAACAATCTAGGGCAAGGGCTTTTTGGTCTTTTGATTCTGCCTATGAGTTAGTCGGATGCGACCCTTGCACATTTTACATGTGATCTTCTGGGTTACATGGTGCACTTGGGAAATGTTGTTTGTTTGTGGTTTCTTCAGCATCATTTCTACCATGCTTCCTCTTGGGTTCATGTGTGATGTTGGGGCAACCTTGTGTGTATTTTTAGCATCAATCCTATGCAACGCTGGTGACAAGGCCTTGTGATCCCATTATCCTTGGAAGGTCTCTAATGTTGCTATATCAAACTAGGTTATGCTCTCCACATTTGCACTTGGAGTTCCCGAAATCCCCTGCATCCTGCATCATATAGATTAATCTTGCATTTTGCATTTTCATATAGTTGCATCCTGCATTTTGCATTCCATCTCATCTTGCATTCCTCCATCTTTGCTCTTAGAAGTTTGGTTATTTATCCTCCCTTCTTCCTTAGTCCTTCCTTTTTCTGTTTCCTTTCAAGAAAATTCCACCAAGTTTCCTCTTTGCATTATTTTCTTGAGGGGGCACAACCCCTTATTCCTCTAAATTCTAGCCTAGGGCATCTTATTTTCTTATCTTTGACGCCATGCCACTTGCGGCATCACATCAAAGAGGGGCAAAATGTAGACACCTAAAAATCCTTTAGAAAATAAAGTATTTTTATTTTTTGAAAAACTCTTGATGACATCATCATTTGATAATTAATTGATTATTTAATTAATTATTTTATTTTTTATGTCATTAAATCCCTTTATCTTAATTAAAAATATTTAATTAAGAAATCCCTCCCAAAAATGTTTAAATCTTATTTAAACGTCATTTTCTGTATTTATTAATTATTTAATTAATAAATTGACCAAAAAGCCAAAAAAAAATAATTTATTTATTTTTTTCCCAAAACCTTAGAAATATCATAAAGATCCTAAACCTCTTCTAGAATCTTCTAATCCCTCTTTAATTTCAATTAAAGGCTGATTCCATCATTTCCTAACCCTAATCCCAACTCAAAAATATTTAATTAAGATTAAATATTAAACCCTCATATTTATTAAATATATTTTAATAAATATCCTCAAAACCTAAAACCTTTTGAAATAAATAAACCTTTATCTATTTCCTAAATTCCTAGAAAGTCCTAGAGTCTTCTAGAAAGTCTTCATCCTCATCCAAAAGCCTAGACTCTTCTAGAAGAAATCAATCCTTATCCTTGACCCCAAACTCAACCCCTAACCTTACCCCAAACCCTGACTCAACCTCCTAACCCAACCCTTTCCAAAATCCTATAAATACTCCTCATTTCTAAGAGCAAAGCACCAATTCACTTTCAATTAATAACATTGTTATCATGTTAAATTAGCTCTAGATCATTTAGCTAAATCACTAAATTGTTAGTTTAATTCATTTTAAAGCTTTCTTAAATCACATCTTAGCATAGAACTAATGGATTAATTTAGTTTAATTCTTATTTATGCATCATTTTCACACCTATTTTGAGCTTAAAATATACTTAATCATACTAGTTGCATCAATCTGAGTTCTTGAAGCCTTAGGGGCAATTTTGGTTGTTTTACCCAATATTGTGCCATTTATGGGGTTCTCATGAGTCTCAATCCCTCCAAATCAGCATTAGGAACATGCTCTAGGTGCTTTGAGAGCATACCCACATTCTTTTATATGAGCAAATCAAACAGTGCATGGGCGCATCTGTTTTAGTTCAATCTGAATGACTTTGTGAATTACTGTTTGTTTTTTGTTAGGTATATGTTGTTTAGGCTAACGTTTGACATGTCTACGCCTTTCAAAATAGATTAGGTTTGCATCAATCACAACAACTTCAATTGCAATTTATAGATCAATATTTAGCTCATACAAATCTTTTTGATCAATATATCACTTTAGATTCAACACTTTATCAACTTACTGTCCATCGGTAATTACTCTTTGTAGCTCGGTAATTGTTCTGCAATTTGGTTCTCACTAACCAGTATGATCAGAATGCATGAAAACTTGTTCACGCGATAATTTTGTAGTATCTTCTTCCTCTGGCATTGTTTCAACAATGAAACCAATGTCTCTTATATAGACGAGTAAATCATTTTCTTTTTGTCCATAAGATTTTGCCACTTAATCTCATTCATTGATTTTGCCGCTTTAACCTTCTTCGACTGATGTGTTAGTAACATGTTTCAATTTGCTCCATTAGATCTTCCTTGAATTATGTTAGCCGTCGATCTTCATAACAAACCTTATATGTTACCTTGAATTCATACACTTTCCAGCTCATCAATCTATCAGCTAAACTAATCATTTAATTCCTTTATGTTCTGCTTGGTTAACAAAGAAATGCGTCGGTGAATACAAGTTTGGTTAACACTGCGCTCGGTATACACTACACTTCGTCGATGTATATTGGAATACTTTATTTACCAACAACACTACTTTGTGTCTTTCAGCTCTATTCTTCATCAGAGATGAATGCAACATAATAAAGTCAATATCATCAAGTCATAGGCTCATCAACAAGTTACTCAGTGTATTCCTTATCCTCATTTGACATATACATCTTCCTCATGTAGATACTTCTGTTCTTCATCTCTTTCACCTTTCTTTAGATGTTTTGGTATAGTAACTTACAAAATAAGTACTGTCAAGCTAGTTGACATCAATGATAACATAATACTGATTTAATCATCTTACATATCTAATCATCAACTCCTCAATGATCTTTAATCATAGATTCTTCATTCAGGTTTTAAATCAATTGTAGTTCATCATTAATTGGCTGGCAAATAAAGAAGCATTTAGACAATCAGAAGACAATGAAGATAATTTTAAATGCATTTAACACAAAAAAAATTACAAAATTGAACCAATGACATGTTTATAACAAAGAAATAGAGTGATAATAATATGCTGAAAATTGTATTTTGTTTAATACACGCCAAAGGACCAGTCCCAACAATTCTTGAACATACTTTATCTCATATGATGAATTCTTAAACAATTAAGGTTGGAGTAGACATAGTTATCACACAATTTTTGTGTGGTACAAGGAAAATTTGGCTAATTAAGAGTGAGGCCTTCTTTAGAATCTCATGATTTTTTTAGTACACATGCAACATAGTGTGAGTTTGAAGAGAGTCTGTGTCATGTGTGATTGTTAAGTAATGAGAAAGTTATGATAATTTAATTGTATAACTAATGGTCCCTTGAAACGTTCAAAAAACAATTCTGAAAAGATGCACTCTCATGGAATACGATGGCTTCAGGTTATGCACAAAATAGATCTATCTTCTATCACTATGCTTTTATCCTATGTCAAAATGGGAGATTTATGACACGGTATATAGATATCCATCAAGGCATAAATAAAATTCAACTTTTCTCTAATGTTGTAGTTGCAAGTAATGAATTTTAAATTTTATTTTCTTATTCATAGAAGCTTGCAGTATAGTTGCTTTTAATGTAGACAATTTAGACAGTATATTTTCCTATAGTGTTCCTTAGTCTTGATTGAGGATGACAAGCACATTAGTTAAATATTTGTATATAAATTGGGTACTACTTTTGTAGGTAGTTTTAGCTCATTATTTTGTAATGTAATTTTTTAATTTCATGTATTTTATCTCCTATTGATTAGGTGCATGAGATGAAGATTGAATGTAAGAGTCTTATAATGTTGAGTTACCTTTGGATTTCGAGTTTTTGATACTCCTATGATGATCTTTCTCAAAAATTATTTTATTCTATTGTTGTTTTTTGAATAACATATTGGATAAATACAAAACTATGTACTTCTACAGGATAGTCAACACAAAATTGAAGCATGAAACAAGACTTGATCAAGTTGCAGGTGGAATGTGCACTCAAATAGTAAGTAATGTAGAATAACAAAATAATTAATCTATTGTGTCTACATTTTGTTATTTTCTGAGATTACATCCATGTTCTATATTCACAGAATGATTGAAAAATGAAATTTACAATTCGATAAAAGTATTGACAGGTGTTGTTCCCTTCACCCTCAAAAAGTGTTAGATAGGCATATTTGTCATTTTAAGATCAAACATAAAGGCCCCCTTTTTTATGCGTGCACACACACACACACACACAACATATACAACCTTCACCATGCAGATTTGCCTAAGCACTACTGGGACCTTACCCTGCAACAAATGTATTATTGTGTAAATCTTTACAAGTCCATTTGTTGTTGAGTCTAGCTCCCAGTAGTGCTTGGTCAAATTTGATGCACTTCTGATATATTTTGTGTATAATATATATGATATTTTATTTTGATTTACAAACTACTATATTATTTGAATATCTTTCTTTCTTGCCACAATAAGAAAGAGTTTGAGGTGGAAGACTACAATAACAGAAGTGTTTCAATTTGGTATACTATACTACAATATCATTTTATAACTAAATTTTCAATTTATTTTTTTAATCAGGTTATAGATAATCTAAGTGAAGAAGGATCATGTCAGACAATCCATGTGAAGAAGGTAATGGGGATACAATCAATAGATTATGGTCTAACTTGAAAAGAAAAGGCAATGGAAAATGTTATTGTCCTTGCAATATTTGTAAGAGATTAAACACTAGAAGATTGCTAATCAAAATAGCTAAGAGACATTGTAGGGATAATGGTCACATTGAAGGGGGGTTTGATTATCATCAATTGGTAAGTTTTTCATTATATTTATTTAACAATTAATATATATATGAAATACACTTGATGATGAGATCATTATCATGGTTTATTTATGTTCATCATTTTTATATAGGTCGACCTCCCTAGGGGAGTATGTGATATGAACCATGGAGGTTTGAATATGGAGAATATGGCTTCAGAAGTGGAGGATCATGGAGGTGCAAATATTGAAGTTGAAGATTATGATCCCATGGAAGATGACGATCATGCGCTAGATAACACATTTGAAGATGATGGTACTAATACATTGATCCATGCCACATTTGGTACTGGTGCAACTGATGATGATGATCAAGATGATGTTGATGTCATCCATGATATACCTCTACTTGAGAAGGTAGCCATGACCCTTTACGAATGCTCCCAAATAACTCTTCTCTCTGATGTAATGTTGTTGTTGAACTTGAAGGTTATGAATGGTTTATCCAACATAACAATGTCACGTATGCTAAGGTATGTCATATATGTCATTATAGTAATTAAAGGGTGAAACATGTACCATAAATATTATTAATATTAACAACTTATATTTTTTTCTATAGATTGATAGGTGAGTTTTTGTTACCACTGTCAAATATTCTCCCTCGCTCATACTGAGAATTATTTGCCACTATGAAAGATATTGGAATAGAGTATCAAGCAATAGATGTTTGTCCCAATGACCATATTATTTATCATAAAGAACATGAATTTGCAACAAAATTCCTTAAATGTCATACGAGTAGATATTGAATAGATCAAATTACAAAAAAGGTGCCTCACAAGGTTCTTTGTTACATCCCCATTATACCACGTTTGCAAAGATTTTTTAGGTGTAGTAGCTTAGCACAATTTATGGATTACCATGCATGCAATAGGAGTCGAGATGACATTATTTGAATGCCTGTAGATGGTTCTGCATGAGGAAAAGTGGCCGCACTTTATTGAAGAACCTCTAAATCTTGAGCTTTCAGTGGCAGCGGATGATGTCAATCCTTTTGGAGAGCTAAGATCTATTTACTCTATTTGGCTTATTTTTGTCATCAACAATAACATTCCTCCATAGATGTTAATAAAGAGGGAGCACATTATGTTGGCAATGATTGTTCCAGGTATTTTATCATTTAATAGTTATTTGCATGTAATTATAAATCTTATAGTAAAATGGTCACTATAATTATATAATGTTGTTGTTCATTCAACTAGGTAAATACCAAGTTAAAGATATGAATGTATATATTGAGCCTCTTATCGATGAGTTGGTGGAGTTATGGAATGGTTTCACTATGTATAAAATTTATAGACCAATAGGACACAGACAGTTTTAATTTCATGCAATGCTTGTATGGAAAATACATGATGCCCCAGGGATAACACATTTTTTTGGTATGTTATGGTGAATTCAAGTTGCACATGATAATTCTAAATATAAAAATTAACATATTTAATCCAATTGTATCATTATCTTGTATGTCTTCAAACAAAGAGAAAATTTGCATGTCTAGTTTGTGGTCTAAAGATGAAGTCTTGTCATTCAAAAAGTTTAGGAAAGCAGGTGTTTGATGAGCATAGACACTTTATCCACAAAAAAAATAATTATTGAATTACCGAAAAATATCTTTTCAATGGGAAAGAAGAGACTACATCTAAGCCACAAAGAATGACACCTCACCTATGGAACTTGGGAATATAATAGAATTAATCGTCAAGGTACTACCGTTCTACCTAATGGTTTATGTTTGGAATTTGTATATTTATATTGTGTTTTTTTTGCTGATTATGTAATTGATGATCATGAATGTCGTCAAGGCAATAATACTGAGCACCTTCCAAAGGGACTAAAAAGTTATCCCAAATAATTTAATAGGTTTCCCCACTACAAGCAGCTACAAATTGTGTGTTTGTTTGATACTATGCATATTGAAAAGAATGTAATGGAGACATTGTGGAAGATATTGGATGGAAGGCGTGACAAAGAAAAAATTGTCAAAATTTGTAGTGACATTCATGAATCCAATCATTCAATGAAGAATTTCATTGAATCAAATAGAAATGGAGAATGGATTAATATAAGTGCCCTTCCTTGGTTATTAACAGAGTAGCGAAGTAATGCCATAAAAGAATTCATACGAGAAATTTGATTTCTCATAGGATTTGCATCGAACATAAGCAGTACCATATCAAAGAAAAGTGAATTTGAGCTAGGGTTGAAAATGCATGATTGGCATACCTTCATCAAGCTAAGTCGTGTTCTTTTGTATTTACAATATATTTTTAAACTGCACGTACTTCTCATTGTATTATTTGAGAAAAGAATGACATAATTATTTTTATAATTATTGCAGTACGTGCTACCCCTATCTCTCCTAGAGAACTTCAACAATAGCATCAAACAAGTGATATATGATCTTGGAAAATACATGAGACAAGAAATGATATTTTTTCAATTTTTTATATATATAGTAAAGTCTCTTGTTGATATATTTTTGTGTCTTGAATGTCTTGTAGGTGGTTGTCATCTAAAGAAATTCATAAAGAAGATATAAAATATTGGAAGAGAAAAATTCCTCATCTAATGTGTGAAATGCAAAAGTGTCTACCTTCAACCTTTTTCAATGCACAAGAACAGTACCTCATACACCAAGTTGAGGAGATTGAATTGTGTGAACCTGTACACACTCGGTCAATGTGGATGGTTGAGAGGCACCTAAAATTTTTTAAGGATTTGGTTCAACAAAGAGCACGCCCTGAGGGTTCTATGGTGGAGGGATATATGGTATACCAAACTATGGTGTATGCTACTGAATATCTTCCTAAGCTTGCAGTAAAGATCTATATAGATCGCATTTGGGATCTCGACACCATTAGAAAATTTGAAGGGGAGTACTTGGTGGGGAAAGGTAGAATGGGGAATGTGAGAGGTAATAAATTATAAAATGTTATTGTAGCTGTTAATTAATTCTTAATCTTCAAAATTAATTGGTTGTGAGTCATCTATCTATTTTTTGTACAACTGCTCAAGAGTGGGATGCAATACATTTGTATATTGCAAAAAATCAAGATTGGATGATGATATGGATTGAACGATGTCATCATGTAGGTTTCACATTAACATGGGAAGTTGTGTCTTCATTGGTTAATGAAGCTCATCATAATGGAGATCCAAATGTTACACAAAGGGAAATAGATTTAGCACATGGTTTAAGAGATTTCTAGGTACGTATAAATTTTTTAATCACTCATATGTTTATGAACTCCCGATGCAATAATTTATACATGTTTGACATATTTTTGCAGGTCAAACACCACAAGGCTATGTTTTGCAATGGTCATAAATTTTGCATCAAAAAGTTGGATGACACAAAGACAAATTTTAATTCTGGGATAAGTGCAGTCTTTTAGGTGACTAATATTTCATCTAGAAATGACTTACATCCTCGAGAGTCTCAAAATCGATACTATGACATTTTGGATGATATACTTGAGAGTGACTTTAATTCCTTTAGATTAGTTCTCTTCATTGTCAGATGGTATAGGCTACGACTTAATCAAAATGATCCTGATAGAATTGTTATTGAACATGACAATAGATTTCCAATGATAATACAAGGTGGTTTGAGCTAGTTGGGGATGAGCCCTATGTTCTTCCAAGCCAATGTGAGCAAGTATTTTACTCATAGGTTCCACATAAATCAGGTTGGTCATTTTTTGTTAGACATGATCCAAGAGGAAGGCTGATGAAGTATAATGCCATAGAAGAAGAAGATTGCAAACAACTAGAAGATGATGTAGATGATGATCGATCACAAACACTAGTTAGTCAATGATGTTCCTGATGCAACTTTTCTTGAAGAAGAAGAAGATGATGACGATGATGATGCTACTGATGATGATGACGACGACGATGATGATGATGATGATGATGATGTTGATGTTGATGTTGATGTTGATGTTGATGTTGATGCTGAAAATGACAATGATGGTGGTGGTGATGAAATCAACGACAACGATGATCATAGTGATGAGTTGGATGAAGAATAAGATGAATGACATGAATGAAATGTACAATTACATGATTGTTGCTTAATCTATTTAATATTGATTTCTTGATAGAAATGTGAAGTTATGTGATTAATGCTTAATCTAATTAATTCGTGATGTACCTTTTAATGTTTTTAATTCATATGGGATGCTTATGGGTTTTAATGTACTTAGTATGTGTTTTTGAGTATATGTATCATGAATTTTTTAGCTAACATAAGATAATTGAAATACATATGTAGGTACTCAAACCCCTTTCATGAGCATCCCACATAGTCTCACAGATCAACAGGTATAAGTCAATACACCCTATAGAGATTAATGTATTTCACAATTTGCAAAATATCTCGCATTACTTGCTATCTCTCTCATTTGATGGAGTGTAGGTAGTAGCAAATAGGTATTTGTCAGATGTGTCTTCCTTGAGTGAAGGAAATATAGGAATGGAAGAAGAAAGTGAGTCATGCACTATGTCTGAATTAGGAAGATAAACTAGAGGTCAAAAGACTAGAAGGAAATTAAATAAGTGCATGAAATTTTTCCTTGCTCAAGGGGGGCCATGTTCTTATGATGATGAAAGAAAAGGTGACATTGAGGCGCTCCCTAGGTACCAATATCTACATAAACAATGGGTCCCCAAGGAACTTCCTCCAATAAACACCGATTTTAGTGTTAAAGCTGAGATATATCGCATTGTACCATCGTCAATACATGGTTTGGGCCTATTTTCCATGGATGGCATAAAGGTCTCTTACAACAAAGTTGTCAAATTGATGGAGTATGTTGTACCTTGTTACGATTACAAAAGTTGGATGCAAATTGTTCAATAAAAAAAAGGTATGTGTAGGTATGAACTCTTGGAAAATTATATTCAACAAAAAGACAATGAGAAAAGTAAAAGAGTGGCTATATACATTGACAGAAGGCCAAAAGCATCAAGAAATATTGTAGGTTTTATAAATAGCACGCGACCTCTGTCAACTATTAAGCAACCCAATTGCATATTTGAGGCACGTGAGGGAAATCTTGTATTTGTATGTGCGATAAAATCAATAAGTGCAGGGGAAGAGTTGCTTATTGATTACAATTTGAATTGCATAGATACAAACAATGTCACTATCATAGGAGTGCAGGTACATACTATGTACCATTAAATAATTGAGTTTTTTTGCTAGCCACATTTAGAGAGTTTCCTCACCATCCACCTCATCTCCATCATCATCTTCTAATAAAATTTATTAATCTAGTCCTTTCTAATTATTGGTTACCTTTAAATAATAACACATGGCCACAATATGGAGCAACCACATAGAGGGGGCAATGATAATCCTACATGCACTTCTTCCTAGCAAGTAAACCTCTTTGTTATTTTACTACAAATTAGATAGAGGCAAAATGTTAAATAGTGTTTTTTATTATATTCTTTTCATCACTGTTTCAGATTAATTCTAATAGTGTTAGTAATATTGTTGTCATAGATAGGTGGTCAACAAAGAAAGGAAAAGGAACTTGCAGTCCCTGAAAGAGGAGTCCTTTGACAAGGACCTAGCTATTGATTTCACTACTTGTGATGACCCGGGCTCTGCAATTAAAAAATGCCTCGACAAAATTGGAAAAAGAGTGGTTGAATTGGCATCTATATTCCCTCTGACTCTTGAGTCACAAAAGAGGGCAACTAAATTGATGCAGCTATCTCAAAATTACAGAGTAAGTATTAATATAATTTTTAATTATAAAAAAAGTTCAATAATAGTTTTTATATTATACTAGTCTTTTATGTCATTAAAAAATAAGTGAATGTGTTTCTTTTATAGCTTTTTTTGCATAATTTTGATCCTCACGGCCATGATGAGGGTACTGCAGAGGGTACTTTTATTATTCTCTAACAATCTTATTCTTCAGCACGTGTCAATTATCATTTACTATCACCTCCTCATATGATGAGGCTTATATGTACTGCATCCTGCAATGTTGGCAACGTGTAGCATGGCCACAGATGCCATGGCACCACCTACTTGTACACATATTTTATTATCTCTGTCATTATATATATGTTTATTTACCTTGAAGTATTCTTTCTTAGGGGCATTTTGTAATGGATTCAATTTATGCAACAGGAGATGCATCACTTGATGGTGAATTTTTTGGATGTACTCGTATTCCTAGTATGGGAATGGTGAAGGATTGCATATTTCTTATGAGCGACAAAGGAGTTCCCTTGAAAATAGCAAAACTTCCAGGTACTTTAAAGATTGGACCTTTCTTTTACTATACTATCGTATGTTAATTACACCTTGCATTCAATATGAGAAGCTTACATCTATTGTATTCTTATTTTATACTATTATATCCTTCAACTAATGATCCCATGATTATTTTGTAGGGAATGATGTTTTTAATGATAAACTTGGTGATGAGTGTTTGTGGATATTCAGGCCCACCATCTGTACAGGGTAGAACATCATATCCGAACTAAAACCCCAATCCACTATTTTGATTTCATATCATTTCTAGGACAGTTATCATTACATCCATTTCTTAAACTATATTAAAGGTAATTTCACTTCATTTTTGAATCTAACACTATTTTTTTCTTAAAAGGTGGAAAACCCAAGATATAAAGTTAAAGGATGCTCTCGTACAAAGTATGACAAACTTATTTGGACCTCGTGCATTTGAGAAGGGTAAGCTCCTTCAGAAAGTCAGGTTATGTTTGAGGTATATTAGGGACCAGTATAGGTGTACATTATCCAAAAACCTGAAGTACCAGCACCCCTTGCATTCCTGATTTAGAGTGGAAAAAACTTATTTTGGATGTGAATGAGAAAAATGAAATAAAAAAAGGAAATACACCACCAGACAATAGAAGAAGGTATGTGATACTGTTAAGAATGTAATTGTGTAGTAAATACTCTTCATATTTATATGAACTAACATATTTCAATCTCTTCATAGATTGCTTGACACATCAAAGGCAACAAAGGAAAGAATACAAAATCATGGGCAACACAAGCTAGGCTCTGCAGTTATTCCAAACTTGTTGCACGAGTTGTAAGTGTTAATATTGTCAGAATTAAATGAGGAAAAATACAATCTATAGATGGCTTTTAACACTGAAAATAATAATTTGATCTTCATAATATTTATTTATAATTTGTAATCTTTTTTTTTTTGATGAAACAATGAAATAAAATTTGATGATACCAAGCAAAAATGTAGGGCACGAAGTTCAATATAAGTCTCACAAAAGAGGACAAGAGAATTGGCTTCCAACAAGGCTATAAAGTCATGGCAGAAAGAATAAGAAGTGCACAAGGTTCTATTGATGGATCCATCGCGATAAGTAAGCTAAATAGAGGATATTTCAAATTTAATTATTTACCAATTAGTTTATTTGATGTTAAGTTCCAACATAAAGTGAGTAAATTTGTTTTAAGTAAGAAAACAATGATAACATGAATGCGTATGAAATTGAAATGTAGCCAGCCAATTCTGGCCGTACACAACTTATGCGTGATGATGACAATAAGGATGTGCATTAGAGTGATGGAGGTATACATTTTCTATTCAATTTTTTATATATAACTATTAATACAAGTAAACATCTTAAATTGATTGGTTTAGTAATACAAATTTAATTGCAATTGGTGTTTGGATTAATGTAACAATTTGTATTGCAGTTGTAGAGAGTGTAGAGGCCGTTGTTAATGAGCAGGTTGAGGTTGAGGCTGAGGCCAGACAAACTGATCTCGATGTTGATGATGTGACTAGATCAGGTAAAGAGCTATACGATTATGGCCTTTAAAGTACTGAAATACTTTAAAATGTTTTTAATATTTTTAATTATAATAAAATGTTTTTAATTTAACCCTTTTATATGTTATTGCAAATGACCCCCCTTTGCAACAACAGAGAAATAGGCGTGCATTGAGATCTAATGAGAGGGGAGATGATGATGATGATATCAATGCTCCTCTTAGTGATTACTTCTTAAAAATGAGAAATCAAAAGAAAAAAAAGAAATGATTGTCATCTATGCACCTTAATTGATAATGAATGATTTTTATATGCCAATGAATTTAATTATGTGCTATTGAATGTTCGTAAATTTTATAATGTGTTAATGAATGTTATCATGTGATAATTAATGAATGTTACATTTTATTAATGTGTTAATGAATGTTAATTATCATGTGATAATTAATAAATGTTACATTTTATTAATGTGTTAATGAATGTTAATGAATTTTATCATGTGATAATTAATGAATGTTACATTTTATTAATGGATGAAATAATGAATGAATGTTAGATGTTAACGGGGAATTTAGAGTGATGTTAGGGGGGGTGGGACAAATGAGCTTCCACCATCATGTGGTTGGCCCTTTTTAGTACAAAATATAAAAATATTCTCGAAACAAATTGAAGCTCAATAAGGTTATTCCTTATATAGGGTCTCAAGTGTAGCCTTTATCTCACTCTCAACATTGCAAGGCTTCAAGTAGTATTTTGATATTGGTTTCTCCATCTCCCACTGACATCTTGTCTTTTTCCTAAGAACTCTTACCGAGCTCTGATACATGGATGAGCAGAAGATGTCCCTTATAGGCTGCACATATATAATATGGTAGATCTAGGGAACAAATATACTACAACATAGAATGAGTCAACTTGAATCTATAGTTTCTTCATTCACAATGAAAATTCAAATTACAAGCCATATTTTAGATTTAATATTCATATTCATCTTCATCACGATCATAGCCATCACAGTCAGCATTTGGTTCAACTTCATTCGAACCACACTCCATGTCAGGTACCATTAGGTATGGAGTGTGGTCATACCCATGTTACCATACTAATGAGTTAGCCTATAAAATTATGAATAAAATACCTTGTGTATCATATTTATAATTTGAAAAAGTTTCAAATATATATGCGAATAGATTTTTGAGGGTTCAAAATAGTTTTCTTAGGCACTGGAGCCCATTTTTTGGCACCCACAACTGTAGGTGCACCTAGGATTGGCCTTGGCACCCAAGTTCCTACCAAAGGAACCCAAGTCAAACCCAAAGGAGAAAAAAAGTAGAACCGAAACCTGACCTCAAACAAAGAACCAGATAACTTAGCTTTTTTCTAATTCAAGTTTATTTCTGAATTCTTTTCCAATTCCAACCTGATTATTCCATATTTTGTTTTCCAATTTTCCTTTTTCCTCACTCCAAATAAAATGTCTTTCCTTCTATGCCTCTATATCCAAATTAAGTGATGCATCCCTTTGAACAGAGATCTCTTTTCTAAGAGACGTGGCTTTCTATTTAAACTGTAAGTGTTGCTTTATACTTAATAATAAAGGTAATGATTATTAGTTATGTTGTTATTTCCTTTTAATAATTATGCTATTTCAAGGATCACCACCCATGACTTGGTTAAGATGATGAATGTTGTCAATGCCTTTATTACCAAGGAATCACCACCCACCATTAATGAATATTAATGATCATTGTTTCCTAAAGGTAATTGTTGTTTGTGTATGTTGATCACCCAAGTCTTTGGCTATGATTTGCATGCTGTGAGGTTTGTCAGAAGTGAGGGTATGACATGTTGGTTGGATTATAACATATTGACACTTACACCATGTTAGCATACAATTTTTTCCCTTTTCTTTAAATCAATTTCAAACCACTTTAAAGAATGAAAAGAGAAGAATCTTAACACTAACAAATGAGTTGCTAAAAGCCAACTCTCTACAAATTATAAGGTATAGCTACCTTCTAGAAATATTTTCAATACGTTCTTATCAAGCATAGAAAAACAACATCAAGTGTTCTTTTCATTAGAAAAAACTTAAGGAGAAACATTCAGTCCGTCAACATGAAAAAAAATGTGCAGATTTTAGAGCAAATGTCTACTTCTATCACAATCTCAAACTTTGAATTTGTTAAATCTAAACTTCAATAACAATTCTCTCTATCACCTCTAAGCATAGAATTCATTCATATCACAGCTAAGCTTCATTCAACACAACTTATTTCCACAAGAAAATAAATCACATCAGATAAATAGTAGTATTTATCATTTTAAAAGCTTAGACATATAAGTAACACCATAAGATATTCCATACATTCTGTAATATCAGTATTCTTAAAACTTGAAGTAAAATTTTTAGAAAATAATTTCTATCAAACTCAGATATCCAAACCCATAAACAGTTTAAAGTTTTTGCATAAATAGCCACGCAGGGCTTCCACAACTAACTTAGTAAAATTTTCTTACTTGAAAGTAAATTCTACTAACTTCTAATAACTATCCTAAGCATTAAGCATAAAAACTAGACTAGAGCAAAAATACCTTCCAAAAATTGCCAAGTGTCTCGGATGGTTAAGGAGTTGAGGTCGCTGCAAGTTGCGCTGCCCTCCAATCTTCAAATGCGGCATTGAACACAAAGATGACTGGTTGATATGGCAAACCGATAAAATCAATCCTCTATTTCTAGACCTCTTTCTCCCTTTTAACCTCAGCTATCTTTCTTGTGTGCATAACCGAATGATCTTGTTGAAGGATCATCATCGATTCCATTCGAGCAATCTTTGTGAAATGCTCGTCTGTAGGTGTCTTCATCCTTTTGAGCTCATTGAACTAGGTGTTTACCTCTTTGATTACCTCTTCAACCATTTTATCTGACGCCTCTTGAGCTTCCTGGCACTGCTCATCAATCCACTTTATATCATTAGAAATTATTTCTTTGATCATTTTCAGCCCCTTCATGAGATCTTTTACCTCAGAGATTCCCATAGCCACAGCTTCATTCATCCATTCTATGCATTCTTTTATAACATAAAGAATTGTGACATCTAGTCCTAGTACTGGCCTCTCCATGAGGAACTTTTGCAAGCCATACTCTTCAACTTCTTCAATCCAGTGGAGCTCCTTGGTCCAATTAGTCTTTTCTAGCTCCCATTCTTCAATGCTGGCTTCTACTTCCTTTACCAGGTGATCTCCTTCACTATGGGTTTGATCCAGATTACTTAGCTGCTTAACAACCTCTTCTTTTACATTCTCCACCTAATCATCAAATGCCTTTCTCACCGCCTTGCTTCTTTGAACTTGGTCAAGAAACCGTTGATTATCAGGGGATCTCATGTCAATGGAGGCTGGCATCTCACTCAGAGGGAAAGGTTCAGGATGTTGAATGGCATTGATATATTGGGTCATACTCTTCATAGCCTCTTTCATTTCTTGTTTATCTTTGGCATCCTTCTAGACTCTACTAGTGATTTTCTTGTTTGATACCTCGAAAAACCTCATATCGGCGGCTTTGGTGTCTATCCCTAAATCCACCTTGGATACTTGAAAATCTTGGACTGAAGCTTCTCCTTCACCTCTGTCCTCTTTAGGCTTTGCAATCTCGGCCATCCAGTGACCGCTGCTCTCATTGAAACCGATTCTAGATTCCATCTTCATTTTCTTAACCTTAGAATATTTTCCTAGATACCTACTTACTACATCATCAATAGGTACTGATAAAGGAACCATATTCCTTTTCTTAGCTACTAGAGTCTCCAACCATGGTGGGGTAGCAGAGGATTTCTTTTGAGTGTCATAATCACTCAACAGAGCTAATGAGTCTTTCAGAGTACCTCCTATTTCCTCTTGCATCTGTTGATCATCGGGCATCTCAAATACCCTGTGGTCTTCAACTGATACTACCTTTGGATTAGGGTCTGATGAATCTAAATCCATGATGACACTGGGAGTAACTCTTTACCTCTAAACCTTTTCTTTTACCCTTTGACTTGATCTGGTCACTTGGACTTCAGGTTCAGGCTGTTGTTGAACTTGAACTTGCAAAGAAATTGGTTCAAGTTCAGGTTTATCTTTTTCTGCACAAGATGGATCAACACTTAAGTTAGTTAAAACATAAGTCCTCTTGGTTGAACTTCTCTTCTTAGTTTTTATTTGTTTCTTTGCTGATTGCAAAGGAGCAACAAGGATTCTTTTCTTCACCAACCATGCTCTTCATCAAATGCTTCAACCCTTAGATAAGTAAATCTTGGAAACTATATAAAATGATAGCCATAAACATTAATCACCTACTTAGCTTCCTCAGAAAGTCTGCAGTTTTCTTTCCCTCTTAACTCAAAAACTAACCTTCTTGAAAATCTATCATTTACAGTTTTGAGCACACTAGGGAACTTCTCCTTTTGTAAGCACGTGAAGTGATCATATATCCTCATATCACTTGTCCACAATTCATGAGGTAATCCTTCCCATGATTGACAACATGCTAAGACATAAACAAGGTAGGAAGACATATAAAATGCAGTCAAATTTGTCATGTTTAAGAGTTCTCTGTGGAGCTTTTCGGCTATCAGGTCAACCCAATCAATAAATTTATTCCCTTCTATAATTTTTTGGATGAAACAGTACATCCAATTTTCCAATGAAATGCATCGGGGTTTCCTTTCACCCTATTCAGAAGAAGCACCATATCGGCTATATCTTTTCAGAAGTGTTCAATTGTCAGTGGCTTTGGCAGCCTGCTTCCTCCTTTCTCTAGTTTCGCAAGCCATACTTGGGCTATCGAGGATGTTAGAAATAGGGAATAATGAGAGGGGGGGGGGGGTGAATCAGTATTCTACAAACTTTATCTTTTTCCCAAATATGGATACAAAAAATTATCTTTACACATGCATAACATAAGAAGCTAAACAACATGCATAGCAATAAAACTAAAGAACTCATAACACATGATATGTTCTCGAGGAAACCCTGGCCAAGGGAAAACCCCGATGGGGATGGTACCCACAAAGATCCACTAATCAAAAGTATCTTGTTAAGGATATTGACCTTGTTAGGAGTCTATTACATGAATATAGTGTATCAGTCCTGATTAAGGGACTATAGGCCTTGTTAGAAGCCTCAACCCTGTTAGGAGTTGTCAATACAAAATTTGATTACCAAATGATCCCACTGCCAAAACAAGTAATGTACAATGTATACTAATTACAAAATGGATTAAGGTACATAACCTTATGCTGCTTGCATCAATATCTTTTTGCTGCTCTTACATTCGCATCATATCATTACAATATTACCACTTATCTCTGCTTCTTCTTACAATTACAATTACATATATACAAGTTATTAAGGATAATAAATTTACATGGTTGGCTTCCATATATGTTTATCTAAGGGTTAACATCTAGGATTTCATCCCTTTATATTGTTAATAGATTATTTTGATAAACAAAATAATCCCTTAACTCTTTACCAATCCTGTCTTCAAAACTATCTTATCGGCTTAACACTGTCTTCGGTAAAACTATCATAACTAATTCCATACATGTCATAATGACTTGCACTCTAAGATGGGTCATCATTAGACATCATAGAGTCTATGTTAAAGTGTGCAAGCACTAAATGTACTCCAGTCAATGTCACAAACAAAAACTATCCTCGGGTACACTAGTGAAAATGCTATCTCACACTTAGACAAATTTGCAATGCACTCTGCTATACTTTCTCTCTAACCTTTGTGCTCTTCATGTGAATCATATGTTTCCATAATGACAACATCTATGTACTTAGTTCAGCCAAATTGCCAACAATCTCCCCCTTTGTCATTGGTGGCAACATATGAGAAAATTGGCTAAGTGTACAACTCAAAATCTCAAAATTGTCTCAAAATTGGCCATAGTATAACATATACATATACTATCCTTATAAATCCTCAAAATATAATTTCTAATACAATACTCCCCCTAAGAGTATCAATCCATATCATATACAACAATTTCTGCTCTATATCTCTCCCCCTTTGACAACAATGACAAAATAAAGTAGGGAGGGCTACCAAATTGTGTCACAAAAAGATTATACCTTAGTTCCTTGTTGCAAAGCCAGTAGGCTTGCAACACAATCTGCAAAATCAACTTTCATTGCTTCTATCTCTTTCTCCCATGATTTCTTAATGGAATCTACCACATTGAGTAAAGTGCTCAGTCCATAAGCTGCTATTTGACATGCTTGAAGGTTTTCAAAATTAAATTTTTGAAAAGATGCCTTTGCCGAAAGACATTCTTCCAACTGTTCTTCAATTACACATAACTTCATAGAAGTGTGCTCTCTCAAAAGAGTAAATCTTCTCATTTTTTTGTTCCTTTCATCTTGAAAAACTCTAATTTCATCATAAAGCTTCCTAACTTTCTTCTCAATATCTAATACCTTCACATTGGGGCTAGAATGAAGGTTACATTCATTTTGAATTTTTGCTTCTTTCAACTTCATCTTTTGATCTTCTTCTGCTGTTAAGGTCTCTGATTTTGTACACTGTATGTACAAATATTTTCCTATTCCCAAATGCTTTCTAAAGTCCTTGATACAGATATCAAGACTATTAATATCATCTGATATTCTGACTAATATTCAAAAGCATTTCAGCTTCATAAGCTGCTTGAGCTCTTACTTTTGCAATATCAGATAGATTAGTGAATTCATCATCAAAAGTCCTCATTACCTTCTTAGCTTTCTCCAAAGGGTCTACCTCTATAATTTATGTAGTTACAATGCTTTGTAACTTTTCAGTTAGTTCCTTCAGACTCCCTTCAAGATTCTTCACTTTCTTGTTCTTGCCAATAATCTTATTTAAAGAAGTGATCAGTTCCAACTGATCATCATCATCAACTTCTTTTCCTAAATCCTCAAATAATGATCCAATTTCCTTCTTCTTTCCAGTCTTAGGAGTAAGACTAATGTCTTCTTTGATAGGAATAGGTGCTTGAATCTCTATTGCTATGGGTTCTTCAACAATGGTTTGTGTTTGCTCTGCTTCTGTATCAGGTTCATCAAGAGCCGAATTGTCAACAATGTTTCCTAAATTCTTGAATACATTGTCATCAGTATCCAAAGTGACCTTTGTACCTTCTACATTCATTGATTCATCTTCAATGCTAATAGCTAGAGGAAAATAAATATCCTCTTGTTCAGCTTCACCTGCTTGATCTGCTGCAGTTGATGGTTCTCCAACAATTTCTACCATAACCTTGATTATTGTCTACTTTGTATCAGAGTTAACTTCTTCATATCTACCTCCCATAATTAGAATGGTTCTCCTTTTGGTTCTTAGGTGGTTGCTTAAGGCCTTCAGTATCTACTTTAGGTGTGCATCATCTCTCACATCACAAAGCTTTCTTACTAGATTCTCTCTGATAGAAGTGTCTTCTTCTTGTGCTCTCTTCTTTCTATTTACAAGTTTGTTATACAAGTCATCACGTATCTCACCCTGAATAGTGTCAAACTTCTTATTTGCCAAAACCATGTGCTTTACAATTGCATTCTCCAAGTTAAGTCTATCTAAATAATCATAAAGACTATAGTACTTATTCATTCTGGTAAAGTCTCCATTTTCAATAATCTGCTCATTAAGCTTTTCAACTTTAGGTTTCCAAGCTTTCTTCTTAACCAAAGTAGTGTCATCATCTTTAATTATTGCAACTTTCCTAGGAACTGGTGGCACCAAAACTTTCTTCCTCTTACCAGGTCCAGTAGCAATTTCTTTCATTCTCTTGCTAAGAGTGGAAGAGGTAGACCTAGTAGGTCTGCTTGTTTCTTATTCCATCTCTGGTTCCTCTACTTTCACCTTGACTTGAGGTTCTTTCTGCTATACTACAATTGGTGGGGTAGACAAAACTTCTTTTTGTTCACTCATTCTGATTGCTACTGCTGTGTTCTTTTCTATCTCAAACTCATGTTGTGTCAATCCTGAATCTTTCAATGTTTTCTTTATAGTGTTGTCAACTCTCTTCTTAGACTGCTTCTCCTCAATTATAGCTTTTGTAGAGCTGAAATTCTCTTCAAAAGTTCCAAACCTTTTGCACTGAGTGTCCAACTTACACTTAAGTAACCTGCCTATTAATCTCTATTGAGCATTTTTAGGTTGTCATTAGTATCAAAGGATAGTAAACAGGTCGGTCGGCTATTTACATTGAGACGGTCGGTAACTAGAAGTAAGACAGAGCAGTCGGTAAAGCCTTATACCGAACATCACATAGTTAACCGAGCACCAGTGACACCGACACTAACGGTCAGCAAACATCAAGCATCACAGTGTACACCGAGCAGATTATACAGTGTTTACCAATGATCACAGTAAATGACATAGTAATAAAAAATGGCACATTATTCTATGCAAATGGTTATAACAGATCGTAAAATGGTTTACCAAGATTGAGGAGCATTTATTGTAAAAGCTATTCATTAAATGCAATAATTATCTTATTTGTATTAGTTGATCTAGGTTATTTTACACCGTAGATCTTAGGGTTATGATTTTCTTTTGTAACCTAATTTTTCTTTAAGCGGAAAAAATAGAACACTATATATTGTATATGTTCACACCATTTTATGGAGTTGTTGAACTGATATATATGAATCACGGAGCACTTGAATAAATTTCCTATCTTCAAGACAATTAGTTTACTAAGAAGAATAGAGTATAGAGGTTTTTCAGATTGAGCAGAATCAGACAAGGCAACTGAGCAGATCAGAGCAAAGAACCATCATAGATAAGGTGATATTTTGATAAGAACTTATAGATCTGTTTCAGACAATTAAGTTGTCAACTAGTAGATAATTTACCTATTACTTTCTGACAATTGTGATAGAGTTTTGATAAATCTCTTAAACAGAGTAGACTTAACAGTCTTTGTATAACTCTTAATCGAGTACACACTTCATATAGTGTTGTTAAATCCTATAACTAGGTAGATCTAGCTGATCTAATATGTTACTCCTAATAGGGTAAGATCACTAGAAGTGATCAAAACTTGTAGCCTTAACAGGAAAACCTTTTCTATCTTCAGTAGTGAAGAATTTGTGGGTGTCATCCCCATCACAGTTTTTACCTTCTAACAAGGGTTTATGTGTTACCAAAATACTTGTGTTATGTGATTGTCATATTAATTTAATATTTTTTACTTTCTTAAGTTAACTAGATGATTGATTTATGCAATTGGATTCAAGTTATTTTGATCGGTTATCACAGTATTCAATCATAGATCAGAAAGGTTTTGCAACTAAAGTTTTGAAGGCCCTGATTCACCCCTCCCCTCTTAGTACCTATCTCTCCTAACTCCAACACTGCCAACATATTCTTCTATTTCTATCTAAGATATCTCATAGCCAAGAGGGTCTATGAACTTAGTTCTAGGTTCCACTGCTTCAATATAGGTAAAGGCAATGTCAACCATAAAACATATATCATCTTTATATTTCTCCACAATAGACTGTGGAATCCTTGATCTGTTGATTACCAATTTCTAAAATGTCTTCATCACTAACATAGCACTCTCATTCACTTTGTCAATAACATGTTTCATATATACTTTATTTATCCTTTCCATAGTAGATTGACCATCATTCCAATCATTTGCAATGGTGTACAAAAATCTTCTCAATAGGTGAAAAAACATGTATGTGATTAAGGATGAAAATCTAAATTGTGCATACTTAGTTTTCTTAATCTTCTCCAAGTTTTCAAACAATTGTATTCTCAAAATTTCACACATATCAACTGGTACCTTGTCAATACACATTAAATAGGCTATGTGTACCATTCCAGCTACCATGTCATCTTCTCTATAATTTGCACAAAACTTAGTTGTTAGGTACTTGCATAAATACCTAACATCATGTTGTTTGATCTTGCTAATCATAATTCCTCTACCATTATAGGTTGATTATGTGTTGTCCATGACTGGTTTCCTCATATTCTTTTCATTTAAAGGAATAGCACCAATTTTAGATAGTCCAGTGACTTCATGAATCAAGTTAGCTGTAATGTCTATCACTCTATCCTCTAGCCAAAAATTTCCATTGTGAATTCTGCTCAAAATAATCTTAGTGCATTCTTCATTGTCAAATTCATACTGCAATGCATACTTAACAATCTCATTATCTTTCAAATGTTCATATCCTTGTTTCAATGTCATATCCTGATTGTAAATCTTTTGATATTCATTGGTAAAATCACTATCACTGATGGTTTCTAGCTTGCATCCAAGATAACTTCTCACATTCTCCAAATGCAAAACTCTGTCTGGTACGGATGATAATGCTAAACTAGGGTTACCTTCTTCCAAGGGTTCTACTTGTTCCCTCTTCATTCTAGGTCTATTTTTGTCTCTGACATTATGAATTAAAGATACATCCATGATTGCTTCTAGTTCTTTATACCAATTCAAAGATATGCCAAGTAAAATACCTCGAATTCATGATTCTAGGGCTTGCGTAGATTCGATGCTTAAATCCTTCACCAAATCATTCCAAAATGCTTCCAATCATTGCTCTTTGTTCTCCTAAACACTTCAACTTGCTTTGATAATCAAATAACATCGATCATAACCTTTTATTACTTTAATCTCACTTAGGTTTGACATTGCATTCAATTCTTTTGTTGCTTCTTTCCAAAAAGTTGTTTCTGTTAACCTGCAAAAACTTAAAACTTCTTGCGATCTCACAAAACATAATATTTTCTTTTGCACTCTTAACCATAGCATCAGTACATCATAAAATACCTTACAGTAACTATGCAAAACTTAGTTCATCATAAATCTACTTCTACACTAATTCTAAGTTCCTAATCTACTGTAATTATCATAAATCAAGTGCTTACAGATAGGTCAGGTAAGGGTTCATTCTTACCACTTGATACTTCACCTTTCTGATTACCTTCAATGTTGAATATGTCTCCTTGATTTGTGCCTTTAACAAACTTCACTTCATCTGCATTACTACAACAACCTTTCTGTCTGTTTCTTGCATCTTCATTTCTTCTTTCATGATTTCTAGGGTTAGGGTTAGGATAAAAAACTCCATTGTTCATTCTGCAAAATCTTGTTGTATGTCCAATCTTGTTGCATATCTGACAAACAGTTCCATTGTTTCCATATCTTGGTCCTTTCTGATTGATTTGTGATCTGCAGTTTCTAGCAATGTGTCCAACCTTGTTGCATCTATAACATGCTACTCCATTTCTTCTGTTCATATCTTCACTAGGTCTCTTATCTGCATTGTTAGTATTCCTAAACATTCTACTACCATAATTTTTTTCAATAACTTTAGATTTTTTACATTCAATAGCTCTAGGTCCAAAACCATGACAATTATAACAATAGCCATTAAGAGGTTTAAATTGCTTACTTGTGCAATCTTTCTTCATATGACCAATAGTATTACAACCAAAACATCTACCTTTAAATTCTCTTTGCATACCTTTGGGTGATTCTTCTAGATTAGGTGGTTCTTCTCCTTTAGGTGATTCTTTTGATTTGTTGATCTCATCAGACTTCTTCTCATCTAGACTTTCAGATATTTTCAGATCCGGTTCCTTATTCTCAACATTTGTTCTGAATATGTTAAATCCAAGTCTAGTCTTATCATAGGATGGTTTCCCAAAAGATACTTGTTCATCGATCTTCTCACTATTTGAATATAGCCTTTCAAGTTGTTGTTTGGATTGACTCAGTTTGCCTTTCACAATCTTGTTGTATTTCTCAAGTTCAACATATTGCAAATTGACTTTCTCAAGTTTAGATTTCAGTTCTTCATTTTCAATCTTCAACTTTTCATTCTCAGATCTCAGATTTTCTTCATTCTTGCTATTTCCATCTTTCAAACTTAATTCCAGTTTTGCTATCTTTAGTTCATGCTTAAGGATCACATTTTCTTTTTCTAAATTTTCATCACAATCTTCAATAAGAATTTTGGATTCCTTTTCAGATTTCAGATCTTCCAACTTCCTTTTCAATTTCTCATTGAGGTTCTTTGCATCATCATATTTCCCTTTCAGAGTGTCTCTTTCATCAGTAAGCATATCAATTTGTTCAAGAACTTCTTCAAGATTCTTTTGTAGTTGATCCATATCCATAGAGATCTTACTCAAGCTGCTAGGCTTTCCTTGAATGATTCTTTTTTGAGTAACTAGGCTCTGATACCAATTGTTAGAAATAGGGAATACTGAGAGGGGGGGGTGAATCAGTATTCTACAAACTTTATCTTTTGCCCAAATATGGATACAACAGATTATTTTTACACATGCATAACATAAGAAGCTAAACAACATGCATAGTAATAAAACTAAAGAACTCATAACACATGATATGTTCTCGAGGAAACCCTAGCCAAGGGAAAACCCCGGTGGGGATGGTACCCACAAAGATCCACTAATCAAAAGTATCTTGTTAAGGATATTGACCCTGTTAGGAGTTGTCAATACAAAATTTGATTACCAGATGAGCCCACTGCCCAAATAAGTAATGTAAAATGTATATTGATTACAAAATGGATTAAGGTACATAACCTTATGCTACTTGCATCAATATCTTTTTGCTGCTCTTACATTTGCATCATATCATTACAATATTATCTCTACTTCTTCTTACAATTATAATTACATATATACAAGTTATTAAGGATAATAAATTTACATGGTTGGCTTCCATATATGTTTATCTAAGGGTTAACATCTAGGATTTTTTCCCTTTATATTTTTAAGACATTATTTTGATAAACAAAATAATCCCTTAACTCTTTACCAATCCTGTCTTCAAAACTGTCCTGTCGGCTTAACACTGTCTTCGGTAAAACTATCATAACTAATTCCATACATGCCATACTAACTTGCACTCTAATATGGGTCATCATTAGACATCATAGAGTCTATGTTCAAGAGCACAAGCACTAAACTTACTCCAGTCAATGTCACAAACAAAAACTATCCTCGGGTACACTGGTGAAAATGCTATCTCACACTTAGACAAATTTGCAATGTGCTCTGCTATACTTTCTCTCTGACCTTTGCACTCTTCATGTGGATCATATGTTTCCATAATGACAACATCTATGTACTCATCTCAGCCAAATTGCCAATAGAGGAGCTATATTTTTTCTTATCGGCCTCATACACATGATCTGCTTCCTCGTAGGTCCATGGTTCATACGATTCCTTGTCTGGAATTCTCAGGGCCGCCATTAATGTTTCTCAACTAATTTTTACCAAGATTTCTCTTGAAACATCCTTAATACATCTATTCTTGGCATCATATTTTTTAGCGCACTCCAAGACCAGTTCAGGGCAAATGAGAGCTGGAGGAAATGCAGCTACTTCTAAAAGACCACTTCCCGCTAATTTCCTAGAAAAATAACCCTCAGAAGAAATTCGGGCTCTATCAAAAAGTTCTCCTAGGTTCTCATTCAACAAGAAGGTATCACCTATGTTTGGAAGAGAAACTAATAGGTGGGTTCTACTCTCCTCTTTCAGAAGTTTTGGACGGAACAACGACATCTTACCAAATATGAATAGAAAAGATTTGCAACACAGAAAAAGCCGCTGAAAACTAAAATTGCAAAGGGGAAAAATAACTCACCAATGTACTGCACACCAGCTTTCTACAAATTTCTCAATCCAAATTCCATCGCTCCTTCTCCTTCACTAGAAAAAATAATTAATAGAAAATCCTTAATCATTCTTCATTTATTCATGAATGCCTTACAGGATCCTTAATAAATTTTTAGAGCATGTCCATAATAAATGTTTTAATGGAAGAATGATTGATTTGACATGTCTGGATGAGCTTAATTAATCCACCAGCTATTTCGGCATGAATACCTCAATTCTCGAGGAAAATCCCTGATCACCATATCTGAATATTAATGGCTCCCTCTACGTCACGCCATCAACTGTCATTTCCAATCTTTCAAATGCACGAGCCATCTAGTTGATTGAGAGCATCTTGTATGACAATTTCCAAAACTTAATAAACACTCGGAGTGCTACAAAATAGAAACCTTCTTTTTGGAAAAGAAAACAATCTCGTTGAATTCTTCGTGCATAAGTTGTCATATTACAAACGTGAACTTGAACTTGAACTAACTCAAGGTTCATCTTTGAGACCGATAGACATTTTGAGGGATAGGCAAGCATGAGCATTTTAAGACTCAGAAGCGATAATGGGTTGAAATTGAACTTGAACCAACTTATCAAAAGTTCAAGTTCAAGTTCAACTTAGAAACTTCTACTGACCAAGACTATAACCGGGATCTGAGAAAAATGAAGGTAACACACCATGAAGAACACAAATGATTAAATAGAAAGAGAGGACCAACTAAACTATCTTGTGGTCAGTATATATCACATTGAGAAACAATGTCAAGACTCGAGAATCAAAACAAGAAAAGAATGAATGTGAAGCTTACATAGGTAAACAAAAAATTATCTCTAGAAATTATTCAATCTGGCCAATTCACTTGTACTAGAACTCAATGAATTCAGGATACATCAGATATAAGAAAAGTTTCTTCAAGACCATGAATGATCAACAACATTCCATGATTATATTGAATAGATTTTACATTAGAAAACAAAACACTAATCAATATTATCATTAAGCCATAAAATATGTCTTTAAATTTTAGAAGCGTCACAAAAACTTTCAAGAAACATAGTACTATCCAAAACAAATACCCTCCTAATGGTTCGTATCTGCTAACAATACTTCTGCCAAAAAATTCACAAATTTTCAATATTCCCTATCATATTACTGACTATGAATAGTTCTCCTTAAGAAACTTCCCCTATACACCTAGAACACAAGAAACTAATATGCTCTAATAAGCCTCTCCAACCGGTTTACAACCTCCATGTAACTGGTAACAGTTAGTTATTAATTGTTTGGCTTAGTTTGGAATTGGCCTTCTCTTGTTGGTGCTTTACAATGCTTCTAATGATTATGATGATGTTGATGTTGATGTCTATAATTTATTTCACTTATTGATGCTTCCCTAGATTGAATTTTGAATTGCTAGGCTGGAGAATGCTTTCAAAGTTTAGGGTTTGTTCTACATGATACTCTTAGTTACAGCTCAAATACAAATCAACATATTTTTGATGCTAGGCAACCCACTACAAAAACTCATCCGTAGGTGAAATTTAATGTTGTGAATCTTGGCATTGTTAATGTTATTACTTTTCCTCATGTTTCATATTTTTGAAAATGTTTCTTGGCACTATCTTCTTTTTCAATTCCTATATTTGCAGCTTTTTAGATCATTAACATAAGCATTACATGTCTTTGTTCAAAGTTTATTCTAACACTATATTATATCTTATTCTAATTGAGATTTTTAATTGGGAAAAATTGTGTTTAATAAAATGGAAGTGGTCTCAATAGCATAGAGATATAAAAAGAAAATAAATTTAGATTTTAGCCCAAGAATTGCGGAATATAGTTTTTGTCATTTCTATACACATTGCTGATTTCATTGTGTTGCACAATGCATATTGCATGGTGCATGAATAATGACTAGATGCAAATAGTCTCTCTTAATTATTTTAGCTAGATCACTATCCTTTGAGTGCA
This sequence comes from Chamaecyparis obtusa, assembly GCA_027943335.1. NCBI lineage: Eukaryota > Viridiplantae > Streptophyta > Pinopsida > Cupressales > Cupressaceae > Chamaecyparis > Chamaecyparis obtusa. The sequence continues at coordinate 3,278,112 of BSBK01000380.1, read as the reverse complement.
AGTGCTAGTATTAATTAGGTTGAACCTTTCATTTTATAGAAAGATTATTTTCTTTACAAATGAGTTAGAATTCTTCTATGTTCTTGTCACTAGGATTAAAAGGTCTTATTACAATGTTCTTTGTTGTGGGGAAGGAGGTCAATTTTTATTGTCTTCATTGTGGGGGATAATGAAGATTTTTATGACAAATAGCAGGTCTTCTTTAGTATCTTATAATAACATGCTAAACTAATAAAGGTGTTATTTTCATTTAATATGCCAATTACTAATAGATTAAGCATATTATTACTATGCTTAATGTTCCATTTAAATACATTTAACACAAAAAACAAAGTTACAAAATTGAACCAATGGCATGTTTACAACAAAGGTGTAATAGAACTCCCAACAATTCTTAAACATACTTTATCTGATATGATGAATTCTTAAACAATTAAGGTTGGAGGAGACATAGTTATCACACAGTTTTTTGTGTGGTACAAGGAAGATTTGGCTAGGTCAAATCTTCCTTCGTGCTAGTAGTCTAAAAAATTAGACCTTTATTAACAATTCATCATATCAGATAAAGTATGTTTAAGAATTATTGGGACTGGTCCTTTGGCATGTATTAAACATAATAGAATTTTCAGCATATTATTATCATTCTATTTCTTTGTTGTAAACATGTCATTGGTTCAGTTTTGTAAAAAAAAATTTGTGTTAAATGCATTTTTTCAAACCAATTGTTAAACAAGAAAGTAGTAGTAGTGAGGAGGGGTCTTCGTCTGAGTATATTGATGAAGATCATGCACCTCAAAAACTAATTCATAAGGTACTAATCATGTTTTCTATTCGCTTATATTTTTGGATTGGTAAATATCCTTAGTTTCATGTCCTTTCTTTTGATTACTATGGATGAGATATATATCTTACATTTAACATTCAACTTCTTTACATTTTAGAACATGTAGTGTGTTTCCTGAGGATTTTACCAAATCAACTTTTAACATAAACCAAAAACACCAATCTGATTTCTTGCCCTTTCAACTTGACAAAATATTTGCATTTGACCAATAACTGCAAGCAACTGAATGATAAATCCACATACCTGTATCTTTGTAAAATACCTGGAACATCAAAAAGATGGATAAGTGGCTACCACCATGATTTTTATCTACTGAATATGGGAAAAAAAGCACCAAAAAGAATCATGTTCTGTTGTAGCTCAGTATACTAAAAACCCTAGTGAAAACCCAACTAAAATTCTATCAAAGTTGCACTCAAAATAAAAATCATGGCGACAACCACTTAGGGATCAAAATGGAGAAAATAAATCAAAATCATTCTTTGTCCTATTTCCTTTTAACAAAGTCTCAACTATCAATGATACAATACATTTGATGCCCAAAGCTATCAATACAAATGGCACCTAGCTAGAAGCTCATGGGCTGTCCATTTGATAACCATAGTCAAAATTTCAAAATAGTGAATCGATATCCTTGAGCACACGCATCAATAACATCAAATAATGAAGATAAAGCATGGGATAGGGCATGCCACCACTAGAATGCGGTCATTTGAGAGAGTATCTCAACAATATACAGTGGTCGTGCCTGTAATATCAACAAATGTGAACCCACACATTTCAAAATAGTGAATCGATATCCTTGAGCACAAGCACCAATAACATCAACTATTTTGATATGTGGGTACCCTAATGTTGGCAAGAGTTCTTTTATTAATAAGATTACTCTGTAAGCTTGAAGAAGCGGTATATTTTGGCAAATGAAGAGTGGAAAGAAGATGATATTCCTAAGATCATGGATGGAGACAATGTTAAAAGTTGATTTGGTAAAATCCTCAAAAAACACACTACATGTTCTAAAATGTAAAGAAGTTGAATGTTAAATGTAAGATATATATCTCATCCATAGTAATCAAAAGAAAGGACATGAAACTAAGGAGATTTACCAATCCAAAAATATGAGTGAATAGAAAAAATGATTGGTACCTTATGAATTGGTTTTTGAGGTGCACGATCTTCATCAATCTCCTCAGAAGAAGACCCCTCCTCACTGCTACTGCTTTCTTGGTTAACAATTGGTTTGGAAAAATGCATTTAACACAAAAAAAATTTTTACAAATCTGAACCAATGGCATGTTTACAACAAAGTTCTAATAGAACTCCCAACAATTCTTAAACATATTTTATCTAATATGATGAATTCTTAAACAATTAAGGTTGGAGGAGACATAGTTATCACATAATTTTTTGTGTAGTACAAGGAAGATTTGGCTAGGTCAAATCTCCCTTCATGCTAGCAGTCTATAGAATTAGACCTTTATTAAAAATTCATCATATCAGATAAAGTATGTTTAAGAATTGTTGGGACTGGTCCTTTGGCGTGTATTAAACAGAATAGAATTTTCAACATATTATTATCACTCTATTTCTTTGTTGTAAACATGCCATTGGTTCAATTTTGTAATTTTTTTTTGTGTTAAATGCATTTTTCTAAACCATTTGTTAAACAAGAAAGCAGTAGCAGTGAGGAGGGGTCTTCTTCTGAGGAGATTGATGAAGATCGTGCACCTCAAAAACCAATTCATAAGGTACCAATCATGTTTTCTATTCTCTTATATTTTTGGATTGGTAAATCTCCTTAGTTTCATGTCCTTTATTTTGATTACTATGGATGAGATATTTATCTTACATTTAACATTCAAATTCTTTATATTTTAGAACATGTAGTGTGTTTTCTAAGGATTTTACCAAATCAACTTTTAACATAAACCAAAAACACCAAACTGATTTCTTGCCCTTTCAACTTGACAAAATGTTTGTGTTTAACCAATAACTGCAAGCAACTGAATGCTAAATCCACATACCTATATCTTTGTAAAATATTCGGAGCATCAAAAAGATAGCTAAGTGGATGCCGCCATGATTTTTATCTATTGAATATGGGGAAAAAAAGCACCAAAAAGAATCGTGTTCTATTGTAGCTCAATATAAGCGAATAGAAAACATGATTGGTCATTTTAGAGAGCATTCATGATCAAATAAAATGAAATGCATTTGAAATTTGTGGTCGAATATGATGCCAGAGGCTCAAACAACATTTCCCATCAAAGATACCAATCAAAGATGAAGAAATCACATGCCTTTTCTCGCGCTCAGCTTTCACCCACTCATTTTCTCCTGCTCTTTTTCTCTACAATTGAAATAAAAATGATTTGGCCATTTCAAAATAGTGAATCAATATCCTTGATCAAAAGCACTAATAACATCAACTATTTTTATATGTGGGTACCCTAATGTTGGTAAGAGTTCTTTTATTAATAAGATTACTCTGCAAGCTTGAAGAAGTGGTATATTTTGGCAAATAATCATCATCTTCTATAGTTTTTTTGACTATTAGTGAATTACACTTATTCATTATCTAGGAAATGACAGTCGATCATCACTGCGACCGAGTCATTATGTATAGGCCGAGTCATGTAAATGTATATTTACTGAGCAGTAGTACTACTGAGTAAACCAATTGTCACTATGTATTTTTATATTAGCCGAGTTAAGTTTTTGCTGAGCTATGTAAGGAATATATACCAGGCAACGGTGATATCAGCAAATACCGAGTATAGTGAATGTCGAGTACCAGGAACATCAATTGTCTAATTAGCCAGAACCGACATATGAGTTTTTTATGGTACAGTCATCAAGGTAAAACATTTTGGTCGACATTCATGTTTTATATTTTGTTTGTTGAGGAAATCATGGAGGTTATTACGCACCCATTTTGTAGTCATTGATTCCAATGCATCACTTAGAGCCAATCAAAATTAGTAAAGCTTAAGCGGCAAAAAGAGTAAATTTGGATCGTAGATCTTAAATCTTGAGGAAATCTAAGTTGTCTATATAAGAAGAAGATCTAAACCCTAAAACATGTTAGAGTGTATGAGAGGATGCAAAGGGAATGATGGCACATTCAAATTAGTAAAGCATTCACATAGAGTTCAGTGACCGAGTAAAGCAATGAAGGACATAACAGAGATAAATTTGATAGATGAGATCAAATCAATACTGTAAGGAGAAGATCTGTAATCAACATAAATTGCAAACCAAAGGATTAGGTACTGATACATTCTAACAAGTGTGTCAAGGTAAATCTCTTAATTGATTGGTTTTAACAGACCTATTGTAATCTCTTAACTGAGTGCTTACTTTATTGTAAGTTATAAATCCTTTTGCAAGGTAGACTATATAAGTCTTTTAGCTCTTAACAGGGCAGAACCCTCACAGGGTAGATCATATTTTGTGATCAAATTTGTATCCCTAATAGGAAAACTTTATACTACAATAGTGAAGATTTGTGGGTGTCATCCCCACCCCAGTTTTACCTTTCAAGGGTTTCTGGGTAACCAAAATTACTGTGTTATGAGTACTTTCTTGAATGATGCTTAGTATATTAATTACTTTGTTTTGATGAAGTTTTGTTGATGCCATGCAAAATTTTTATGCAATGTTAAAATGGATTACTAGGTGATATCTGATTCAACCCCCCCCCCCTCTCTCAGTATCACATTTCCCAACTATATTTCCAACAATTGGTATTAGAGCATCAAGGTTTCTCATAGAAATTCTAACCACTTGAAGAAAAAAATCTTGAGATTGAAGTCTATAAGCTGGGAAAGGTTATTGAGAATCAGAAGATTGATGTATAGCTAGCATTGCAACAACTAGAAGCATCCAGAGGTGAACTGAAGAAATCCTTAAGTAACAGGAGAGAAATTGCTATTCAACAAAATGATTCACAATATCAAGAAGAAGATACTATTGGACTATTTGACAATGGAAACTCTACAAAAAGTGACAAAGCCATAAAAGAGATACTGGATAAAAATACCATACTAAGTGATGACATCAGAAATATAAAGAGAGAACAAAAAATTCAATCTATCAGACTCTATGAAGTAGTTGAATAGAAAAAGAAAGCTGAAGAAGACAAGACAATGGCTGAAGAAGACAAAAGACAAATATCAATGAGACTTGATGAAAGGAAAAGTAACATGCAAAGGCTGACTAACAATCAACTAGACATGCTAAATCAATTGCTTCTGGTTAATCAAGAGTTGGGCAGGAAAGATATGGAGATCAACAATCTGAGATCTAAAAATGACCAACTTAGAAATGAAATAAGATCTGAAAAGGAAATCAATGAAAGGATGAACAAACCAAATGAAGCTGCAAAATACTTTGAAGAGCTGTTAAGGTCACCTAGAAGATATGATGATAGATCTAGACTTGGACTAAATGAGCATTCATCATTCACTGAAGAAGGAGAATCATCAAAGAGTGGAGAGCAAAAGAATGCAAAACCAAAGAAAAACAAGCCCACATGCCATCATTGTGGAAAGCCAAGACATACAACCAACATATGCAGAAGAAAACATGGTAAGTCTGATCTTAAACCTAAATTTAATGGGCATTACTTTAACTGTAAGAAACAGGGACATTAGGTACAAGAATGCAGGTCTAAAGTCAACAGTCCACCTACCTCACCAAAATTTCAAGGACACTATTTCAACTATCACAAATATGGGCATAGAGCTTTTGAATGCAGATCTAAACCTAAATGGTCATCAAATGAATAGACTAAGTCACCTATGAAGAATAACTCATACAATTCGGATTATTGTTAGAATAACTAAGAGGGGGGTGAATCAGTTATCCAGTGTCCCACAATTCAAAATGTATAATCCAAAACAATTCTACTACTTCTGCTACTCGGTAAACATAAAATACTTTCACTGTCTATGTTTTTTTACCGATTGTCAGTATAAACTTTATAATAGTTACCAATTAAATCTAACATGTAATGTGCAAAGTATGATAACAAACAAATATCACAATCAACACAAAACACAAGAGATTTAATGTGGAAACCTTGTGAAGGGAAAACCACTTGGGACCGACAACCCAAAATTGTTCAGCCTTCTGAAGTGAGGTCGGTGAAGACCCAACCCTGTTAAAGGTTACAAGCACACTGTTAGGTGTGATCTTGTTAGAGGATTTTAGACCAGAAGTTATCGTCCAACCAGCAGTCACTCTAGGTTTGACAGGATAACAATGTTCACTCTATGAATGAAACATCAAAAGACTTTCATAGTCCACTCGGTTAAGAGATTTGACTGTGTACAATGGTTAAATATGTAACAGTAGATGATCTACCTTAAAACAACTTCATTTGCAGTTTACAAATCAATGTTCATCTCATTCAAATATTTTTGATCAATATAAAACTTTAGATTCAATACTATATCAACTTACTATCCGTCGGTAATTACTCTCTGTAGCTTGGTAATTATTTTATAGCTCGATTCCTATTAACCAGTATGATCAGAATTCATGAAAACTTCTTCACGCGATAATTCTATAGTATCTTCTTCTTCTGGCTCTCTTCAATAATGAAACCAATGTCTCTTATATAGATGAGTAAATCATTTTATTTTCCTCCATCAAATTTTGTTGCTTAATCATATTCATAGATTTTTCCGCTTTAAGCTTCCTCGACTGATGTGTCAGTAACACGTTTCAATCTACTCCATTAGATCCTTTTTGATTTATGTTAGTTGTCGATCTTCATAACAAACCTTATATGTTACCTTGATTTCATACACTTTACAGCTCATCACTTTATCGACTAAACTGATCATTTAATTCCTTTCTATTTTTCTTGGTTAACAAAGAAATGCATCGGTGAACACAAGCTCGGTTAACACTGTGCTCGGTATACACTACATTTCGTCGGTGTATACTAAAATGCTTTATTTACCGAAAACACTGCTTTGTGTCTTTCAGCTCTATTCTCCATCATAGATGAATGCAACATAATAAAGTCAATTTCATCAAGTCATAGACTCATCAACAAGTTACTCAGTGCATTTCTTATCCTCATCTATCATGTACATCTTCCTCATGTAGATATTTTTGTTCTTCATCTCTTTCACTTTTCTTCAGATGTGTCGGTATAGTAACTTACAAGATAAGTATTGTCAAGCTAGTTGACATCAATGACAACATAATACTAATTTAATCATCTTTCATATCTAATCATCATCTTCTCAGTAATCTTAAATTACAGATACTTCATTTAGGATCTAAATCAGTTTTAGTTCATCAATCTCTCCCTTTGGCATTGATGGAAACTCAAGTAATATGAAATGTACCATACACATACCAAACATGTATTCTACAAATTTGTGATCAAATGCTTTGCTAAGCTCATATAGCATAAATATGTTTAATCACTACATTACTCAACAGCGTTATAAAATACAGCTTTGTCATTTTGTAGATATAACCTTTTTAGTTCTCAGGTTCCTTTAAGATTATCTCTCCCTTAGATAGTTCTCATCGATGCATATCTCTCCTTTTCCTTTTCATATTATTTATCTCTCCCTTTGACAACAATGCCAAAGAAACAAATAAAAAATCAGCTATGTAGTAGCTAAGTAGCTCTCTGTTGTCCATTACTTCCTCTATATCTTAGTATACTGATATCCCAATCTGTTTCAGTTCTTCAAACTTAATCACAACCTTGAACAATATCCAAAGTGTGAACTATGTTGCATCAACATGAATGATCTTCTGATAAGATTAGGCTGATGCAACATCTAGATCACATTAGTGACTGATAGACAAGGGACGGACCCCAAGTCTAATCCTCAAATATTCAAATGTGTCCTTCAATAGAGGCTTTGTAAAAATGTCTACAAGTTGTTCTTTTGATGTAACAAATTCTAACTTCACTTGCTTCTCTTGCACTTGTTCTCTTAAGTAGTGATACTTAATTGATATATGCTTTGTCTTAGAGTGCATCACTAGATTCTTTGAAATATTAATAGCACTTGTGTTGTCACAGTATATGATCACCGGGTCAATGATTACCTCATTCATTCCTTCCAACACTTGCTTGATATATACAATGTTTGAGAAATTAGTAGCAGGAGCAACATACTCTGCTTCAGTTGTAGATTGAGAAATACAAGCCTACTTTTTACTTGTCTAGGTTACAAGTCTTTCACCAAAGAAAAATGCTCCTTCGGTGGTACTTTTTCTGTCATCCACATTTCCAACCCAATCTGCATCGGTATAAACCTTCAACTCAAACTTACCTTCCTTAGGATACCATAACCATAATCCTCTATCTTTTTCAGATATCTTAAGATCCTTTTAGTAGCAATCATGTGTGATTCTCTAGGATTAGCATAATATCTAGCAACAATTCCCACAACATGTGCTATATCTGGTCTACTGTGAACTACATACATGAGCTTACCAATCATGGATTAGTAAAGTGTCTGGTTTACCTCTGTAGTTTCATCTTCCTTTGTCAATTTACTTCCATTAGCCATCGGTGTTCCCACAGGTTTAGCATCTTCCATGCCAAATGTCTTCAAGACTTCCTTTATGTACTTGGACTGTGTGATGAATATCCCATCACTTTGCTGAATCACTTGTAATCCGAGAAAGAATTTAATCTCTCCGAACATAGACATTTCAAACTCATTCCTCATGTCATCAGCAAAAGATTTACATACATGATCTTGACCTCCAAAAATAATATCATCAACAAAAATTTCAGCAATAATAATAGTGTCATCAGTATCACCTTTCATGTACAAATTGTTGTTCTCACTAGTTCTTACAAATCCAATACTTAACAAGAAAGTATGTAGTCTTTCATACCATGCTCTTGGTGCTTGCTTCAAACCATATAAAGCTTTGTGTAATCTACATACCATGTTTCTGTTGTCTGGATCAATGAATCCTTCAGGTTGTTCTATGTAGACCTCTTCTTCAAGTATACCATTCAGAAATGTTGATTTCACATCCATTTGATAAACCTTAAATTTTTTGTGTGTAGCATATGAAAGTAGCATTCTAACTCCTTCCAATCTAGCAACAAGTTCAAATGTCTCACCATAGTCAATGCCTTCTTCCTGTGCATATCCCTTGCATACCAATCTCACTTTATTTCTTGTCACTTCACCATTTTCATTCAATTTGTTTCTGAATATCCATTTAGTACTGATAACATTCTTATCTTTAGGTCGGGATACTAAGGACCAAGTTTTGTTTTTCTCTATTTGTTATATTTCTTCCTTCATTGCATTAACCCATTCTTCATTTTCTAATGCAACTTTCACATTCTTTGGTTCAAATTCACAGACTAGACATGTACCTTGTCTAATTTTTCTTCTTGTCTGCATTCCAGCTTGTCTGTTTTCAATAATTTGTGTCTCAAGATGATGTCTTCTGACAAAACTAGCTAGTACTCAGTTTCTTCTTTCTTGTTCATCCTGTTCAGGTTCATGTGCTTTCTTGGTAGCACCATCTTGTTCATTAGTTTCCCTTTCTTGTTCCTCGTGGTTATTTTCCTACTGACTGATTATCATAGGTTGTGACTTCGGTAGATAGTCAGGAAGTTCAACCATAGTCTTTCAGCTCTTTTCTTTCTTCTGTGTTCTTGTCATCAAACTCATCAACACGGACATTAGTACTTTCAATCATCTTATTTGTAACCTTATTCAAACATTTGTATGCTTTACTCTTAGTAGAATATCCTAAGAATATTCCTTCATCACCTTTAGAGTCAAATTTCCCATTTCTCTCATCTTTCAAAATAAAATATTTGCTTCCAAAAATCTTGAAATAACTTACAGTAGGTTTGTGTCCAAACCATAGCTCATAAGGTGTCCGGTTGGTGTCCTTCTTCAGTTGTACTCAGTTAAGCACATATACAGCTGTGCTGATAGCTTCCCTCCAATATGTCTGAGAAATATTCTTTTGCAACATTAGTGTTCTAGCATAGTCAATGATTGACCTATTCCTTCTTTTAGCAATCCCATTCTGCTGAGGTGTTCTCGGTGCAGAGACCTGTCTCTTAATACCATTCTCATTATAGAAATTAGTAAGTTCATCAAAGATAAATTCACCTCCTCTATCAGATCTTAAGCATTTAATTTCTTTTCCAGTTTCTTTTTCTACCTTCACCTTATACCATTTAAACATCTTAAAAGCTTCAGATTTCTCTTTCAAGAACATAACAATCATCAGTCTAGTATAGTTATCAACAAAAAGAATAAAGTATCTATCACGATAATAGCTCTGAGTTCTCATAGGACCACATAGGTCAGTATGAACCAACTCAAGCATCTTCTTTGTTGAGTAGTCTTTGCTTTTAAAACTAGATTTAGTCATCTTACCATTCTGACATTCATGGCACATAGCATGATCTGGTTTTGACAAGTTAGGCAACCCTCTAACTCTTTTCTTCTTACTAATCTTGATCATGTTATCAAAATTCACATGACATAACCTCTTGTGCCACAACCATGCATCTTAATCTTTCATTAATAAACAAGAAGACTGATCAATATCAAGATAAATTAGATTACCTTTGGATTGTGTGCCAGTTCTAACAAGTCTTCCTCCATCATCATAAATTCTTACCTTTCTGCTCTCAAAAGCAAGTCGGTGGCCTGAGTTATTCAGCTATGCCACACTTAACAAATTGTAGTTCAGTCCATCTACCTAGTATGCATTCTCACATTTTATTCTATCATTAATCGTCAGTGAACCTTTACCTCTCACCATAAAAGGTGCATCATTTCCCATTCTAACAGATCCACCATCATATTCATCAAGTATATCAAATTTCTCCATATCACCAGTCATATGATGTGTATAGCCATTATCTATGATCCATGTATCATTTCTACTTACTTTAGAGATCAGTGCTATCTCTTCATGTTTCTCTTCTTCCTTTGAATCATCTTTCATAGCAACAAATACTACTTCTACATCATCATCAGTATTAGATTCAGATTCAAATTCTTCATCTATGTAACATACCTTTTTCCCTTTGTCATAGCTATCTCAGTTGTCTCTGTTGTTGTGTCGGTATCCTCTATTGACTCTTCTCCCATAGCTTCCTTTGGATTAGTCTTTGGATCTATCATCATCTTTCTTATTCGGACATCTAGTAGTGATGTGGCCAACTTCTTTACAATTAAAGCATGCTAAAGGTAACTTGCCTCTATACCTTCCCTTACCTTTGGGAAATCTTATGGCCATAAGAGCTTCAAGCTCATCAAGTTCATCATCGATATTACTATCACTATCATTATTCTTATCATTCCTGCTACTAGACTTACCAATCTTCAAAGAAGACATGAAAGTGGATTCAACAAAAGGTACAACACTGTTGTCAAAGTTATTCAATTCAAAGGTTGTAAGCTTACCGATCAGAGTGTCAAGGGTGAGGTTGGATGTAGCCCTTGTTTCATGAATTGCAGAGATCCTGATCACATTAACTGGTAAAAAAGTTTTGAGAATCTTACTTATTACTATTTTATCATCAATAACTCCACTAGATGATCTAATAGCATGTACTACCTCTTTTATTATGTTTGTATATTGCATAATGTTTTCACCTTCTTTCATCTTCATATCATCAAATCGACCTCTTAGGCTTTCTGCTCTAGCTCTCTTAACATTCGCATCTCCATTGTATATTAGAGTCAGCTTGTCCCACATCTTCTTAGCTGTATCACAATCCTTGATGTCCTCAAATTCGGCATCGATATAGGCAGAAACAAGTTTCATCATAGTAATATTGTGTTCATGCCTATCCTTCAGTTGATCAAGCGTCAGGGGACCTGGTGTCAGTTCAATGTAGCCATTCTCCATCAATTCTAGTGCAAAATTCCCAATTCCAGATATGTGCAACTTCATCTGGCTTTGCCATACTATGAAGTTATCTTTGTTCAGCTTTGGCACTTACCTCTTATACATCTTGAGACCTTTTTTCTGGAGTCCTTTAAAACTCTATTCTAAGCAACCACAACTCTGGTACCAAATGTTAGAATAACTAAGAGGGGGGTGAATTAGTTATCCAATGTCCCATAATTCAAAATGTATAATCCAAAACAATTCTACTACATTTTCTACTCGGTAAACATAAAATACTTTCACTGTCTGTGTTTTTTTTACCGATTATCTGTGTAAACATAAAATACTTTCACTGTATGATCAGAATGCATGAAAACTTCTTCACACGATAATTTTGCAATATCTTCTTCTTTTGGCTCTCTTCAATAATGAAACCAATGTCTCTTATATAGACGAGTAAATCATTTTCTTTTCCTCCATCAATTTTTTCCACTTAATCATATTCATAGATTTTGCCTCTTTAAGCTTCCTTGGCTGATGTGTCAATAACATGTTTCAATCTGCTCCATTAGATCCTTTTTTATTTATGTTAGCCGTCGATCTTCATAACAAACCTTATCTGTTACCTCGATTTCATACACTTTACAGCTCATCACTTTATCGACTAAACTGATCATTTAATTCCTTTCTATTTTTCTTGGTTAACAAAGAAATGTGTCAGTGAACACAAGCTCGGTTAACACTACGCTTGGTATACACTACATTTCGTTGGTGTATACTAAAATGCTTTATTTACTGACAACACTACTTTGTGTCTTTCAACTCTATTCTCCATCATAGATTAATGCAACATAATAAAGTCAATTTCATCAAGTCATAAACTCATCAACAAGTTACTTAGTGTATTCCTTATCCTCATTTGTCATATACATCTTCCTCATGTAGATATTTATGTTCTTCATCTCTTTCACTTTTCTTCAGATGTGTCAATATAGTAACTTACAAAATAAGTATTGTCAAGCTAGTTGACATCAATGACAACACAATACTAATTTAATCATCTTGCATATCTAATCATCATCTTCTCAGTAAACTTAAATTACAGATTCTTCATTCAGGTTCTAAATTAGTTGTAGTTCATCAATTATAACACTTGGTATAGTTGTCATTACTGTGAAAAATATGGACACATTGGAGCAAATTGTCTAAAGACTCATTTTAGAGGTAAATCTAAAAGTTGGATGAATGGAAGTATGATGTGCTTTAAATGTTACAAGATAGGTCATCTTAAGAGAGATTGTAGATCACCTATGCCGAGCAATGATCAAAATCAGAATGAAGAGAGATTGTAGATCACCTATGCCAAGAAATTACCAAAATCAGAATGAAGATATCCATGAGAGATTGAGAAATCAGATGAATAAGACATGGAAGAAGAAAGAAGAAGAAAGCACAAGTGAAGCAAGTACATCTACGGTCACCCAATCTGATGGATCAGGTGATCACACTTCCTCGAACTAAGAAAAGAAGGTATTTTTGGAACTGAGTCTTACAATGCTTTATCTTACATCAGTTCTTGACATAAGTAGAGTAAAAGTCCATATTTGCAAATTAAAGATGCATTAGGACACGATTGAACCATGAGAAGAAATTCATTTTTTATGTCGAGTGTCAGTGTTATGACCGAGTTATCAATGTATGCCAAGCACTTGATGTACACTGATCTTATGTGAGCCGAGATTAATATAGGTTTGCCGAGACTGATGTATTCCACTTAAAAATTTTACAGAGCATTCATGAGGCCCTAATTCAACTTTTTGAAGTCTATAAAGTGGAAAATTGTCATTTATTTCATTTTACCTAGCGAATTGAAATTTATTTGATCGATTTACAGAGTGAGTAACTAGTTTATCAAAGGGTGATATCAAATATTTTCAGCATGCCATCAGCGAATCACCTATAGAAAACCTACGAAAAGGTACCTTACCGAGCAATATTTCTTTTCAAGAATTCTTAAGATAAAAATGACATCATCATCATCTGTTAGGATGAAGAAACAAGGGATGGGGGTTTTCAATGTACAGTTGGTAAGGAATGAAGTTTGTAAGCCGCAAAAGTTTAAGGCAATTACGGAGAGCATGATCAAAGGAGATCTTACTGGTACCCTATCCTTGATTCCAAAGAATGTTTTAGTGATGAATGACATTAGGTCTTGTTACATGTTCAAAATCAGAGAAATTGGAGATTACAAGATCAGGGAGGCATATGAAAAATTGTGTGACAATGGTGTGTTGAAGCCGAAATACAAAATAGTTGTCGAACAAGGGTTAGTTCATGCCCTAAATTTTCCACAAAATTTCAAAGTAGAATGGATAAAAATTGTATTAAGTTGAGTAAATGATATGCAATTATGGTTGGAAGATGGACCAGTTAAGATAACAAAGGAAATGATTCGCTGGGTAACTGGATACCCTACAATTTTAGGAAAAAGAACAATGCAATGTCTAAGTAAGGAAGAAATTTAGACGAACACACAGGCAGTTTGGAACAAGCGTGGAATGACAATTTCCACCATCACAGATCCAGAGATTGAATTTTTTGTAAGGGATATTTCACACAAATTATACCAATCCAGTTAGTTGGACAACATCCCATGTATGGTAGTGGACCAGGCATAGAAAATTATTAAGAAGGAACACACTTATGACCCCACTGAGCTCCAACTAACTCAGCTTGATGAGAACCTAGCCTCAATCTGGAAAGTAAATAATTCCATGTGTAAGTTTAGCTCCTTGCTTGTCTGTCTATTCTTTTATATTCAGAAGTGTTTTCCTATTGTTGGAGGTGTGATATGGGATAAGAAGAAACCAGTTACAATTCAAATCAATGAATTCACAAGTAGGAGAAAGTTTTAATGGTGTCATGGAAAATTATTTTATTGAGTTCAAAAAGAAAATGAGGAAGAGGAGTCGGATCCCTATGTCTTTAGTTGAGAAGTATAAACAAGATATATATTTTCGAGTTGATACAGATTTCACATATGTACAAGTAGTTTTACTAAGGGTTCCATGGCTAATGCCATTACCTTATGAGGTAAACATTGATGAAACCTCAGCTGCCATAACAACCCTTTTGGCTAAAGAAATTGATAGTAAGGCTCCTTATTTTGGAACATATGAAGAATCCAAATCCAGAATAACTATGGGATTAAAGGCTGCAACTATAGAGAGAAAGAGGAAGAAAATTGTGAAGAATTTGGGAAAATATATGGAAGAAACAGAGAAAAATGCACCACTTAAATTAAATCAAGGACTGGGAGAAGATGAAGAAAGTGATCAAAGTGAAAGTGAAGAAGAAGAAGAGGTAGAAGTACAAAAGAAGAAAGGAAAGAAGCTAGTACTTGCCGAGCCCCCAACCAAAAGGATGCAAAAACCAAAAGTGTCATTGACACCTGTGCTTAGGTCTAGAACAAGGGGAGTCTCTTCAACTACCAAGACACAAAAGAAATCCCCTACACCAGGAAAAATAAAAGTTGTTAAACCTAAGGTAGTGCCGACTCAGGTAAGCAAAAGGCCAAGAAGGAAACTTGTTTTAGAAAAAGAAGATGATGAGGAAATGAAAAGTGATGAGGAGGTAAAGAAGAAAGTTGCATTGCAAAATATAACACCAAATTTGGATGAAATATGTCACACTATCAAGAACTCTATAGGACTTGAAGATCTGAAGGGATTAAGATTTGGGAGCATGAGTATAGGAGATAAAGAAAAAGTTGAAGATGCTATTCTTGAAATGCTCTACATTTTCAAGATGTTACCTATACAATTAGAAAAATGAATTCCTAAATAGTTGAGTGATAGAGTTGCACATAAATGGCAATATGCTCTTAATACTAAGAAGGAGATAAGAGAGCGCACGTTAGCTCAAGTTTCATCAGATCTAACTCTTGCAAATATCAAGAAAACTGTGGAACAATATAGGAACAAATTCATTCCCAAACTTAGAGCTTATTCTATCCTTCAACACAAGGTTGAAGATGTTGTAGAGGAAAGTTTAAAGACTTGGAAGATTATTTTTGGGTTGTTGATTGACAAAGATGATAGTACATCTAAGGATGTGGAGCCAGACAATGTACAGAATGTAATTGAGTTACCTGTTCAGGAGACAGAAGCTCCTAAGGAAAAGGAATCTAAAGTAAGTATTTTCAACATAACATAGGTTACCCCAGTTGAAACTTAGGTATTGACCAAGGTAGACATTCAAGCCGAGGAAGAAAAAGACTCATCTTTGCTAGGAAGTAATACAGTGCTCTTACAAATGAAAGAATATCCAAAAATTGAAGATCCACCAACTGTTTACACAACCCCTGCTAAAACTAAAGTTGTTATAGTTGACATGCTTGTTGGTATGAGCACTACCAAACAACAAGATCCATCGGCAACTACACATAAGCCTACATCTTCCGAGGAGTCACAACAAGATAAAGGAGAGCAGTCTGCATTAAATGATACAAGTCCTCATTTGGAGGATAAGGGAAAAGAAGAAAAGAACAAAGATACTGATACAAAAGAGCCTAAGGAACAAGAGGAAATACAAGCTCTTGTACAAATGCTGAGTGAGAGTACACCAAAGAAGAAGGCAATGAAAAAGAAGACAAATATCTCTTCACCGGAGGTAACAATTGATGAAGTTATTATCATTTTGAAATGGGATTCCGATAACTTATCTTATGAGTAGATGCAAATTCTGCAAGAGCTACTGAAGAGGAAAAGAAGGCAAGAAGAGCTAAGAAGAGAACATCAGAAAAAGAAAGTCTTATACAAGATAAAAGACATATTTCTTGATGCTTTTGAGTTATCTGATGTAAATAATTCTAATCATATACTGGAACAACTTGTCCATATAGTCAAGAACGTGACTAATGAAGAAAGTGGAGCTAGTGATAAGTTGTTGTAGTGGTCAAAAAGAAATTTTGAGACCAAGATGATCAACAAAGTATCTGCTGAGATTGCAGTAAAACAGGTAGCACTTTCTACTTTGGTAATAGAATCTGAAGAAGTAGTTGTGAAAGCACACTCTCTGCTTACCAAACTATGCAATGTAGAATAATTAACATAGGATAACTAAGGGCTGGTAGATAAATTACAGCAAGAACTTTAGTCTACCAGTCAATCCTTAAGCTTGGATACCGAATCAAGTTCAAAATATTATGCCAAGCTTATGCATACACAAGGAAGGATAGCCAAGTTGATGGATAATGATGGTAAGATAAGGGCTCATCTAATCTCTATGAAAATAATATTGACACCTCATCTAGAGGCTATTCAATGAAATTTATCCAAGGCTAAGGACTTAACACAGAAAGATCCAAATTTGTCTATAGCTGAGAGCCTAGTCCGCCTAGCTGCCAAGCTAGAAGTGTAGTCAAAAGTCTTAAACATTGCAACATCAGGATGGGAAACTGCATTACATATGGTTATGATGCTTCATAAACCATTTTTGGAGAAATACTTCACCCTCCCCACTACAGAAGAAATCAAGCGTGCCAAAAACAAGGGGGAAATTAAATGACATGACATATTCAGGCACAACGGAAGGTAACAAAATTTTATATGTATATATATCTTAGGGGGAGTATTCTGCTAATACTAAGTACTTTTGAAAATACAAATGTAAAAGTTATACACTAAATTTGCACCTTTGATCTCAAGCTCTCATAGTCTTGATAATCCAGTATAACATGGGACTCATCTCAAGGTTGTGGGACCTTTTGCTAACTGAGATGAGACCTCCAGATTCTAGGCTAGTTCCTCTTGGATAATCACATTGATTTTCTCTTAACATGAAATTAAATCTTTTGAGGGAAAGGGATAGAAGGAGTGCATGGAAAGGGAAATGATTGAAAGCAAATCTACCTACCAGGTGATGCACCGAACTTGGGTTTGGATCTCATTATAGAGGAATGAAACCAGTGAGAGGCTTAGGTCTGGGAGATCACAACTTACTAAATAGGCTTGCATAAGTGTTTCATGGAAGGGTCTGCAAACAAAAGAGGATGCTCAGGGAAAGAGAAAGATTCCTTCACAACAACAAGACTCTCAGGATTAGACAAACAATCTATGACCTACAAACAGACATTCACTCCTATAACTTGGTGTAAGATTGAGACAAGATTGTTAGGGGCTGAAATATACCCACAAAGCATCTAAATCAGATCAACACAATAACACACATAGTTATAGAAAGTAAGAAGAATCAGGGAAAACTAAGACATCATTGAAAACATGCATCCATAAACCTCAATCCAATAAGAGATAATGCAAATAGGGAAAACACAAGGACATGAAGGATTGTCACAAAAATGCCTCTGCAATGCTTGAATTCATCAATGAGAATCTACAGGATGTGGAAAACCAGAGAGCAGGAAAAAATGCTACAGATAGTTTTCCAAGAAAAGAGTCTTTCTTTTACAAAATGCCAATTTTCCCGCTACAGGCTCCAAAAATGAATTATATACATCCCTTGCATGCAAGCAGGAATCAAAATATCTCCTTAGGGTTACATAAATCTATAATAGAATAATCAACCCTAAAATAAGTCACTTCTGCTCATAAATGTGCTCTGTAAATATCATGGCTGATCAGATATTTCTCCCTTTGCATGTCCATTCTTGCACTTGATCATGCCTGTTGACAAAAAACCTCATCCAACTACCTCTCTACAAGCTAGACTCTATCATGACTGCTCAAATCTGATCTCAGATCCTCCCAAAGACCCCAAAATGGTAGTCTAGATAACTCTGCACATTCTTCTAACTGCAACCACCTTGGCAACATAAATTTCTTGAGCTACCCGCACTTGCAACATTCACCTTGGAAGAGAGTCCACCAAAACAGGCTACACCACTTTAACATAGAAATGGTCGCATGATCGCATGAGCTGAAAGGCCTTCATGTGATCATGTGACAAGCTTTTTGAAAATTTTCCCTACCACCATGAAAGCATCTCTCAGGACCCGCAAGACATCATACTTGCCAAACCCTACCACGTGGCCCAACAGCAGCTACCCACACGGCTGGACCCATGACCACACTACTTTGAAAATTTCAGTGGTCACATGATCGCATGAGCCTGAAAGGCTTCATGCGATCATGTGACAAGCCTTTGAAAACCATCGCTCTTCCATGCAAGACAATTGGGGCCTGCAAGACCGCACTGCAAACCTAACCCTGGTTTACCTCGGGTTCATTTCTTCCTAGTCACCAAGTCGTGTGAACTTTCCTTAACCCTGGGTCACATCCAGCGACCATGTGAAACATGCTAACCGTGCAACCACACTCCGCTTACAAACCCTAGGCCCACTCTACCACATGTCATCTCTCTATTCATTCTGGCCACTACACCAACAAACACTTTGACACCTTCCTGACATGAACCCACTCAAACTTTAGATTCCCATCTAACGGTAGGCGAAAGATCACATGGCTCCTGAATATTCTTTGAGATCTTGTGCCAGCTGCTCATCTTATTAAGCCATAGCCCCACTGACAAGCGAGCCCACCAAAATCCTTGCCGACAGTTGATGGTTTGTCACATGATCGCATGCGGTCAAGGGGCTGCATGTGATCATGCGACCAACCACATGATGCCACCCCGCCCGAGCCGTGAACTACTGACGGTTTGTCGTATGGTCGCATGGGCTCAGAAGAGCCCATGTGATCATGGGACCAACCAAAAATGCAACCACTGACCGCCACTAAAGTTTGCCAAAGCCCTGTTGACCACCACCTTGCTAAGAAAACTGGACCCACTGAAACCGCTAACGGCTTGTCTCATGGTCGCATGGGCTCAAAAGAGCCCATGCGATCATGCGACCAACCATAGGGGGTTAGCCACTGACCGCCACCGAAGATTGACCACCAATCACCGATACCACATCAATGGTTGTTGCATGATCTCATGGGATCAGAAGATCCCATGCGATCATGTGACAGTTGTCGGATCTTCTGCACTAGCACGACCTTTTGAGGAACTGGGACCCACCTGTCAGAGTTGCGCACTTAGGATCAAAAACATAGATGATGTTGAAAACATAGAGGGTTTTTGAGTGAAGGTAAAAAACACACTAAAATTTTAGAGCAGGGGGGTCGAAAACACACTGATTTTTCAGACCAAAAGGTAGAAACACCCTAAGCCTGCAGAGAGGAGGTCAAAAACACACTAGGTTTTCAACACTTGAGCATTTCATTGGAAAACAAGACTGTGGCTGAAAATGAACGAGAGGGAAAAATGGGCAACATTTTGGTGACCTCTACGGGATGTCAGCCTACTAGACATTGACCAATTATCTTGACATATCCATTGGGCATGGGGTCATTTCTTAGTACAAAAACTTGACAGGGACAAAACTGAACTGGGAAGACAAACCTGTGCACACGCACTTCTTGGGAAATAGGAACTAACCTAGAAAGTAGGGAAAGAAAACAAGAAACATATTTAAAAGAATTTACAAGAAGGACCTACAGAGAGGGATTAACCTCAAAGCAAGGCTTCAAGTGGAAACCATTCACTGAGATTGGCAGGGCATCTCCTTCAAGGGTTGAAAGCTAAAAAGTGTTAGATCCTCTGCACTCTGTTATAACAAATGGTCCACCCCAAAAGGAATCAAACTTTGTGTGCTTGCCAGGTTTTGACCTGAATTCATCCCATTTGAGAACTACATCTCCAACCTTGAAGTTTCTGACCCTGGCTCTTTTATCAAAGCTTCTTTTTGTTTGATTCTGATGGAATGCCATATCTTGCATTGATTTATCTCTGATCTCTTCTAGCTCCATCAACTGGGCATATCGGATTTGCATAAGATCACTTTCTTCAAACAAGGCATACTGAGTGGCCAAGTCCAAAGCTGGTAATTCAGTTGAAATAGATAACTTAGCCTCTCTACCATACACCAACATGTATGGGGAATTACCAATGATTTTCTTTGGAGTAATTCTATCTAACCACAAGGTAGATCTCAATTTGGTATGCCAGTCCCTCTGACTGTCTTGTAGGGTCTTTTTGATTATTCTAGTCAGATTATTATTTGTTGATTATGCCAAACCATTCCTCTGAGGATAGTAATTGGAACTTGTATTCAGATAGATGCCCTTCTTGACTGCCCACTCTGAGACTTTGAGGCCTATAAATGCTAATACATTGTCTGAAACTATAGAACCTGGAATGCCAAATCTATGAATGATGTCATCATAAAAACTTAAAACAGCACTCTCATTAGCTTGTTTTAAAGAAACTACCTCTATCCACCTAGTGAAATAATCAGTTGCAGTGATTATCCACTTGTGTCCTACACTAGATGGAGGGTTAATCATGCAAATGAAATCTATACCCCACTTCATGAAGGGCTGCTCTGTTTTGACTGGCTGTAGGGGCATAGTTGCAAATCTTTCTTTCCTTGCAAAAATAGCACATTTGATGCATCTTCTAACATAATCATGACTATCTTTGAAGATAGATGGCCAATAGTATCCAACCCTCATGATCTTAAAAGTTGTAGTCCTAGGAGAGAAATGGCCACTAGAAGCTCCATCATGAAACTCAAATAAGACATCTACAACCCTTTCTGAATCTATGCATCTTAGAAGGACACCATTGTGATCCTTTCTAAAAATAATTTCATCTATCAACACAAAAGGAACAGATTGTAACCTGTAATACCTCATTTTTGCTGAATCTAGGCCTGTAGGACATTGTCTTGTCTTCAAATAATTAATCATATTAGGCAACTAGCTAGCTGCCTTGGCTTGCTCTCCTATAGAATGCACCACCATAGATGCATCTATGTATTCCAATTTCTTTGAACTTCCATCTTCTACCAGATGCTCACAAAGACCTCTTCCTCTAACTAGTTTGGTAATCTGAATATCTATGTCATATTCCATCACCTTAGTGATCCAAACAGCTCTTTTTTCATTTAGGTCCTTAGAAAGCAAAAATTCTTTGACACTTGGGTGAGTAACCATCAAATGCACCTTGTTATGAGTCAACAAATGTCTAAATTTTTTGAGGCTCTTTACCACAGCAAGAACATGTTTTTCTACAAAAGAGTATCTTTTTTCATACTCTTCTAAACCCTTGCTAAAGAAAGAAATGGGCTGCTCCAATCCTTCAACATTTTCTTGAGTCAACATCGCAGATATAGCATCATGCCCCCCATAAGCATAAAGGATAAAATCCTTACTGAAATTCAGGTTTAGGAGAGTAGGAGCTTCTATTAAGGCTTCTTTAATAGCTTGGAAGTTAACTTTTCCTTCTTTGGTCCAACTAAAGGCTGAACCTTTCCTCAACATGGCTGTCAACGGCTTGAGTAACTCTGCAATGTTAGGCAAGAATCTCCTAACAAAGTTAATCTTTCCTATGAAATATTGGAGACCTTTCTTGTGATGTGGTAATGGTAGTTCTAAGATGGCTGCAATTCTCTCAGGATCCACTATAATTCCCTCTTTGGATACTATATATCCCAATAGTTTTCCTTCATGAACTGCAAACACACATTTCTTGGGATTAAGGGATATCCCAAATTCTTTGCATCTTTAAAAAATTCTCCTCAAATGCCTGATGTGGTCTACTACATGCTTTGAGTAGATAGTTATGTCATCCAGGTAGACCAGCACAAACTTGTACATGAGGCCCTTAAAGGCCATGTCCATTGCCTTTTGAAATGTAGCACCTACATTTGACAAACCGAAGGGCATCTTCTGATATGCCATGGTTCCCCACTTGGTTGTAAATGCAGTCTTATATTGATCCTCTTCTTTCACTAAGATTTGATTGTATCCTGAATAGCCATCCAACAATGAGAATCTCTCAGATCCAAAGACACACTGCAGAATTTGTTCCATAGAGGGTAGTGGATGGCGGTCTTTTAATGAGGCTCTGTTGAAATCCCTAAAATCAACACATAACCTCAGCTCCCCATTCTTATTACTGATAGGAACAAGGTTGGAAACCCAACTAGTATGTTTGATGGGGTAGATGATGCCACTTTCTATTAGTTTGAGTACTTCCTTATGCATAAGTGGTTCAAGCTTGGGATTAACAGGACTTTGCTTTTGCCTTACTGGTTTAGCATTAGGCTCCAATTCAATAGTGTGCTGAGCAAGGGTAGGATCAAAACCCTTGAGGTTTCCATACCCCCATGCAAAAACATCACTGAATTCTCTAAATAATTTAGTGTAAGCTTGCTTTTTTGAATTAGTGTTTACTTTTCCAAATTGTAGGCTCTGACCTGGTTCCAACTCTAATTCAGCACAATGTTCCTGTTGAACTACTAGGCCAGCTTTATTTTTCTTGACTTCATCATCCTTGTTGAAGATAGTCTCTAAGGTGACAATACCTTTAGGCATCTTATTAGATCTAAGTTGTATCACTTGATCACCATAGCTCTATGATAATCTCTTTTGATTGTGCCTTGAAAAGACATCTTCTTCAAACAAGAACTGCAGAATTTGTTCATCATTGTCAAACACTTGCCAACTAATATTATTATCTGGAATTGAAGGTCTGACAATAATCTTGATGTGTTTTTGATCTACTTCTTTTGAAATGCTATTGGGGATGTCAAACTGAGATCCAATAGCAGCTAACCTATCAGCGTTTTGATTTAACTTTCTAGGGATAGCAACGATATTGAAAGCATGAAAATCTTCAATTGCATCCCAAACTCTATGTTTGTATGCTTTCATGACATCATTTTTGGTTGCACTCATCCCTCTTACTTGGCTGACAACAAGTTCACTATCACCATATACTTTTAATAGTTTAAGCCCTCTTTTTCTAGCCCATTCTAGTCCATTAACCAGACTTTCATACTCTGTAGTGTTGCTGGTGCAGGAAAAACTGAATCTAAAGGTAGTATAATACCTTTCTCCTTTCAGGGACACTAGCATAGCACCTCCACCAGAACCATGTCTACTTCTAGCTCCATCAAAGAATAGTTCCCAGACCTAACTATCCTGATTATCCGAATCAGTGTATTCTTTGAGAAGGCTGGTTCTATGGCTCCACTTTTTTGAATCAAATAACTCCCCAAACCAAAATCCCAAACAAGACTATCTTGGATCTCTGAGGTTCTTTCATCTAGGAGAATATTAGGGATATTCTCTACTTTGGTGCTTGCTTCACTAGTGGTTGGGAAATCATTGTCATTAAATATAGGACAATTAGTATTGATGGAATTGGACACATATGGCTCTATATGATGTATCGCTAAGGCTTCTAATTTAATGGTGACTTTGGTACCATACCTTGTATGAAAGATAATGTGAGACCAGTCAGAAGAAAGATAACCTCATATCTTGGTTGTGAACTCTCTTGAGAGACATATGGCAAATAATGCAGGAAGATCTATGATATATATGTCAAGGAGAATGGAAAAATTAGGACTAGCATAGAGAATTAGACTGGTATCCTTGGCCACACCTATAGTACTAACTGAGGATCCATCAAGTTGTGTAACCTTCTTTTGGAAGGGTTCATATTTAAGTCCTAATTGATCAGCCACTTTCTTGGGCATTACAGTGCTAGTAGCTCCACTATCTACCATGCAATTATGCACTAAAGATTTCCCAATAATTAAATATATGTAAAAGGGAGGTGGCTTTAAATTCCTACCTTGCATGGTATTGGCCTTGGAGTTTCTAGTTGGAGCCTCCTTTTCTTGATCAGTGTTGACCAACACTAGTTTTGCAGTTTCTTTTGCAGGTTGAGGATTTGCTGCCTCTCTCATGGCCTTCTCCAAGATTTTAGGTTGTCCTAGAATAGACAAAGAGTCCCACATAGACATGGTGACATTCACCTTCTTCATGTTGTCTACAATATTATAAGGTGCCATAGTGTGTACTCTTTGTTGTGCTTTTATTATGATGGGTTCTGCCTCTTTTGGAACTTGGCCTTCTTTGCTTGTGATGACAGGGGGCTCCTTGGATGTGATAGGGGAAACTTGTTGTAGTGGTTCTACAGATGTAGTGGCCTTAGCACTAGAATCTACTCTCTCCATGTCTTGGGCCCTTCTCTTTGCTCTTGTGTAGGCAAAAAAAGCAGCCTCATCATTGACTCCATTGAAATCTAGTTGCTCCCAATTGAAAAGAGCAGTCTCATTCTCTTGTGTTTCTTGTTGAGGAGCTATCCCACTAGAAGGAGTTTCTGCTTGAGCTTGTGAAGCATTTTGAACCATTAGTGCTTGGTTCATCCATCCATTAGAACACGTAGCTTGATTATGGGGCTGATTGCAAGGGAAACACCATTCATTATCCATGGCCATATTGTTTTCACTAGGAACCATATCCTTGACTGGATTTACGGAATTAAGAGGTGCAGGGTTATATGGTTGGAATGGTCTTTGATTAAAATTTTGTCTTTGCCCTTGATAGCCTCCTTGGTATGGTGGCCTATTTTGTTGATAAGGCTGTCCTTGATTTTGGTATTGCTGATTAGGACTTTGGCCTTGTGATTGGAAGGGTGGCCTAATGCCTTGGTTTTGTTTCTTCAAGTTTGTGACCTCTTTGGTTAGAGTTTGTAGCAAGTTTGTCATTCTTGTATACTAGTTTGCTGACTACTCTTCACCTCTTGCAACTCTTGGGAGAAATTTGTTGCAGCATGTTCCTGACCACTGGTACTAGCTTGAGGTGCTAAAATTATGGGAATAGGGGTAAATGGGGGTACTTGTGCAGGTGCAATGGGCTGAAGACTAGGGAAGATAGGCATGGGAGGTCTTCTCTGTATCATGCCTACTTGGATCAAACAATTTTCAGCTCTGACAGCAGTGTCAAAGGCTTGGGGTAAAGTGGTACCACCCATAGACTGGATCATGATAGAGATTTGTTTATTCAGACTTTGCAAGTAGTACAGGAAGGCATGGTCAGCTGATGGCCTTACAAAGACTAGGATTCTATTCCATGTTTTAAGGAATCTACTATTATAATCTATCATTTTCTCTTGAGGGTCTCTCTTTATGATTGTTAATTGCTCAACTAGAGACAAATTATCTGATATATCCTCAAAATCCTTGCTTAATGCATCCCCTAATTCATCCCATGAAGTAATAGAACCAACAGTTAAAGTTCTAAACCACTCTAGAGCCTTACCTTTCAGAGATGCTACTAATACTTTGGTGGCCACATCCTCTTGAGTAATGTTGTGTATGCTGCAAATGGTGGTCACATCTCTTATGTGTTCAAAGGCTATTGTTTGTCCCTCCCCTATGAAATTAGGTATACTCTTTAATTCCACCAAGGGCACATCATGATGCACTGCAAAATCTAATGGGCTCCCCTGATTGAAAGGTGCAAAGGCAAAATTTCTAGCCATTGTAGGAGGTGTAACCCAGAGATTAACAACTATATGAGCTGTATTTGCTAGATTTGGATTTTCTTCCTCTTCTAGATCTCTAGTCAGAGATCTGCCTCTTCTTCTGAAATGAAAGAGGAAAGGTATCCTCTCTGAAGTATCAGGAGGTGTGGATTGGACTCTTCTTGTAGGAGATTCTCTTTGAGTTGACTTGCCTTTGGAGCTTCTTTTCGAGGGCAACTCTGAAAATTCAGCAGGCTTTGAGCTTCTAGTCTCAATCTTTCTCATAAACCTTAAACAAGGTTGGCCTGAAACTTTGAAACCAGTGGAGTCACCAGATATACTTGATAGAACAACCTCTAAAGGTCTATATTATGCAATCTACACATCAGAGATGACACAATTTTCAAAAAAATGAACTTCTTTATTGTCCCACCGGGCGTGCCAGAAATGTTATACACTGAATTTGTACCTCTGATCTCAAGCTCTCGTAGTCTTGATAATCCAGTATAACATGGGACTCATCTCAAGGTTGTGGGACCTTTTTCTAACTAAGATGAGACCTCCAAATTCTAGGCTAGTTCCTCTTGGATAATCACCTTGATTTTCTCTTAACATGAAATTAAATCTTTTGAGGGAAAGGGATAGAAGGAGTGCATGGAAAGGGAAATGACTGAAAGAAAATCTACCTACCAGGTGATGCACCGAACTTGGGTTTGCATCTCAGTATAGAGGAATGAAACTAGTGAGAGGCTTAGGTCTGGGAGATCACAACTTACTGAATAGGCTTTCATAAGTGTTTCATGGAAGGGTCTGCAAATAAAAGAGGATGCTCAGGGAAAGAGAAATATTCCTTCACAACAACAAGACTCTCAAGATTAGACAAACAATCTATGACCTACAAACAGACATTCACTCCTATAACTTGGTGTAAGATTGAGACAAGATTGTTAGGGGCTGAAATATACCCACAAAGCATCTAAATCAGATCAACACAATAACACACATAGTTACAGAAAGTAAGAAGAATCAAGGAAAACTAAGACATCATTGAAAACATACATCCATAAACCTCAATCCAATAAGAGATAATGCAAATAGGGAAAACACAAGGACATGAAGGATTGTCACAAAAATGCCTCTGTAATGCTTGAATTCATCAATGAGAATCTACAGGATGTGGAAAACCAAAGAGTAGGAAAAAATGCTACAGATAGTTTTCCAAGAAAAGAGTCTTTCTTTTACAAAATGCCAATTTTCCCGCTACAGGCTCCAAAAATGAATTATATACATCCCCCTGTAGGTAGGCAGGAATCAAAATATCTCCTTAGGGTTACATAAATCTGTAATAGAATAATCAACCCTAAAACAAGTCACTTATGATCATAAATGTGCTCTGTAAATATCATGGCTGATCAGATATTTCTCCCTTTGCGTGTCTATTTTTGCACTTGATCATGCCTGCCGACAAAAAACATCATCCAACTACCTCTCTGCAAGCTGGACTCTATCATGACTACTCAAATCTGATCTTAGATCCTCCTAAAGACCCCAAAATGACAGTCTAGATAACTCTGCACATTCTTCTAACTGCAACCACCCTGGCGACATAAATTTCTTGAGCTACCTGCACTTGCAACATTCACCTTGGAAGAGAGTCCACCAAAATAGGCTACACCGCTTTGACAAAGCAATGGTCACATGATCGCATGAGCTGAAAGTCCTTCATGTGATCATGTGACAAGCTTTTTGAAAATTTTCCCTACCACCATGAAAGCATCACTTGGGACCCGCAAGACATCATACTTGCCAAACCCTGCCATGTGGCCCAACAGGGGCTACCCACACAGCTGGACCCATGATCACACTACTTTGAAAAGGTTAGCGGTCACATGATCACATGAGCCTGAAAGGCTTCATGTGATCATGCGACAAGCCTTTGAAAATTGTCGCTCTTCCATGCAAGACAATTGGGGCCCGCAAGACCACACTACAAACCTAACTCTAGTTTACCTCGGGTTCATTTCTTCCTAGTCGCCAAGTCACGTGAACTTTTCTTAACCCCAGGTCACATCCAGTGACCACGTGAAACATGCTAACCGTGCAACCACCCTTCGCTTACCAACCCCAGGCCCACTCTACCACATGTCATCTCTCTATTCATTTCGGCCACTACACTAGCAAACACTTCGGCACCTTCCTGACACAGACCCACTCAAACTTTAGATTCCCATCTAACGGTAGGTGCAAGATCGCATGGCTCCTGAATATTCTTTGAGATCTTGCATGAACCACTCATCTTATTAAGCCGTAGCCCCATTGACAAGCGGGCCCACCAAAATCCTTGCTGAAAATTGATGGTTTGTTGCATGATCGCATGCGGTCAAAGGGTCGCATGCGATCATGTGACCAACTGCATGATGCCACCCTGCCCAAGCCATGAACTACTGACGGTTTGTCGTATGGTCACATGGGCTCGAAAGAGCCCATGTGATCATGCGACCAACCAGAAATGCAACCACTGACCACCACTAAAGTCTGCTGAAGCCCTGCTGATTGCCACCTTGCTAAGAAAACCAGACCCACTGAAACTGCTAACGGCTTGTCGCATGGTCGCATGGGCTCAGAAGAGCCCATGTGATCATGTGACCAACCATAGGGGGTTAGCCACTGACCGCCACCGAAGATTGACCATCGATCTCCGATACCACATCAACTATTGTCGCATGATCTCATGGGATCGAAAGATCCCATGCGATCATGCGATAGTCATCGGATCTTCTGCACTGGCATGACCTTTTGAGGAACTGGGACCCACCTGTCAGAGTTGCAGACTTAGGATCAAAAACACAGACGGTGTCAAAAACACAAAGGGTTTTCGAGCGAAGTTTGAAAACACACTAAACTTTCAGAGCGGGGGGGTCAAAAACACACCGAGCTTTTGGACCAAAAGGCAGAAACACCCTGAGCCTGCAGAGAGGAGGTCGAAAACACACTGGGTTTTTGACACTTGAGCATTTCATTGGAAAAAAAGAATGTGGCCGAAAATGAACGAGAGGGAAAAATGGGCAACAGTAATGTCATGACAAAGTGTTTTTGCCACTAATGTCAAAGGGGAAGATTGTAGATCTCTATAGTTTTGTTGACTATTAGTGACTTACAATTAGTCATTATCTAGGCAATGACTGTCAGTCATCATTGTGACTGAGTCATTATGTATAGGCTAAGTCATGTAAATGTATATTTACCGAGTAGTAGTACTTCCAAGTAAACCAATGGTCACTATGTATTTTTGTATTAGCTGAGTTAAGTTTTTGTTGAGCTATGTAAGTAATATATACTAGGCAATAGTGATATCAGCAAATACTGAGTACAATGAATGTCAAGTACCAGGGACATCAATTGCTGAGTTATCCAAAATTGACATATGAGTTTGTTATGGAACAGTCATCGAGGTAAAACATTTTGGCCGACATTCATGTTTTGTATTTTTTTTGTTGAGGAAATCATGAAGGTGATTACGCACCCATTTTGTAATCATTGATCCCAATGTATCACGTAGAGCCAATTAGAATTAGTAAAGCTTAAGCGGCAAAAAGAGTAAATCTAGACCGTAGATCTTAAATATTGAGGAAGTCTAAGTTGTCTATATAAAAAGAAGATTTGAACCCTAAAATGTGTTAGAGTGTATGAGAGGATGTGAAGGGAATGATGGCACATTCAGATCAGTAAAGCATTCAGATAGAGTTCAGTGACTGAGTAAAGCAGTAAAGGATAGAATAGAGATAAATTTGATAGATGAGATCAAATCAATACTATAAGAAGATCTATAATCAGCATATAGTGAAAACCGAAGGATTAGGTACTAAGACATTCTAACAAGTGTGTCTAGGTAAATCTCTTAACTAAGTGGTTTTAATAGACCTATTGTAATCTCTTAACCGAGTGCTTACTTTGTTGTAAGTTATAAATCCTTTTGCAAGGTAGACTGTATAAGTCTTTTAACTCTTAACAAGGCAGACCCCTCATAGGGTAGATCATATTTTGTGATCAAATTTGTAGCCCTAATAGACAAACTTTATACTGTAGTAGTGAAGATTTGTGGGTGTCATCCTCACCCCAGTTTTACCTTTCAAGGGTTTCTAGGTAACTAAAATTACTGTGTTATGAGTACTTTCTTGAATGATGCTTAGTATATTAGTTACTTTGTTTTGATGAAGTTTTGTTGATGCCATGCAAAATTTGTATGCAACGTTAAAATGGATTAGTAGGTGATATTTGATTCACCCCCCCTCTCAGTATCACATTTCCCAACTATATTTCCAACAGAAAGATGATGATATTCTTGAGATCATGGATGGACACAATGTTGCAGACTTCATTGATCGAGATATCTTGCAGAGGCTTGAAGAATTGGAGAGGGAAGAAGGGCTTAGGATGGCACTTGAGGGTGATGAGGATGATGAGATGGGGGAAGTGGAGTTGAATTTTGATGAAAAGGAATCTCTAGATGCAATTAGGAAGAAGAATAAGATGCTTATCATTGAACACAAATTGAAGAAGAGTACTGTAGAGAGCAGGCCTACCGTACCAAGGAAGTTTGACAAGAACAAGTAATATGGCTTAAATAGAATGGGAAGACATCTTTCTAGCCTTGGCTTGGATCCTTCGACAATTGGGGTAGAATCCAGGCCCAGGCTAGAAAGATGTCTTCCCATTCTATTGTGGATAGGTGTTTCATAAAACATACAGACCTATCTAGTGATCATATTGTGTTGAAGGTGGCACCTGATGCTCTTCTACTGCAACAACTATAGACTGCAATGTAGATATCACAGCAGTTGAGAAACATAAATGTAGGCATCATGGTCACAATTGTTTAGAGACACAACATAATTGAGTGGTATACCCAGATGATGCAAAGAAACCACTACTCCTCCGGTTCCAAGTTGACACTGCGAGATCCAAAAACCATAGATAAGGAATAATTTTACAGAGTGGAGGAGGGCCATAATGATCAAAACAATACAGGGTCCTATATTATTTTGATTGTTATGGCCCTGTATTGTTTTGGTCATTATGGTCCTCCTCCGCTCTCTAAATTTATTCCTTATCTATGGTTTTTGGATCCCACAGTGTCGACTTAGAACCAGAGGAGTAGTGGTTTCTTTGCATCATCTAGGTATACCACTCAATTATGTTGTGTCTCCAAAAAATTGTGACCATGATGCCTATATTTATGTTTCTTAGCTGTTGTGTCTCAGGACCCCTTATGACCCTTTACAATCCCTAAGAATACATCTTAGAGGTCTTAAAATGTTGTAAAGGGTCATAAGAGGCTCCTAGGAGGGGCCAGATGAGCTTCCACCTTCATGTGGTTGGACTTGTTAAGTAGAGAATGTTAAACTATTCTTGAAACAAAGAGAAGCTCAATAATTTAAGGTCTCAATCCATGGAGATGCTGAAAAAATGATAGGAATCAATGATGGAGAGTTTTTAGATTCTGAGAAGATGTATATGCAGTGGAGGCTAGAAGGGATTTTTGTGGACATTTACTAGATGTGGAGATTTTCTAGAGTGGCTATATACATATGAGGGTTTCTAGATTGAGTACCAGTGTAGAGATGATGATTCAGTAACCCACGACTATAAAACCTTCACAAATATCCCTTCTTTGGCTTCCACTCATACCTCTTCTCAGAATCTAAAAACTTTGGATATTGTTTCTCATCCATGCATGAAATGTGCTAGTGATAGTATAAAATTACTTTAGGCCTCCAGTATTAATGAGCTGCACAAGTGTAAAATGTTTTTGTGAGACTGGGATCAATTATGTTGGATACTGTGCAGTGTACATAAAGGAAAGACGATTATTATTCTTGATGATTGACAGATATAAGTCTTCCAAGCCTTACCTAGTAGCTAGGACTAAAGATAACAGAGCTCAAGAGACCATCATAGTTGGTCTCTTTCTTTATTCTATATTATTGACAAAATGTTTTACCTTTCATTAGCTCATCAAATGCGGGGATTTGAAAGAATTTAATAGAATATTTTCATGTATAATGTACATTATTTTAGTTTGACACTAAATGAATTTATATACTTCGCGCACTTGTAGACTATGAGATGGCCATAAAGAATCATCCCCTCTCGTGGCTTGAGTAATGTAGGCCATGGGAAGAGATGCTTCTTTATTGCCATCCTCATAGTCTACAAGTGCGTGAAGTAGATAAATTTGTGCAATGTCAACTTAAATAATATACGTTATCATGAAAATATTCTATTAAATTATTTCAAATCCCTAGATTTGATGAGCTAATGAAATGTATATCATTTTTTAAATAATATAGACCGAAGAAAGAGACAACCTATGATGGTCTCTTGAGCTTTGTTATCTTTAATGTGCATATTCGTTGCTTTTTCGACATGAATGAAAACTCTTTCGACAGTTGTGCTATACCTCTGATGGGGCTTCCCATCGGACATTTATGACTGACCGTCGCTATAATGATAGGTATAATGTCAGAGAGAACTCCTTTTCGATAGATAACTATGATAAAAATGCTATACTGCTAATGATTTTACCTGTCGAACAATCACTACAGCTCCACCGCTCTTTCGAGAGGTACAATGTCGGAAAGAACTTCTTTTTGATAGACAGGTGTGATAGGAATGCTATATCACTAATGGGTTTACCTATTGGACATTCACTACAGATCTATTGCTATTCCAATAGGTATAATGTTAGAGAGAACTCCTTTTTGATAGATAATTGCGATAGGCATGCTATATCTTTGATGGGTTTTCCTATCGGACAAGCATTGTATATGCATTACTATTCTGATGGTTTGGTCTGATAGGACCTCCACATGGTTTTTCAGATTTCTGATAGGTCTACCATAAGAAATTCCATAACAAAGCTAGTATTCATGTGCTACATTTCGATGGAATATTATGTCAGAATACTGACAGTGATCACTTCTGTAACAATTTGCAATGCAAAAGTGATGACGAACACATATGTCAAAATGTCGACAAATAGGCATTGCAAATTAGACAAATGGCCATCAGAATTTGGCCTCAAATGTACTAGTGATGGAAATATTACATGATGAGTTGCAAAGATTAAGCTTGTGAGTCCCCTTTGCATCAAGGGAGAGTATGTTGGATAGTTGTGCAAGTTCTTGCATGTAACTAGAAATGATGTTAGTAATGTCAAATATGTAGTTGGAGTTTTGAGAGAAGTATTCTAAATTAGTTTTAAGTGAAGAGATTTCCACAATCTGTCTTTTAGAGTGATACAACTTTTTTTGGATTTGATTGTGTGAAATATTTTTGCATCAACATTTCAAATCACACTATGTGATTCATCATCCGTGATCTGTGATACATCTTTTTGTTTCACCTAGCTCTTCTTATCCTGATGATGGATCATAGAATGTGATTCAAAATGTTGATGCAAAAGTATTGTACACAATCAAATCTAGAAAAAGTTGTATCACTCTAGTTTTAAGTGGTTTTGCTAAATTTTCATACATATTAAGTTTCATGTTGTAAGATTTTTTATTTCTTTAAAAGCTATACATAGAAATCCAAGTCTATTTGTCATCATTATTGTTATCATTATTGTCAAATCTGAAAATCAGATTTGTGTGTTGAGAGAAGTTACAACCTCTACTTGGAGGCTTGATGTAATTGATGTTGAATAAATAAAGATGTTTATCTTTGTGTACAATATTTTTTTCATTTTCTATTACAAATTCTCTATTTGTTGTAGCATTGTGTTTACTTAATGTGTATTAAAAACTCTTCATTCTTCACTATTTGTTATATGAAAGTAGGTATATTTCCTTTATCTTCTATTTTTGAATCATGACAAGGATTGAGCATGGAGATACATTCAAATATTTGGGTATTTACTTTTCTTTCCAAGCATCTCCAACCACTCTCTATCAATCTAATTTTATCTATAATAGAGGAGAAGTTGGTTTATTGGGTCTATACCATGCTAAAAAGTTAGCACCCATGATTGGATGCTTTATTAGGACCTATTAGACCCATTTTGGTGATTTCAATGTTTGAATGTCCATTATGCTTGATCCTAGCAAGATGATTTCTCATTTCCTACTCCTTTTCACTCTCCCAAAGCTCTTGTTTAAATTTGAGCCCATTTCTTATGGGACATGTCGCCAATGGCGATGTGTCCCTAGGTTTCGCAGCTCAAATTTTATTCATAATTTGATCTTGGGGTTTTATCAGAGGAGTTTCTTTTTTGGTTAGCCTAGATCAAATTTGAATCCTAAAATGATGGAGTTATTATAAAAACCTATCTATCCTCATTTTGACATCCATTATCAAGTGCAAGCAGTTTTTATAATCAAGCTATCAAGTTTTTAAGAAAGAAAAAGAAATTGGATTCAATATTTGAAGGAAAGCACCCAAGGTCAAGATCTCCAAGTATCTGATTCTTCAAGATCATTCAAGTATAATCCAATATTCTCCAATTGATGCAATTTTATCTCTCATGATTGCCAAGCAGAGGAATTCTCAATCAAGAAAGAATATTCATCCTTCATTTTATCTTCTCTCTCCTTGTGTGTAAGTGGTTATCAAACATATCTACATTCAAGATCCAAGATCGAAATTCATAGATCTATGCATTTTTTAGGGCATCCTTGATTCTACATTACATTCCAAGGTCAACTCTTTCGATCTCAAGCACATTCAAGAATCTTCATGGATATGAGAGATTTCTACATCCATATATGAGGGTTACAAGTGCAAGGTGAATCTATTATTTTCCTCTCTATTTACTATCATTTATTTGAGATTTTATTTCATTTATAAGGTTGATTCCTAATGATGCAGCCAAGGATAGGAGAGACCTCAAAGAATTCAGTCTAAATTTTTGGTTCCTGGTTTGACAAGGTTTACATTACAAAGTAGCTACTAATACTCTTCAACAAATTCTACAGAGAAGCCAACTCCAAGTAGAAAATTACTAAGAGAATTGGACCAACTAACCAGGATAAAATCCTTCTACACTTTAGGCTCTACAAAACTAAGGAAGGTAAACCTCAATGCCCTTTAATGCACTCTTTACAAACTTATATTATGGCATTGTACACACATATATGTCTCATATAAGGCGTAAAAACATGATAGGGAGATACTAGATTAAGGTTAATTACCCATTAAACATCAACATGCATGGAGCATGAGACAGGGTAGGACAACAAACTCTTCATAAAATTAAATAATATTATGTGATTTAAAATAGACTCGTAACAAGAGAATAGAAGGAATATGAGTAAACAAAAAATATGTAAAACCCCACAACTAGATAAGATTAGTGCATCATCCTATTGGGAAATAAAGTTAATAAGAAGCATCATGTCATATGACAGAATTCATTAATAGAAAATGATCTACAAAAAAATTCATTACAACCTCCTTTAACTTTAACCCCAACCCATCCTAGCTACTTATCAAAATCCTTGCACAAAATTAGTAGATTTGTAACTTCTAACAAGCATTTAATTGATCCATTTCGACCAAAGCATGAAAGAAAGGCAACATATATCATTACAAGACACTAAGAGAGAATAAATATTTGTTTTATTCCTCTTAAAACTTAACTAGCTTGTACAATGGAGGGAACTGAACCAACACAGTATTTCATCAAAAGACTCATGCTATTTTTGCCATATAACACTAAATACAACTAAATACTTCAAGAATAGACAAAAGGATTCGACAAAGATTCATAATATTTCTCTGTGGAAGATTTAAAAAACTTCCCATAACCAGAAAACTTGTTACTGGAACGAGATATGTTTGGAGCCAAAGAATGGTCTCAAAACAAAGGAGTGGAACCCTTAAAAAAAATAAAGATAAGAATATATCGATAGAAGGAAGGACTCAATCTGATTTGATAATTCCACATTTCTATATATAACCTAAACTATTTGGAAAATATCTTCCTTCTTCTAACCCTAATGACCCTAGAATTCAAAAATTAATTGGAATGTAACAAGCTTCAGGTCAACCCTAGAATTATCTTGCAAAAATTGATACATCATATTACATATTATTATTACATGGTAACTGGTAGAAGTTGACAAGAATTGAGTTGTGCCTATATCATGCCCCAAAAAGGCATTATGTACCTACAGAGTTGACTCATGACAAGGATTTCAGGGATCTCTACAAGTGCATGTTTACTGATAATGTTTTAGAAGTAGCAAGGATGTAAGATTCTATTTATGATGGCCCCTTCCTCTTGGATGCTTTAACACCACCTCCAAGCAGGGACATGAATACCAATGAGGTCTTATTGACCTCTTTCTCATCATGCACCCCTCCAAGAAGACAACATCAATAAGGCAAGGAGCATTAGCCTTGTTGAATTAGAAATTTTAGCACATTTATCCTTTAAATATCCCTTTGGCTATCACTCCTCATTTAAATATCCCTCTTGCTATGATATGCATGACTCCATCTTTTTATCCCAATAAACTTCCTACAATTTTATCTTCACAAATTTGGACTTATTCTACAAGTCACTTGCCTTCTTTAGAACATCCATCTTCACTACTACCTAAATGATGAAATCTATTGGGATAAAGATTTATAACTTCTTAAATCTTCATATGGTGGAAATAATTCTTATGATCATACCTTTTGATCACTAGAAAATCACTAGCATGTAGTAATGGTCTACATGAAATTTCCCATTACAATATCAAAGTATTTTGTGAGTAAAAATGTACCCCTAAAAATCCTCTGAGTTACCCTCTACAAATGACCCTTTGAATCTTGTGCACATTATAACAAAATCCCCAAAATGATATCCTAAAATGTCCCCATCCCTCTCTGAAAATATTTGAAATATTGCCTCCTAAGAGATCTCAACGACGAGGTGTCCTTCCATTACTTCACTCCTTATCACCAACCTCTTGCCTCATCTAATAGACTGTTGGTTTCTTCCCTTCAAGTAGGAAGAATGATGATCACAGATCCATCTATGGACCATCTTTGTCATGGAATGTGGACCAGTAAATTGACGATCAGAAACTCCCAAGCCACGACCTCTTCGTCCAACAATACCTTTGATATTATTTCCAATTATGGACACATGGAAAGATCTTGTGATCCCGCACCAGATAAAAATTGATTACTTTTAATCATGGAATCATGAGGATCGTTGATCCCTTTCATTCATTAACCACCATCCACAATACAAACTCATTTTTCTGACATAAAATTTGATCACCTTTTTTATCGAGTTAAAACATCATCGTTGATTTTACACTCATGCCTGAAGATTAGCACATAAGTCACAAATATTGTAACTTTACTCAATTAACAATGTTCATCACTACTATTCTTTGACCAATCGACTGCCTCTATATGTCGTTAATTGTTAGATCACCATGGGCTCATATATTCATTCATTGGAAAACCTAGGACACACGGCATCATATCATGATCTCACACCAAATTAACCTTGGTCACCTTTGATTGCATAATCATGAGGATCATTGATCCCAACAACACTTTAATTTTTGAACATCATTGAGACAAAACATATGTCAATCATGTGATAGATGGCAAAAAATTGTCCTCCCATGATCAACTGGGTCCATCTTATGACATCATCACAGGATCACAAAGTGAATGTAAAAATGACACACATCCTATCATTTGAAAAGGTAAAGGTTCCTGCCAAATATGAATAGTTAAGCCATAATTTGTTGAAACAAAAATGAAAAGGCCACAATCAAGAATAAGGAACTTAGATGCACAAAGGTGAGAAAAGGGAACACATTTTAAACTTTAAAGGGAATTGCCAAAAAATAACCATGGTGATCTCAAAAAAAATTTGAGAACCAATAGTGGCTCCTTCTGGGCATGCATGCCTCCTGTAGGAATGGAAAGATCATAGATCTCTAGTTTGAGTAGTTCACACACCTTTCATAAGCTTATTCTTCTACTAACAAAAATCAAACTAAACATTGTTTAGTAGCTCCAAGCCACCAAAAATGGGACATACATTTCTTCCTTTATCCCAGATCCAATTTTCATCCTCACATGTGACTAGCCAATAGATATCTTCAATACACAACCATTGTCCACACTCATAAAATATTATGTGCTAAAAAATAGCTCATTTTCTGCAACTACCCATGTTCTTCCAATCACACCCCTTATCATAATCATACCTAAGAAAGTATGGAACTTTATTTGCTTCATCAAGAGGTGGATCAACAAAAGTTATGGTGTGATGCATCAATTCATAATAATCACCACATATCACCACACAATTATCAATTTGACAAGATTTTGAACAATTAGATTTGTCTTTGTGTTTGTCTTCAACTTTACAATGTGAGCCAACCATTAGGATATTTGGTTCCTCAATATATTTATATATCGGATTTGAAGCCAAATACAAACTTCATTTATGGAAATTATAACATAAGATAAGTTGCTCGGCATCATTATCATCAAATAATGTATTTGATACCTCATTAAAGCACTTGTCTACAATACTATCACAACCCACCTTTTCTGAAGAAGAAATTGAATCTGAACAAAAACTATGCTCGTCATTGTAATCCTTATGATATAAAGACTCACTATTATACCACCAATTTTTTTCTTCAACACTTTGTAAACTTGCACCATCAATATCTGGCACACAACCCTCACTATGTGAGCTAAATGACTCATAAAAAATATATGACTGTTGGTCAATATCATATGGAGCCTTTGATATGGAACATGTCATTTCTTCATCATAAGAAGTGAATCCATAAAATGACTCTATCACTGCTTCTATTATACACAATTCTTCACTAACATTTTCATCTTCAATATGAGGAATAACCACTAATAAACAATTCTCTTGACTCACATCATTTGAATTCCAATTACATACATGGTTAGTACAATCAACGGGGACATAGATGTTTTGACATATATTTTCACTTCCTAATTCACACACATCATTTGATTGTTTTTGACATCGGATATTGGCAGATAAAAAAAGCCTTGGGATTCCATATTTCATGTTATTCTCGATATCCATTATTTTCATAAATGTCTGATGTAAAGTCTTGGGTTCTTTATCTCTCAATGGGAAAATTGTTCTCTCATCAAATGCTCCCATGTAAATCACTAAACATACTACATCATTAGGCCTGAAACTTATTGGGATTTTACCCAATGTCTTTGCATATCTGATGTTGAAAGAAGGGACTAACTCATCCTTTTCAATCTAAATATCCATGAGTTTTTACATCAGTACATGTGGGTTGGCCCTTTCACCAAACTGCTCCAAGAAGGCTACAACTAAGTCTTCCAAGGAAGAGATAGAGTATGCTCATAAGAAAGAAAATCAATCCCTAGCATCTTCTTTCAAAGATTGTACAAAAAAACTCATGAAAACATCCTCATGGAAAACTTTACAGTCACTCATCAAATCTGAAAACCTTTGCAAATTCTTACTTGCAGATTCAAATTTCTTCCCACTCAACTGTGGTAAACATTTCCTAATGTCAAATTAAATAATATTGAGGAAGCCTCTATTGGCTTTTAAAAAAAATGGCTTGTATCTTTGCATAGAGAAATAACTATAAGAATCTAACATGGGCATCATAGTACGTGAAAACATACTTGATGTTTCTCACATATACATTAAAACCATACCCACTTATAATATTGTTTTACAACTTGTATCATAACCTATTTCCTTACCACCAAATTCAACTAAAACATACTTCAACAAAAATCACCTAAGCTGAAAAATATCAGAAGTATGTAACAACTATCATTCCCTTAGTGTTGAAATCACTCAATAGGGAAACAACCTTTTTATAACTAATTTTCATGAAAAACATTTTGTGCATGAAAATCAAAATAGCTGGAAATGTTGTGGCTACAAATCAACTTTTTGGTAGGAAAACCATTATCTCTATTTGAGAATTAGATGTTGTCATTAGTATCAAATTAGATTAGTTGGTAATCTAAGTTGATCAGTCAGTAAAGGATGGAATAAGAAGCTATAGTATGCTAGTCGATTGAAAAAATAAAGCTTTCACGTTGAGCATTCACAAGGTAGAACAAAGAGCTAAAATGAAATAGGTTTAACCAAGCACTAGAGCATGTTTACCGAGTACCGAGCACCAAGCGTCAGTAAACACCGAGAAGACTACACACCGAGTATCAGTATATTCATCAAACAATAAAGAGTGTGTTTACTGAGTAATTCATGAAATGACATAGTAATCAGTAATGTCATATTTATCTATGCAAACAGTTTACATAGATCCATAGAATGTTTTACCAAGATCAAGGATTATTTATTATGGATGTAACCATTAAATGTTGTGATGATTCCTATGTAATAGTTAGATCTAGGTTAATTTTGTACACCATAGATCTTAGGTTTTCTAAGATGTTGTAAACCTAATTAGGTCATAGCAGTCATAATAGTTTTCTATATAATTGTAATTGATGTCATTTTGACAAGGATTGAATATACATGACAAGGAGATCATGAAGCAGTAGCCGCCTATCAGGACAACATAATTCAGGAAAGTTTTACAAGATAGAGAAGTTATCAGAAATAATATTTAGTTTATTCAGAAACATTCAAGGCTAACGAGCAGATTAGAGAGCATTTTACTACACATCAAGGTGATATTTATTCATTATATCATAGATCTGATTCAGACAAAGTAAATTTTTCATTTACATATATTTTCTGTTATTCTCTAATCATTATAGCAGAGTTGTAAAATCTCCTAAAAGAGTAGACTTAACAATCTGATTGTAAATCTCTTAACTGAGTGCACACTTATTTTGGTGTTACTAAAATCCTTTCACAAGGTATATCTAATCGATCTTGTTGTTACTCCTAACATGGTAAGATCATTAGAAGTGATCACACTTGTAGCCTTAACCGGCATACTTTATTATCTGCAGTAGTGAATAATTTGTGGGTTTCATCCCCACCGCAATTTTTACCTTCTAACAAGGGTTTTTGCATAACCAAAATACTTGTGTTAAGTGTTACATTTCATGATTGATTTATTGTTTATTTTCATATACCTTACATTTGCAAAGTTATTTGAATGTATGTTGCAAACAATGAATTTAGGTAAATAGATAGACACTACCATTGCAGATTGTTTATTCAGTAAAAGTTTTTGAGGGTACTGATACACCCCTCCCCTCTCAGTACTTTATCTTTCCTATCCCAACAATTAGTATCAAAGCTAGATCTCTTATTTGGAAGTTTAATCACTGAAGAGGAAAGATGGAAAGATACAAGTTGGACAAGACTATTGAGAATCAAAAGATTCAGATGCAAATCTTCATTGAAAAATACAAGCAAGAAAAGGATGTATTGAAAAATTTACTGGTTCAAAGAAAAGATATGGCTATTTGGCAATGTGAGATTGATTATCATGAAGAAGAAATTGATGACCTACTTGAGAATTCTGGATCCACTTCAAGTAGTATATCTGACATATCTGAGAGTGCAATCTCTTATTTATCTAAGAAAAATCTTCATCTAACTGAACAAGTTAAAGCCCTGCAGATCGATCAAGAAACACAAATGGTAAGAATGATTGATGTCATGAACAATGCTAGGCAAGCAGAAGTTGAGAGAGACTTGGCTATTGAAGACAGAAGACTAAAAAAATACAAGAGAAAGAATCTGAGATACTAAGACTCACCGAGCATCACTTTGAAATGTCTAATCAGATGTTTGATATGAGTCAGGAAATCAACTAAGTGAATATTGAGCTTAAAAGGAAAATTGAAGACATTGGTGAACTCAGAGAAGATAATGAGAGATTGAAACATGAAGTGAAGATGCAACAACACAATGAAATGATTAAGAAAGTTGAAGATAGTTCCAAGAAAATTGATGATTTTTTGATTAGTCAAAGAGGACTTGCAAGCACTACTGGATTAGGCTATAGTAAGAAAGGAGAATCATCTAAGCAAGCTAGACGTGAAAACACCTACAAGAATCAAAGATCTAAGAAACTATCATGCTATCACTGTGGTAGACTGGGCCACACATCAAATTTCTGCAGAAGTAAAGAAAAAGGTAATCCTAAAACCACTCCTAAGTTTAACAGTCATTGTTATAGTTGTAACAAGTATGGACATCAAGCACATGAGTGTAGATCTAAGATGAGTAAGACTCCTAACAAACCCTACATGGAGAAACATTGTTGCAATTGCAACAAGCATGGACACATTGCACAAGAATGTAGAACAAAGATGAAGCAAGTATGGACACCGAAAGGATAGAACAAGACTTATCAACCGAGAAGAGAAGGTAATGCTTATACTTGGGATTATAATACATGGGTTAACTATACATCATGCGGAATATATGGACATATTGTAGCTAACTGCATGAGGAAGAATTGGAGAGGTAGATCTTGTAGCTAGACAAGTACTGGTATGGCATGCTTACACTGTCACAAAGTCGGTCACTAGGGTAAAGATTACAGAAATCGAGCACCAGAGACACAAATCTTCAAGAATGGTAATACGATTGAAGATATCATGAGGATGAGAAGAACTATGTGGAGAAAAGCATCAAGTGACAATGTTGAGTCAAGTAATGCAGTCGGTGAAACCTCATCCATTGGATTGGGTGACATTGCCACCTCCACCTAAGTTGAAAAGGTATGTATGGAACTGTAATATCCCAAAAATGGGCTATAGGTTCATTAACCTCCTACATCAACATATCGAACAAAATCGACATCAAAGTCCTAACCAAAGGCACATCTAAACATCATCGAATTTTAATTGATTATCTCAAATTTTGCATCGGGGAATATTCTTAGTAATATTCCTATTCATCATAATTATCTTTGATTTAATGATAATTTGGCGATAAATCTTATTTATCCTAAAGTTTGATTAATTGGATATTCTCAATATTTAATTAATTAGATTTAATTCTACCACTTAATTGTTTAATTGAAGTTAATTCTATTTATTCCTAATTAGTATTATTTATTGACAATAAATCCAAAATCCTAGGAATAATTGATTAAATTCTTATTTAATTAATTAAAGCAACTTGTCAATTTTTAATAATATTGTTTTTGAATAAAAGTTTGAAAAATAATTGATTAACCCATAAATCAATTGTTTTATTTTTCAAAATCAGTTAAGTTGGAAATAAATCACTTGATTATTAAATTAATTTATAAATAAAACATGCACAATCAAGAAAAGCAGACAACTATCGATTATCAATTAAATCTAAACTCTATTTTGAGTTAAACTCTGCTTTTCCATGTTTTTGTGAATTAAATATCTTTTATTTAAAAATAAATTAAAAATCAACCTGAGTTATTTGAGTGATTTATGGATTTTTCCCATGCACCTCCAAAGCCTTGGATTTCTATAAATTAAGGCTTCAGCTAATCTCAAATCATCTCATATTTTTGCATCCTCACGCTGTCAAATTGGAGACTAAAGAATCATCTTTGCGAATCCAATCTATTGTGAGATCATTCTTGTTTTTGAGTATTGCATATCATTTAGATTTCATCTTAGATCAATTCATTTCATATCAATTTCATCTTAGATTCTAGTTTCATATCCAGATTTTTCATCATATCATTGCATAGAAAATTTTTAAAAAAAATAGATTAATTGCATTCATATTTCATATCAGTTTTGCATTCAAATCCTTTGTTTAGGTGTCGTCAAGGTCACTAATCTCGATAACAATCTAAGAACATCATACTCGCACCTATTAGAAGGCAATAAATTGCCTAGTTAGTTTAGCTTTCATTTATTGCACGATTTCAATTTTTGCTAACCTCTAATGTTTTACTGAAGTGTTGTGTCCACAGATCAGGTACAAAATTCAAACACACATTTCTGGCACCCACCGTGGGGTCCTGATACAGGTTTCCAATTCAATTCTATCAATTTCTATCTTTTCTTCTCGATTTCTTAGCCAAAACTACAATTTTTAAATCTTGTCCGTACAATTTTCATATGAGTTTCTGACAAAAGTCATCTTAGACTATACCCACTATCGTACGATAGTCTATTGGATCGAGAATCATGCCAGACTGTACACACTATCATTTGGAATTTCAACTATCATATCATCATACACCCAATGTCGTACAAGTTTCTGGACTGTCATCTAAAAGCAGGCCCATTGTCGTACGAGTTTTGGCACCAGGTTTTCATTGTCGTTTCATTTTTCAGGGTAGTTTATCATATTTGGTTTTCAAATTTTGACTAATGGCTAATCTTAACTATTG
Organism: Chamaecyparis obtusa; assembly: GCA_027943335.1. NCBI lineage: Eukaryota > Viridiplantae > Streptophyta > Pinopsida > Cupressales > Cupressaceae > Chamaecyparis > Chamaecyparis obtusa. The sequence continues at coordinate 3,233,718 of BSBK01000380.1, read as the reverse complement.
AAATTCTCTATTTTTGATTGACTCCTGTTGATTTTGATTGGAAAAAGTGCAAGAATTGCTAAAAAAAGGTAAAAATCTACTAAGTGTGTTGTGAGGAATTCAGGTAATCTTCTTAGCTAATAAGAATTCGATTTTGGATCTAAAACAAACATCTCATGTGTCTAGCTTGAGTGACTTTTATTGCTTTCCTATCATAGACTTCATTTGGGCTATAAAAATGAACATAGTTTGCTTTCAGCATCTTTGTTACACATAGTAAATAGGCCCTATGAACACTATTCATGGCTCTTGAGAGAGTGAGTTTCCAACAAAACTCTTCTTAATGAAGGAACCCTTGTAGGTAGGGAGGATACTGAGAGAGTCTCATGTTCCACTAGATCCGTGTGTCTTCAACTTTTGATCAAGAAATTCTCTCTCTGGAGAGGTTGATAGATCATAAGGGGTTGGCATCATAGATCTTTGTGAGATAATCTTGGTCTTAGCATGTCAGATTAATTTGTCTGCTTTTTTTGGGTTAAAATTGAAAAGGCTAGGGGATTATGCTCTACTTCCTTTTTGGATAGTACCAGAAACCCAAATCCTTGAATTTGGAACCATTGTCCATGTGGTATATCTTGTGAGTCACCTTTAGAGAGGGTTAACTATAGTGGACATTCTCTTAATTGGGTCAACCATGTTGACGGAACCTCAAGCGGTAATAGCCATTTTCACCGTGGTAGTGACAACTACTATATAAATGTCCTATTGGAAGAAATCTCCACAGGTGTGGTCTCTTGTTGGGCTGTCAGATCTCCCTAGCAGATCCTGAAGATTAAGTTCTCAGACTGTGTCAAAACCCTGGTGTGCTTGGATTGGAGTTCGCCCTCTTGGATCATAAAAGTTGCAGAGTCAGACCATTACTAAAAACCCTAGCGAGGCCAAATTTTCATTTTCTAGGGTAGATGTGCGTTATTGCAAAACATTTTTGGAACATACATAATTAGCGCTTTTGAGGATTAGAACAAATAAAATCACTTGATTGTTCATGCGCAAGGTTGCTTTTGCCCTTGTTCATTTTTTCAGACATGCTTGAAATCACTTGCTTTCTATTTTGTGTGCTTGTTTATCTATCTGGTTATTGAAAACAAACAAATCTGTTACCATCCTCAAATCTGGACATTAAAATTTGCAAACAATCCGAATCTAAAAACTCAAAATTTGCAAAATCTAAAGTAAAATTCTTTTCTGGAGTCCACTGTCGTCTCAGTCAGTCAGAAAGTCATACGAGTTTTTATCAAATGTTGTTTCATTACTGCCCAGCTGTCATATGGTAAAGAACCCAGTGTCGTACAAGTCTTTCTACCAGTCAAATTCAAAAAGTCAAATCCTACTAGCAACTATCGTACAAGTTTTTCAACTATCATTTCATAGCATACCCATTGTCGTATGAGTCTGCAGAGTGTCATTTGGGAAAATTTTGAAGAGTTGTCAAAAAAAATTTAGAATTGCTAGATACTTAGCTTTTTCAACCTATTTCCAGAATCTGTCGAACAAATCACTGTGTCAGGAATAGAGCAGTAGCTATTGAGAATCCTATCATTTTCTAGAGTGGCCTTTTGAATCTGATTTACCCTTATGTTTAATCAATTTGAGTCCTTTTCATCTTGTGTCAAAACATTGTCAGATCTATCAATCTTCTATCCAATCTTCAAAAATAGACTAAGTTTTGTGAACTCATGTCTGCTATCTTTTTGGAATCATACCCATACATCTAGGGCACAGTCTCCTTCACCCATGTCTAATTGAATCTTCAAACCAATCATAATCTTGACAAGGTTGCATCATTTGATTTTCTTGTATCAAATCATTCTTCAGTTGTCTTCATCCTATTCTCTTCGCTTCACCTAAGGTTAATGGTGGAAACCAGAGCTTCCTTACACAAGAAATCAGGAGAGACATCTTAGACCTTACCTTTGACTAATATCCAGGGTCCAACTCTTGAGCAACTCATCAATTCTGGTCTTTACGAAGACGACAGTCTTGGCAACTTTCGATTAAAAACTGGTTACATACCTCCATCAACCCACGGAGGTAATCAACAAAATCCTCCTCGATCTATCTCAAGGAGTCCTAGAACTCCTACCATGTCTCAAGTAGGGATGAATCATGTCTCTCAAGGAGCTCATTCCCAACATGGTGCAAATCAAGAACCCACACCTAAAGAAATTTCCCAATACCAAAATGACGATGAATTCAAGAAAATGATGAGGCATTTCTTGAAAGAAAATAGAGAAACATACTTTTTGGAGTTAGCTCATCAAGGAGATAAGCTTCCTCCTAATTTTAATGTTGAAGATATCATCACGCATGAGGAAGAAACTTTGATAATGGCCATAATGAAATAGATGCATGCTTTACAAGTCAAATTGAATAAACTTGAAAAAGAGAAGGAACCCAAGGAGTTCTCCATGGAGGCTCTATGTCTTTTTCCATTTGATAAAGACTTGTACATGCCACCATTTCCAAAAGGAGTGGAGATGCCAAAGTATGATAAATATGACAGACACTCTGATCCTCAAGATCATGTCAGAGAGTTCTATACACAATCCATGGAGTTCATGCATGAACCGACCTATCTGATGTGCCTCTTTCCTAGATCTCTGGGTGGAGCATCCATTCATTGGTTTTCTAGATTGCCTCCTATGATTAAAAATTTTGAGGAGTTGATTAAACTATTTTATCAACAATACTCCTACAATATTCAACACTCGGTCACCATGATCAATATCTGTAACCTCAAGAAATATCCAGGAGAACCATTCCTAACATTCCTCAAGAGATGGCGAAAGAAGTTCTCTCTATATGCTAGACCAATTCCCGAAATGGAGAACCTCAAAATATTTATCAATAACCTTGTCCCAGAGATCAACTACCCTTTACAAATGCAAGATCATACATCTGTTGACAAAATGGTAGATAATGCAATCAAGATTGAGAAAGTACTTGTCAAGAAAGGAGATATCACGCTTCAAAAGGACAAATATGAATTTGGATCTAGTTCCAAAGATAAGAACAAAAATTGGAACAAGAACAAAGGCATCATCACAGATGGCATTGTTGACACTATTTGTGCCCCATCAAAGGCACCAACCTATAACCTAACTCTTGGTTCCCAAGCCATTAAAGCTTCAGAACAAAAGTCATCTGAACCATTCCAAAAGAAGCCAGAATACAAATCTTGGGATAAAAAGTGAAAGTTCACTCCTCTTGGAGAATCTTTAGAATTAGCTATGAGAACTCTACTGGCTGATAACATCATCTCTTTGCCAACAATCTGACAATCTGATCCAGACCCTAAGCCACATTGGTGGAAAGAAAATGAATTTTTTGATTTCCATCGAGGTAAAGGTCACAAAACTAATAACTGCTTACAGTTGAAACACACCATTCAAGATCTGATCGATAGTGGAGACATCACAATTGATAATCCTAAGAGTAATAATGATCATACAACATTTATAGAACCATTTCCGCAACATGGTCAAGGAGTTTCAACTTCTCCGCCTAATATGGGGGCAAAAGTCAATTATGCCTACCCTGGAAATAATGTTGTCGTCAATATGGTTGAACCATGTCTCTCTGAAAGTTGCAATGTCATCACAATTGTACGAAGAGAAAGAGATCATTCCTCAGCTAATGCAGTTACTCGATCACAAGCTCAAGAACATCTGAAAGGACAAATCCCAAATTCATCTAATATCCCTAAGATACCTTTCAATCTTTCATCTGCTTCCAAATAGAAGGCTGCTTCCAAATCTTCCAATCCAAAGGATACAAGGCCTACATCTTATAGCATTGTTCAACAACTCCAGCACACTAATGCAAAAATCTCCATGTTTGAGTTGCTTCGGATATCTCCAGCTCATAGAGCTATTCTAGACAAAGCTTTGCTTGAATCCAATGTTCCTGATGACCTTGATTTAGATAGGTTCCAGACTATGGTTGGACATCTTACATCTCCACAATATATCTCCTTTTTAGAGGAAGATGACAACTTCTTGAGTTACCCACATAATCAGCCTTTACATATAGAAGTCTTGATCTAGAACTGTAGAGTCAAATGTGTGTTGATAGATAGGGGCGTTGGCCTAAACATTTGTTCTTACAGCTTGATCACACAATTGGGATTTTCAGAATTAGCTATTGATCCTAGAAAGAAAATAACTATCAAAGCCTATGATGAACAAGAAAGATCTTCTAAAGGAACCATTGTCTTACCTATCAGAGCAGGTCTAGTTATCAGAGATACTATATGTCAAGTTCTTGATCTACCTTTGGCTTACAACATTCTTCTAAGGAGACCATGGATACATGAAATGCAAGCTATTCCTTCTGCATACCATCAATATTTGAAGTTTCCTTATGAAGGAGTAGAGGTTACTATCCCCACAGATCTGAATACCACTTACAATACATTGAAGGAAATTGCTGATAAGCTTGTTCCCAATAACAGAGAATCTTCTACTAAACAACTAAATGTTTCTTCAACATGCAAAATGGAAGACATTGCTAAAGAGGTCAATATCAAAGAAAATGGGATGGGAGAATATATTATAGAGCCAGTCTTATCTTTGACATCTCTCCCTATCTCACCTAAGTCTTATGGACAATCTTTGAAACAGTCCAAGCCTGAACCTAAGGAACCTCTTGAAGCATATAAAAAGAATTTTGTGGTAGAACAAGTATCCAAGAAAGAGTTTGAAGAGGATGAAGTTTTGCTATCATGGCTATACAAAGATGAACCTGAATCCCACAGTGTTCAAACTAGTGACTCTATAGCGCCACAGATCCCTTCTAAGTCATACGGTCCAGTAAATAAATTGATAGCTAAGATGGGATATCTAGGTCAAGGAACTCTAGGAGTCAGAGGAAAAGGTCTTGTGGCACCTATTTCACATACTGGTAGGGAAAATAAGAATACTGTTGGCCTAGGCTTTAAGAAGAAACCCTATCACCTCAAGGGAAATTGTTCTCATGTCATAGAGCAGATCGCACCAGATGAACCTCTTCTTAAGAAGGAGGAAGTGGAACCATTAGATAGTGATTCAGACAGCTCATAACTCATCCCCTATGAAAAATTTCCTAAAGAGATCAAAGACCTTCTTGATGCAGAAGATGATCCTATCAAAAGAATTAATGTAGTAGAAACACAAGAACCTACTATTAATCAAGAGATAGTTGCAACACATGAACTAGCTAATATCAAAAACAATCAAGAAGAGGAAGGTGATAGTCATTTTGAGACAGATTCTCATGAGTATGAATTCAAATCAAAATCCGAGGGTAACCCTTCTTGGGGTATTGACCCTGACTTTACTCATGTTCTAAGATTTCCTAGAGATCCTAAATTAGAAGATGAATCTAATGACTATGAATGGGGAGTCATTCCAAAACCAGATGAGCTTATCACCAAGAAACATGTTGATGTTATTCACCAATATGCACCTCAACCCAATGTAAGTCTAGAGTGAAATGACGAGCCTATCGAGTCTGATCCACCTATGGCTAAATTGGACTCCCACAATGACATTGAGCCTATTCATGAATTGAATGTCTTAAGTTGTAATATCACCTTTGAACTCGAGTGTCAGGTTAGGACCAATGATGACATATCCATATCCATAAACACTATCTCCCAATCTTTCCCCAGTTTGACTATCCAATATCTAGAACTTATTGATCAAACCTCCACAAATCCGAGCCATGGTATTTATACCTTCGCAAATGATTATGCCCTTGCTTGCTACCTCAATGCAGTTGAACCTATGAGTACTTCCATCAATGAACCGAGTGTTAGCATGATGGATTCAGACATCAAATATCTTAGTCAGTAAAATAAGAATAAAAGGAAAAAGAAAAGGAGTTCTGAGGGTGAAAACCACTTTGTGGCAGTCTCAGAACCTACAAAAGTAAAAATAAAAGACATATCCAAAGGTGAAAACCTCTCTAAGGTGCCTAAGGATGAGATATTTGATGTCCTTCCAAGTCATTTATAGGACAGATCTCCAGTTCTAATTGAGCCCACTCAATCTATCAATTTGGGTACAACAGAGGAACCACAATTGGTACATGTAGCACAATCATTATCAGAAGAAGAGAAGTGAAAATTTACTACATTCCTAATAGAGAAAAAGATCAACTTTGCGTGGAAATACTCAGATATGCTAGGGTTAGATCCTAATCTTATCATGCACCATTTATCTATAGCTCCTAATATAAAACCTGTCAAGCAAAAATTAAGAAAGATGCATCCACATGTTGCACTCTTGGTAAAATTTGAATTAGAGAAGCTACTAAAAGCTAGGTTCATCCATGTTATAGACTATGTTGAATGGATCTCTAATATTGTACCTATTTCTAAACTAGATGGTTCAATCAGAGTGTGCACAGACTTTAGAGATGTGAATAGAGTGTGCCCTAAGGATGATTTTCCACTACCTAAAATTGATATGATAGTGGACATGACTGCAGGTTTCGAGATGTATTCCTTAATGGATGATTTCTCTGGATATAACCAAATAAAAATTTCTCCAAAGGATCAAGAGAAAACTGCTTTCACATGTGCATGGTGTTAGAAATAGGAAATACTGAGAGGGGGGGTGAATCAGTATTTCACAACTTTTTCTTTTGCCCACTTATGGATATAACAGATTACTTTAAAGTATAAGAAACTATATAGCATACATAACAGTAAATGTAAAGAACTCATAACACATGATATGTTCTCAAGGAAACCCTGGCCAAGGGAAAACCCTGGTGGGGATGGTACCCACAAAGGTCCACTAAACAAAAAATATCCTGTTAAGGATGTTGACCCTGTTAGGAGTCTATTACAATAGTGTATCAGTCCTGGTTAAGGGACTATAGGCCTTGTTAGAAGCCTCAACCCTATTAGGAGTTGTAGATACAAAACCTAATTACCAGATGAGCTCACCGCCCAAATAAGTAATACAAATGTTTACTGATTACAATATGGTACTGCTTACAACTTTTCATCAACAACTTTCACTGCTATCACAACATACAACTATCACAAGTTACTAGTTACATGTTACATTTTGAGTATGTTCGGTACATCTTTATTTATATAAGATACAAACATAATATCTTTCTCCAGTCGTCTTGTATATCTTTATCCAAGATTAAACATCTAGGATGTCATCTCTTTATAATATTAAGTCATTATTTTGACAAGCAAAATAATCCCTTAATTCATTTACTAGTTTTGTCTTCAAAACTACTCTGTCGACTGTACTCTGTCATCGGTAAAATAATCATAACTTTGTCCATACTATCTATACTCTTTTGTGCACTGAGATGGGGTATCCTTAGACACCATAGAGTCTATGTCCAATTGCACAAACTTTGATCATGCTCCAGTGAATGTCGCCAAAACAAACTGTATCGGGTGCTCTGTCAAAAACACTATTTCATATTTAGACAATTTTAGTCTGCGATCTTCCATACTTACTTTCTAGCTTATGCGATCTTCATAGGGAACATATGTTTCCATAATGACAACATCTATGTACATACCTCAGCCAAATCGCCAACAATCTCCCCCTTTGTCATTGGTGGCAACATATGAGAAAATTGGCTAAGTATACAAGTCAAAATCTCAAAATTTGTATCAAAATTGTGGCCATAGTATAAAATAAGTATATTATCCTTATATCTCCTCAAAATATACTCATAATCTATAATACTTCATAATACTCCATAGAACTCCCCCTATGAGTATCCTTCCTTATCATATATAGACAATTTTCTAAGTATCTCTCCCCCTTTGACAACAATGACAAAATAAAGGGTGGAAAGGGATATACAAAATTGTGTCAAAACTTTTTACCTTACTGTCTTATTGCAAAGCTGGTAGGCTTGCAATACAATCTACAAAATCTGACTTCCAAGCCTCAAAATCTTTCTCCCATGCCTTCTTAATTGATTCTGCTACATTGAGTAAAGTACTCAATCCGTATGCTGCAATCTGACAAGCTTGAAGGGACTCAAAATTGAACTTCTGAAATGATGTCTTAGTAGTAAGACATTCTTCTAGTTGTTCTTCTATTATAGTCAACTTGATTGAGACATGCTCTCTCAAGATGTTTATCCTAATAATTTTCCTGTTCTTCTCATCATTCAAAGTCCTTATCTCATCACATAATTTTCTGATCTTTATGTTTGTGTTGGCCATTGAGTTTGTCTCTGCTGCAATTTCATCTTGCTTCTCTTTTATCTTCTTCTCTTCCTCAATTATTATATTTTTAGATTTTGTACATTGAATGTACAAACACTTTCTAGTCTCAAGATGTTTCCTTAAGTTCTTAATGTGTCTGTCAAGGCTGTCAATGTCATTTTTTATATTCTAACTTATATTCTGCAACATCTTAGCTTCATAAGCTGCCTGAGCCTTAACCTTAGCAATATCAGTCAAATTAGTGAACTCAACATCAAAAGAATTTATTACCATCTTTTCTCTTTCAAGTGGGTTTGAATCAAAGACTTTTGTAGATATAACACTTTGTAGCTTCTCAGTCAAATCTTTCAGACTACCTTCCAAATTCTTAACTTTCTTGTTCTTTCCAATAATTTTGTTCAAAGAAGTGATCAACTCTAATTGATCATCGTCATCAACCTCCTTGCTCAAATCTTCAATCAATGTTCCTATTCCTTTCTCCTTTCCAGTCTTAGGAGTAAGACTGATGTCTTCTTGTGGTTCAATAGGTGTTTGTTGATTGATTTGTCTCCTGTAATTTCTAGCAATATGTCCAATTTTGTTGCATCTGTAACATAGTATTCCATTTCCTCTTTTCATGTCTTCAGTTGATCTCTGATCTACATTGTTAGTATTTCTAGGCATTCTACTAATGTAATTATTCTCAATAACTTTAGATCTTCTACATTCAATAGCTCTATGTCCAAAACCATGACAATTATAACAATATCCATTAAGAGGTTTGAATTGTTTACCTGTACAATCTCTCTTCATATGACCAATAGTATTACAAGAAAAATATCTACCTTTGAATTATCTTTGCATACGTTTGGATGGTTCATCTTGCTTTAGTGGTTCTTCTTGCTTTGGTGCATCTTCTTGATTCGGTGATTCTTCTTGCTTAGGTGCATCTTCAGATTTGTTCTCATCTAACTTCTTTTCTTCACTGCTTTCACATACATTCAGATCTGGTTTCTTTCTTTCACTGACTATCTTTAATATGTTAAATCCAAGACCAGTTTTGTCATAGAATGGTTTTCCATAAGATACTTTCTCATTAATCTTTTCACTATTTGAATATAGCCTCTCAAGTTGTTGTTTGGATTGAGTCAATTCACCTTTCACAATCTTGTTGTATTTCTCAAGTTCATCATACTGCAATTCAACTTTATCAAATTTAGATGTTACCTTGCCAAGTTTAGATTTCAGATCTTCATTCTCATTCTTCAAGTTTTCATTCTCAGATCTTAAATTGTCATTTCCATCTTTCAAGCTAAGCTTCAGATTTGCTATCTTTAATTCATGTTTAAGGATCACATTTTTTTTTCTAAATCATCACAATCTTCAACAAGAGTTTTAGATTTTAGATCTTCTATCTTACCTTTCAATTTGTTAATAAGATTCTTTGCATCATCATACTTTCTTTTCAGAGTGTTTCTTTCATCAGTAAGAAATAGGAAATACCAATTGTTAGAAATAGGAAATACTGAGAGGGGGGGGTGAATCAGTTTCACAAACTTTTACTTTTGCCCACTTATGGATATAACAGATTACTTTAAATCATAAGAAACTAAATAGCATACATAACAGTAAATGTAAAGAACTCATAACACATGATATATTCTCAAGGAAACCCTGGCTAAGGGAAAACCCCGATGGGGATGGTACCTACAAAGATCCACTAATCAAAAGATATCCTGTTAAGGATGTTGACCCTATTAGGAATCTATTACAAACATATAGTGTATCAGTCCTGGTTAAGGGACTATAGGCCTTGTTAGAAGCCTCAGCCCTGTTAGGAGTTGTAGATACAAAACCTGATTACCAGATGAGCTCACCACCCAAACAAGTAATACAAATTTTTACTGATTACAATATGGTACTGCTTACAAATTCACATCAACAACTTTCCCTGCTATCACAATATACAACTATCACAAGTTACTAGTTACATGTTACATTTCAAGTATGTTTGGTACATCTTTATTTATACAAGATACAAACATAATATTTTTCTCCAGTCAGCTTGCATATGTTTATCCAAAAGTAAACATCTAGGATGTCATCTCTTTATAATATTAAGTCATTATTTTGACAAGCAAAATAATCTCTTAATTCATTTACTAGTTCTATCTTCAAAACTGCTCTATCAGCTATACTCTGTCATCAGTAAAACAATCATAACTTTGTTCATATTGTTCGTACTCTTTTGTGCACTAAGATGGGGTATCCTTAGACACCATAGAGTCTATGTCCAACTATGCAAACTTTGATCATGCTCCAGTGAACGTCGCCAAAACAAACTATATCAGGTGCTCTGTCAAAAACATTGTTTCATACTTAGACAATTTTAGTTTGCGATCTTCCATACTTACTTTCCAGCTTATGCAATCTTCATAGGGAACATATGTTTCCATAATGACAACATCTATGTGCATACCTTAGCCAAATTGCCAACACATGGGGTACCTTCTATTAGAATGTCATGCCATTTGGGCTTAAAAATGTTGGTGCTACATATCAAAGAGCAATGATATCTATTTTCCATGACATGATGCATCGAACTATGGAAGATTATGTTGATGATACTTTAGCAAAATCTATGATTAGAATTGAACATCTAAAGGACTTAAGCATGATCCTAGATAGAATGGAACAGTTTAGTCTCTAACTAAATCTTAATAAGTGTGCTTTTGGTGTCACTTCTAGAAAGCTCTTAGAATACATACTTTCAAAAAAGGGCATTGAGGTTGATCCAGCTAAAGTAAAGGCTATAATGGAAATGCAACCTCCATAGAATATCAGTCAAATGAGGACGTTGCAAGGAAGAGTTCAATCTATCAGAAGATTTATATCACAGCTAGCGGACATATCACAACCTTTTACAAAAACATTACATAAAGGTGTGACATTTGCATGGAATGAAGAATGTGAGAACAACTTTAACCATATCAAGAAGTATCTCTCAAATCTGCCTATCTTGATGCCTCCTATTCATGGGAAGTCTTTGATCTTATATGTCTCCACTACAGATACATCATTGGGGGCATTACTTGCACAACATGATGAGAACAAAAAGGAAAGAGCTATATACTATATCAGTAGAACATTGGTTGCATATGAGAATAACTATTCAATGATTGAGAAAGCTTTTCTAGATGTGATCTTTGCATCACAGAAACTGAGACACTACATGTTAGCTCATACCACACAATTGGTAGCTAAAATTGACCCACTCAAGTACCTACTAAGCAAAGCTAGCCTCACAAGTAGATTAGCTAAATGGGTTATGCTCTTAAGTGAATTTAACATTGAATATGTGGAAAGAAAGGCTATCAAAGGATAGGTTATTGTTGATCAATTAGTAGATACACCTATGATTGATGATACACCAATGCAAATGGAATTTCTAGATTCCTCTATCATGACTCTTTCTTCTAGAGAATGGCAGTTATTCTTTGATGGCTCCTATACACAAAATGGATCTGGCGTAGGTATATTGTTCATAACTCCTCAAGGATACTCAATCCCAAAAGCATTCAAATTAAATTTTCCTTGCATAAAAAATATTGTAGAATATGAAGCGCTTTTGAATGGTATGAAAATAGCAATTGAATGGAGAGTAACAGAGCTACACATTCATGGAGACTCTCAACTCATTATTCATCAAGTCAATGATGTGTACCAAACTAAAGATGAAAAGCTCATTCCTTACAAGAGAATGGTAGATGATCTTAAGAAATATTTCATATCTATCACATTTGAGCAAATTCCTAGAATGGAGAACAAGGCTACCGATGCAATGGCAACACTATGTACTTTATTACAGCAACCTAAACATGAGCTATGCTACGAGTTCCTAGTGGAAGCACTATCTTATCCTGCATATGACTCCCCTGAAACCTACATGATTTGCACCATTGTAGGTCATGATTCATCCAGATACAAAAACCTATTTTCCTATCTCCAAGACCAAATCATTCCCGATACCTTCAACCGCCATGAAAAGAGATACCTTATCCATAATGCCTCCCGATATGTCATCATTGGTCATGATCTGTACAAACAAGGTTTAGATGGTACGCTACTTAGATTTTTAGAATAGGAAGAGTCTCAACGTGCATTAGAGGAGGTCCATGATGGTATTTGTGGGTCACACTCGAACGGTTTAACACTAGGTCAAAAACTTATTAGGGTTGGGTACTATTGGCCTAAAATGGAGAAAGAGTCTATCAAGTTTGCTAAGAACTGTCAAAAATGCCAAGTGCATGGAAACTTAATTCATTCTCCAAGGAGAGATCTAATTCCCTTTACTACACAATGGCTTTTTCACCAATGGGCATTTGATCTTATAGGAGCTATACATCCTCATTCTTCTAATGGACATACCCATATAATCATAGCTACAGATTATTTTACAAAATGGGTAGAAGCAGTCCCTTTGACACAAGCCACTGGAAAGAAAATATCTATGTTCATCTTGAGCTACATCATATGCAGATATGGGATCCCACATTCTATAATCATAGATAATGGGAGACAATTCAAAAACAAGGACTTAGATGATTTATGTGTAAAATTCAAGATTACTAAACATTGGTCATCTATATACTATCCTCAAGGGAATGGACAAGCAGAGGCTTCTAACAAGAATCTATTGAAAATCTTGCACCGCACAGTTGATAAAATAGGAAGAGACTGGCATCTCATGATCAATCTAGCTCTCTGGGCCTACAGAACAAGTATCAAAATGCCTACAGGGGCTACACCTTTCACTTTAGTTTATGGGTCTGAAGCGATACTGCCTATTGAGGTTGAAATCCCATCACTAAGAATCAGAATGCATGGTCTAGTAATTGATGATGACTACAGAGTGTCTAGGTTGTAAGAACTTGAATTACTAGATGAGCACAGACAAGTAGCGTATGATCATCTCAGAGTATATCAGAAGAGAATTTCTAGAGGCTACAACAAGAAAGTCAGACACAGAGAATTTCAGGTTGGTGATCTAGTCTTGAGAGAGAATCCTAAAAATCAATCCCATCGAGAATGCAAGGGGAAGTTTGAACCCAACTGGTTGGGTCCCTTTGTAATCACTGCTACTTTTGGCTCTGGTACCTATCAACTCTCAATGACTGAAGGAGAACAACTCTGAGAACCAATCAACATTCTCCATCTGAAGAAATTCTATGCCTAAGGCATTCAGTCTATGGTAAAATGTCTTGAAAAAATCTTAAAAATTGGAAAAAGTCCTAAAAAAATGAACATCTTGGTGAAAACCTAGCAATAGGCACCTTGATGATTCACAAAAAAATTAAAAATATCAAAAGTACAAAAAAAAAAAAATACAAAATGAAAAATACAAAATACAAAAAAAATGAGAAAAAAGAAAAAGTGCCTTGGTGAAAACCTGGAAACAGGTGCCTTGGTAGAAAAAATAGAATCTCTGCCAAGATGGTGAAAACCTAGCAAACGGGTGCCACTTGTTTCAAAATACTCCATCTATCAGCACAATCTTGGTCTTTCCCAACTTTCAGTCTTGCTTTAGTTTGTACATCTCTCCCAGTTTGTTTCTGCATTCTTGTTTTCAATAAGTCAGTTTGTACACCAATCAGCTCAAGCGTCTATATCCTATCAATGTTCAAACTTGGGGGAAATCAATGTCATATCCTATTGTCTCCAATGTATCTTAGGCATATCATATCCAGTCGGAGTCCTTTGAAGCTTCATCCAAGTTAGTCAGTCAGTCTTGTCTCTAGAAAGGATTTTTGCATCTACAACAATGCAATCAAACAATCAAACACAAACTGAAAATAATCTATGCTTTTTACATGCTTTTATCTCCTTGTATGCTTACTGATTCACATTGAGATTTTTTGCATATTATGTCCTTTCGAGCTCTTCAATGATGTCCTTTATAGGATTTAGAGAGTGATGACTAGGGGCATAATCTTTTCTTTGTCTTCTTCTTGTATGTGAAAATCTAACAACTTTGGAAATTCTAGATTGAAATGGTGTCCGATTGTAAGAGCCTCTATCTCGAATTGGATGGCCATGCGTACCTAGACCATTGATACCCAAAAAATTCAAGGATGTTTGATCTAACTATTATATTTTTGAGTGAATTCTTTCTATTATTGTGAACTGCGATCTTACCTAAGGATGTGAACGATAAAGTGTCACTATGGGTAATTCACATTGGATTTAGAATAATCTCTTCATTGTTTGATGTGTTTGAATCGCAAGGCATATTCTGGTCATCATGACATCTATGTTTTGATGCTTATACAAATTGCTATATCAAAATGGACATGATATTCAAGTCATCCTAGCATTTATGCCTTGGTGCTTATATCTAATCTGACATTCTAAAAACAAAATCAATATTCATATATCCATGGTTTCCTAATCAGTGGCTGTTGTATTGATTCTTGCATATACAAATCGATATTCATATGTCTATGGTTTCATAACTAGTGGGCATTGTATTGATTTATCCAGCTACCTAAAAGTTCAATGATGATAACAAATTGACATATGATGAGTGAGTAGGTCCTAGGTCCTAGGCTACATTTCATTTTGCATGTTTCTTTGCATTTTGCATGTCTACATGATCTCACAAATGTTTGGAAACACTTCAAAGCTTAAAAAATTCTTCATATCAATTCTTCACATCTAACGAGAGTTGAGTCTCATTTGAAGGTCTCTTCACCGAACTGCAAGTAGTAACCCTCCTGGGTTAAACATCCTTTTGACATAAGACTGAGTACTTATCTTCATCAACCTGCAAAAACATATCATGTGTATCACTGCATTTTCATCCCATATCCTTACCATTTGTTGCATTACATTACATCTAGTGCATAAGCATAAATCATACATACATCTTTTCATAATCCATTACATTTGCATAACATCTATACATATGATAGAAATCATTGCATTGCATTGATCCATACATACATTCTACACTACTCATAGCATAAACATCACATGATATCATCATCAATCAAAACATGACAAGTACAAATGAAGTCATGACCAGACCGATCTCATATATATCATCAACTCAAAATGTGTTAGGGGTGCACTACTGGCACAATATACAAAAGAATGAGCTCCTGAGAGCTATCAGAGTCAGAACAGTATATCAATGATAAAAAGAATAGAGTATATCAAAACATAAGAACATGAATCAACTATCGGCATGCTCCTTGACATCTGGTGGAGGAGGGGGTGGTGCATCTGGTATAGCCTCTGCTCTTGGTGCCCTAGCTTCCTTTGAGGCTGCCATATAATCTGAATACATGGGTACTCTCTACGCAGTAGGGATAGCAGCATAATATGCAGACACATAATACGAAGCCCGTGAGGTCTGATGGGTCACCTCTATCTGTAATCTCTGAACCTCTAAACAAAACTCTGCATGAAGCTCTGTGTGCTGCCTATCTACCTCTAGATACTTCTCCTCCCACCTAGCACTTTGTACCTTCAGGTCCCAGACCTAAGCTCTGAGACATCTAATAATCTTTGATGAAGTAAGAGGTACACTAGGCTCATCCTCTGCTACTGGCATATCTGTGTCCTGTGCTAGCTGCTCTATGGTACCTACTCTATGCACCTTATGACATCTAATCTCAGCCCCTAGATCAAAGGGATCATCTATACCCATATCTGTACTAGCACCTACAACCTGCTCAACTGCTAATACATCATCTGTAGAACCAACACCGCCCAAAGTGCCACTCTCACCCCTGGTCTGTCTTTGTGAACCTATGGATGTACTTGCTATAGAAGTAGAAGGACAAGGAGGCCTCATATGTCCTACTGATCTCTATAGTGGAGCCATTGCCCTCAGTTTAGGTGGCATAGGATGTAATGCTTGTGGTCTTGGACCTGGTCTCATAGGAGCTCTTGTCACATCCATCGCCTCCTCCATGGAGGGTATCAACTCAGTGGGATCTGAGAATCTATGGATAGGATGATCTGCAAGCCAAGAGATGTATCCATCTATGACCCCTACATCAACAACCTATGGATGGTAGTCCCAGTCTCTACCTATGATCCTACTGTACTCATCTGCACATAAAGAATAAGTGATCCTCTATGTCCATCTGAGCCCGATCTCATGAACTATATGGGCATATGCAGTATACTCCTGTGCGACATCTTGAATGCATCCATACTGATGCCAGACTCTGGTAATAAAAAATCTCTCCAAAATGGTGGAAGACCGACCAACAAGTACATGACTTTGGAACAGAAATTTGTACTGCTCTCTTGCAGTGGGCCAGGCCTCTATCTGCAAGTAGGGTCTCCATACTACAAAATTCATATCATCCAAGCATCATCTACAATACTCAATATGGTCCATGCGGACCTGTGTGACATAACCAGCATATGTGTATATCACTAGCTCCTATAGCTGACGCTGTGTCTGAAAAACCAGTCTCAAAACTAGGATATGCTTCCAGGCCCATATCTGTAACACAAGAGCTCCAGAAGTGAAACTCTTGCAATCTTGATACACAACCTCGTGCATCTCTGAAAACATATGTGCCAAAAGACACTGACACCAAGAAAGCTCAGTGGGAGTCACCATAATAAGTGCTACCATCGGGGCCCATCCCATCAAGAAATCGTTCTACTGACGGCCTGACATGATGAGCTCACCAATCATCCCAGCAATAATGCACTCTAAGCGGTGTGTCTGACCATATCTCTGTACAAGGGTCTCCCATGAAATGGACCTAGTCAACTATGTATCATCACCAAATAGATGCCTAAAAGCATGAAGACCTGTTTGGCCGGTACTCACATACTCAAGATGCTGACTACTATGGAAAGGAATGCGTAATATCCTATATACATCCTCTAGAGTCACAGTGATCTCTTCAGTCAGTAAATGAAAATTCTGTGTCTCCGAGTGGAACCTCTTGATCAACACAGTCAGTAGGCCATGATTTACCCTAATATCAGTTAAATGGATCAGGTACTCAAACCCACAGGTAGCAAGATGTACCCTCATAGGGTCAGGAAGGGAAACACAGTCTCTGTGTCTCTAGATATGAATGATGAACATGTACATCTGGATATGTGACCTATATATCATATAGAAATAGGAAATTCTATCAGAAATTGGGTTCAACAATAGGCTAATAGTGCAAAAATTGAACGGTTTGGTATTTCAAAAGGTAGGTCAAAGAGTCAGCAATCAGGCAGAGCAATTAGAAAAGAAAAAATTTTGACCTAAGATGGAGTTTTGAACTCATTGTTTTTCATACGACAGTCTAGAATGGCCTGAAAAGTTATACGACTTTGCACAAAAAACAAACGACAAACCATAGTCATACGACACTGGATACTTCATCATACGAGTTTTGAGGGACCCGATGAAATGTTGTACGACTCATGGGTCCCTCTCATATGACACTGGGCAGGTCATGAAATGACAAAGGAAATGAAATTCAAATGTTGTACGAGTCTAGGGGAGGACTTGTACAAGTTTTCATACATGCAAAAATTGAAAAGCACAACGCATATGAAAAATTCTAAAAATGCTATAAAACATGAAAATTTTGAAATTTCAGAGAGGCACAGAGGTCACATACCGGATGTCTGTACTGTCAAGGTCTTTGATGTCTCCAGCTGTGCTCAAATCGATGCGAACTCATAAGTACCTTCGGTTCTCTCTGTTCTGCCATTTTCTCACTCAGAGGGCTCCACAAGATCTCCAAAGTCAAATGGTTGAAATGATTTGAAAATGACCCTTCCGGCCCTTATATAGCTTTTGACCTAATTTTCAAAAGTGCTTTGTTTTCCATGAAAATTGCACCCCTAGCTAATTTCAATGTTCTGAATCCATTTTCGGAATCAAAATTAAAATCTAAGATCGTTTATTATGTCAAAATTGTGATTTAAACTTTTGGGCCCAGGATAGTCTACTACTTGCATATTCGACCTTCAATCATTACAAAAATCCAGTATTCAACTTAACTAATTATCTTACATCAAACTATCAAAATTTCAACTTGGTCAACTATGGTCAACTCATGGTTTCACCTAGTCAAACGTGGTCTCCAGGACCTCCAAACGATGTAGAATGCATTCTCGAACGTGTTTACCCACTTATCAAATCAATTAACATGCTTCTAAACCATTTAACACTGACTTTTCTTGTCAGATTTCAATTTTAATCCCGAAGGGGGCATGGTATTGCGCATCATTCAAAGTCTGTAATCATATCTTTATTGAAATCATATCTTTCCTCAGTAATCAAGACAACAACCATGTCTAGTTTTTGATTCATCAAAAGTCCTCATCACTTGGGGCAAATCTATCATCGCTTGGAGCATATCAGATTCAATGAGATCCATATCAATATGATATTCTCCTAATCTTGTAAACTGTATCAATTTTTTGTAACCATCGGTTCATTAGTGTTATTTCCTTGGTTCTTCGGTAACTGAAGGGTTCAGATGTGATACCAATGTGATTCTTCTAAGGACAATCGAGTCTGGAATCGGTCACTCACTTCTTCGCAATCATAAGGTTCGAAATCAGGTGTTTTGATGCTTTTGTTTCATTAGTTCATCGTTACTATAGTGAAAATTATCTTTGGTCATTCAAGACCTAATATCATCATATCTTTTGAATCAGTTTCATATCTTTATCAAACACAGACTGTCTTTGAACCACTGCGCTTCGCACAGTAATTCAAAGAAGGGAAAAATGTAATACCCCAAAAATGGGCTATAGGTTCATTAACCTCCTACATCGACATATCGAATAAAATTGACATCGAAGTCCTAACCAAAGGCACATCTAAACATCATCAAATTTTAATTGACTATCTCAAATTTTGCATCAGGGAATATTCCTATTAATATTCCTATTCATCATAATTATCTTTGATTTAATGATTATTTGGCGAGAAATCCTATTTATCCTAAAGTTTGATTAATTGGATATTCTCAATATTTAATTAATTAGATTTAATTCTGCCACTTAATTGTTTAATTGAAGTTAATTCTATTTATTCCTAATTAGTATTATTTATTGACAATAAATCCAAAATCCTATGAATAATTGATTAAATTCTTATTTAATTAATTAAAGCAAGTTGTCAATTTTTAATAATATTGTTTTTTAATAAAAGTTTGAAAAATAATTGATTAACCCATAAATCAATTGTTTTATTTTTCAAAATCAGTTAAGTTTAAAATAAATTACTTTATTATTAAATTAATTCATAAATAAAACATGCACAATCAAGAAAAACAGACAACTATCAATTATCAATTAAATTTAAACTCTATTTTGAGTTAAACTCTGCTTTTCCATGTTTTTGTGAATTAAATATCCTTCATTTAAAAATAACTCAAAAATCAACCTGAGTTATTTGAGTGATTTATGGCTTTTTCCCATGCACCTCCAAAGCCCTGGATTTCTATAAATTAAGGCTTCAGCTAATCTCAAATCATCTCATATTTTTGCATCCTCACGCTATCGAATTGGAGACTGAAGAATCATCTTTGCGAATCCAAGCTATTGTGAGATCATTCTTGTTTTTGAGTATTGCATATCATTTAGAATTCATCTTAGATCAATTCATTGCATATCAATTTCATCTTAGATTCTAGTTTCATATCCAGATTTTTCATCATATCATTGCATAGAAAAAAAAAAAAAAAAGATTAATTGCATTCATATTTCATATCAGTTTTGCATTCAAATCCTTCATTTAGGTGTTGTCAAGGTCACTAATCTTGATAACAATTTGAGAACATCATACTCGCACCTATTAGAAGGCAGTAAATTACCTGGTTAGTTTAGCTTTCATTTATTGCACGATTTCAATTTTTGCTAACCTCTAATGTTTTACTGAAGTGTTGTGTCCACAGATCAGGTACAAAATTCACACACATAGGAATTGATAATTCTAATTAGATACATCTATCATACAGTTCCTTATATTAAGTGATCTCATAAAAAATTTGCATGAATCAAGATGCATTATGGTTTTACAAGTTTTAAGCTTTAAGTGTTCAATCGGTATATGTTGGACCGGGTTAGAAGTTGCCAATCGGTAATTATTTGCAAGGTTAACCGAGCGCCAGTATTAACTGAGCTTATGTTATTTTGTGGTATAGAATGAGATTGATAGTTGTCATCAAGTTGTGTTAAATCGAGCATTTATTGGAAAAAGTTTGAGCGGGGATTTGAAAATGCTATAAATACATGGTGAACTTGGTTCATTTTTCACATAGCGATCATAGAGAGCTAACCATTTACAGAGTGAAATTTAGAAAAGGATTTTCAGAGCATTTGAGCATAGATTTCAATAATTCCAATGTGTTCATCATCATTATGAGTAAGTACTATCATCGTCAAGCTGTTCATTTGATATTTATCAAAACCCTAAATGAGAAACAATGGTGTTCGCTTCAAAAGTGAACAAATCCAAGTATGCACAGGAGGAGGTAGTGAACTTAATTATTTCTGCTACATGTGATGAGCCTAAATACAAACTTCATCCTGAAGTGGTGTCACAGATTGACAAAATGGGAGCTTTATTTAGCATACCACCTAGGGTTTTTCTAGTTGAAGACGTACCCTCCTAAATTCACTGCAAAATAGGAGAGATTGGTTATTTTGAGCTAATTTTTACATATCAAGAGCTGAGTGATAATGGAAAATTGAAAACTGATCATGTGCATTTAGAAGTCAAGGGTTTGACCAATGCCCTACATTTTCTAAAGGTTTTCAAAAACAAATGGATAAGAATCATTCTAAGTCGGTAGCATAATGGGAAAATATGGTTGGATGAGACCATAAAGATCACAAAGAATACCATACATGCAGTAACTGTATATCCAACCATTCATAAGGTCAAGGCAATAAGGAGTGCACCGAGGGAAGAATTGGAAAATAATACAGGAGCAGAATGGGATGATAGAGCGATGAAAGTTAGCACAATCAAAGATCCTGAGATAATATTTGGAGCATATGTCATAGGGTACAAGATATTTCAATTGAGTACACCAAAAAATGTACCATGTGGTGTCATTGACATTGCATATAAGATAGTTAAGAAGGGATTCCAATTGGACCTTGTTGAGTTGCTACTGAAGAAAGTAGAGGAGAACATGAAGACTATTCGGTCGGCTAAGTCCAACACTTGTAAGTTTGGATCCTTACTACTTTGCATATTATTTTATGTGCAAATTTTTTTCCTATCGGTCGATAATCTAGATTGGTCAACCGACAAGCCATTCACACTCCAGATCACTGATTTGATAGAGTTTGGGTGATAATGTTTTTAGTATGGTAGACAGTTATTTTGAACAATTTAAGGAGAGAATGAATTCAAGAAGTAGAATACCAAGACAACTAGTAGAAGGATATGAGCATGATATTTTATTTCTAGTTGATACAGATCATACTTTGATAAAGGCTATGGAACCAAGAACAAAATGTCTAGCCCCTATGGGTTATGAAATAGATATTGATCATGTATCTAGATCACTCAAGGCTTTATTAGCTGAGCCTAAGGACCCAAAAGCTGCTAGGTTTGGCACATCTGAAGAATCCAACACAAGGATAAAGATAGAGCTAGTCATTTGAAAAATAACGAAGAAATAAAGAAAAATGATGACTAATTTGGTAAAGAAATTTGGAGATGATCTAGAAGCATCTGAGAGCATACCAGTTGAGGTAGAAACCAAAGGTTAGTTACTTCTTTCTGAAAAACCACATGATGAGGAGGAAACCGAGTCTAATAAAGATGCAGATTCTACACTAGTTTTTCCAATCCCCACTCCAAAGAAGATGAAGTCAGAAGTGCAAACTAGGGAACGCACAAGGTCAACTATTGTAGCTTCACCTCCACATAAGAAAGGAGTTGTGAAAATATCTAGGACAACTGCAACTACACTGATGAAGACTTATAAGAAAAGAGGTACAAAATCTACTACCGAGGCCCC
This sequence comes from Chamaecyparis obtusa, assembly GCA_027943335.1. Taxonomy (NCBI): domain Eukaryota; kingdom Viridiplantae; phylum Streptophyta; class Pinopsida; order Cupressales; family Cupressaceae; genus Chamaecyparis; species Chamaecyparis obtusa. Next base: position 3,211,479 of record BSBK01000380.1, on the reverse strand, counting down.
TAAGAAAAGAAGAAAGTTAATAAGAAGCAAGGATGATATTGATGATGATGAAGATGAAACTGAACAATTCAAGGTTGTTTTCAAAAGAACCGTTCAATTGATGAAATTGTTGAGAACATAATAGACAATGGAAGTCTAAGTGATCCCCACATCAGTCGGTTTAAACATCTTTCAATTGAGGATCAACATAAAATTGAAGAAGTTGTCATTCAAATGATGATTAAGTTCAAGAAGGTAAATATGTACCTAAGGCATTATATGATATAATCTTAGCAAGATGAACTTATGCATTGAGCACAGAAAAGACAATGAGGGAACAATCCCTAGTATTGGAAATTTCAACATTAACAGGCCCTAAGATTGATGAATTGATGAAGAAGTACTCTAAAAAATTTCTAGTGAAAATTCAAGCTCTTCAGATACTTGCTAAAAATATGGCAGAAGTTGATGAGAATAGTCAATTTCTATGGACTACTATTCTCCAAGCCCAAGCTAAAGCAGATAAGTTGGCTCTGACCATTATACCTGAGAAGAAATCTCAAAGAAAAGGAAAAGGCATCCATGTAGATGATGCTGGTTTGGAAAAGGAAAAGGAACCCATTGAGCTATAAGATACCAAGGTACCTGATACTACTACTGATGTCATCGAGTACATAAATGTACAATAGGATGCACCCGAGCAGGTGATTATACATGGAATTAATGAAGGATCAAACGATGTACTCATAGAGGACATTACAAATGGTGACCCTAATGACATCAAGGATGATGAGGATGTCATAGTTGTTGGATCTCAACAAGAAGATAAACCACCTACCAAGCTAGCAATAAGTATCATACCAAGTGACCTTCCTATTCTTGTTCAAGTAGTAGACATAATAACACAAAAGGAACCCAAAGGCTCAATCCCTGAGAAACCAAAAGATACAATAGGGGAATAGGGAACAAGTACTCCAAATACTGCAAACATAGATATGCCTAAGGAATAAAAGGTTGTTACATAGGTACAGGATGATCCTAAGCCTATCGAGACTACACAAACCAACACTACATCAGAGGCTCCATCTCAATCGGCTGAGACATAGGTCACTGAGAAGAACAAGAAGGAAGATACAGTGTCGACCGAGCTAGACAAGCCACATGTCAAGGTAAAGGACATAGTTCCATTTGTTAAGGTATCTCCTCAAGAGTCCAAGAAGAAAAGAAGAAACATGGAAAAGGGCCAGTCACTCTTGATGAAGTCATTGAAATTCCAACATATGACCCGAGGACACTGGACCCCAAGGAATTGAGGAAGTTGTTAGAAAGTAAAGTCCACCAAGATAATTGAGAGGGGGGGGTGAATCGGTTATCAAATAATTATAACTTTTATCATCTTCAACAACATTAAACCATATAAGCAATATAATTACCAACCATAGAAATATATTCATACACAATAACACAATGACACAAGATATGTTGACTAGGGAACCTCTTGATCAAAGAGTAAACCCCAATGGGAATGATGCCCACAAAAGATGCACTAATATGAATATTCCTTTTGAGAGGATGGACTCTGTTAGGAGTCTTATGAAATACATTCAGTACATATGAATCCTTGTTAGGATATTTTGAATCCCTGTTAAAAGATTCTAACCCGGTTAAGAGTTATGGAAGACAGAAGGACCCACTGCCCAAATAGCTTCAGGGTAAGATCACTGAACACACTGTCCAAATAATCTTTGCATTACTCAATAGAATAATATGTTACCTCTTCTTTGACTATGCCAAACCACACTCACTATTACATCAGATCTCAATTTCAGATCTTTGTACTTCGCATGTCTTCCTTCACAAATTCGCTTTCATACTTATCTCTTTTCTTCACTTCATGCATACAGCATCACACACAATCACTACTTCCATATCAAAAATACATGCTACTTCATACCACTACATTACAATAAGAAAATACATTCCTTCCTTTATACCACACTCAAATAATTACAAATGAGTCAGCATACAATTACAAAATAAAAGTTTCCACACGCTACACCAAAATTACACGAAACTGTCAGCTTCCAAATACAATAAATCTTCACTCATGTGACCTCAAAGTCTATGCTATCATCCACATCACTATCAATGTGTCTTCAACTTCCCTTTAACTATGCAAAACCAAATTCCATCTTGATTAGGAGATATCATCCAATTTCCACAAACCGCTACTCAGGAACACTGCCTGAATACTGCTTCCACCAAAATGATCATAACTTTCATGAATGAATGAATTACTATTTTCACTTTTAACCATAGAAATATAACATATAAAAGAGTATAACCTCAACATCACATAGCTCCAACTACAATAACCCATGTGTGCTAATCTAAACTCTATTTGCTTCTTTGCAAGTCTTCAGTAAATCACTTTGTTGACATCAATGACAATCATAGTCATGAATGCAACAACAACTACTACAGAATGTCTGCCAAACATTTAGGATTCATTCCTAACAATCTCCCCCATTGGCATTGATGGCAACATAGATGAAAAACATCTAATGTTTCAAAAATCCAATACCGCAACACTGCTTCTTCAAATCCTCTTCATCAATCAAATCTTGCTTCGTTATCCTATTCAGTTCTCTCCAATAGATGTCTCATATTGTTTTTCATGTACACTTCTCCCCCATTGACATTAATGATAAAAATTCCATCACTATATCAACAACAACTTAATGTCAAAAGACACTTTTCAGAAAATACATTTACTAGAGTCCTCATGACTCAGCTCAGATACACATACTCCCCCATAGAGGAAGTACCAACATCTAGTCCAAAAGAAAGATAAGGCTCATATACCACTGGACGGATGCAACTAATTGCATCACTTCTCAAAAGTAGGCTAGGGCATAACCCTAAGCATACCTCTCAGATACCCAAATGTATCCTTAGGCAAAGGCTTTGTGAATATATCTGCTATCTGCTCCTTTGTACTTATGTACTCAAGTCTGACTTCTTTCTTAGCAACTTTCTCTCTTACAACATGATACTTAATCTCTATATGTTTTGTCTTAGAATGCAATACATGATTCTTAGACATACTAACTGTACTGGTGTTATCACAATGTATGACAACATGCTCAAATTTTATTCCAATATCCTTTAGCATTTGCTTCATCCAAATTATCTGGTTACAATTGTTTGCTGCTAAGACATATTCTACTTCTACTGTGCTTTGTGAGATACAATTCTACTACTTTCTTCACCAAGAAACTAATCTTCCTCCAAGAAAAAATGCTCCACCACTGGTGCTTTTCTTATCATCAACATTGCCTCACCAATCAACATCTATATATGCACATAGTGTAAAATCATCAAATTTTTCATACCATAGTCCATTGTGCCTCTTAAATATCTCAGTATCCTCTTTACTGCTGCATAATGTGATTCTCTAGGTTCAGCTTGAAATCTTGCCACAATTCCAACTGAATGTGCTATATCAAGTCTTGTATGAGTCAAATACTATAATCCTCCAATCATAGATCTGTATTTCTTCTGTTCTAATGTAGGAGTCTCATTTGTGCTAGATAACTACTGTTCGGTCACCATAGGTGTTCCAAATGGTTTACAATCCTCCATTCCAAATATTTTCAACAAGTCATTCAAGTACTTTGTCTGACTTACAAAGATACCATCATTGTTTTGTGTTATCTATAATCCCAAAAAGTATTTCATCTCACCAATCATACTCATTTCAAATTCAGTCTTCATTTCATCAGCAAATTTGTCACTAGCTTCATCTTCTCCTCCAAAGATAATGTCATCAACAAAAATAACTATAACTAACAAACCATTTTCAATTTCTTTTGTGTATAGATTGCTATCAGCTGTTCCTTTTGTAAATCCCAACTTTAACAAATACTTATCCAATCATGCATACCAAGTTCTAGGTGCTTGTTTAAGTCCATATAAAGCTTTCTTCAATTTACATACCATATCTCCTTCTTGAGTTAAAGGAAAACCTTCAGGCTGCTCAATGTAGACTTCTTCTTCTAATTCTCCATTCAGAAATGTTGACTTCACATCCATCTGATACACTTTGAATTTCTTGTAAGCTGCATAAGCCAAAAACATTCTTACTGCTTCAATTCTTGAAACAGGTGCAAAATTTTCTTCATAGTCAATTCCTTCTTGCTGTGAGTAACCCTTACATACCAATCTTGCTTTGTTTCTTACTAATTCTCCTTGTTCATTCATCTTGTTTCTGAATACCCATTTAGTTCCAATAACATTCTTGTCTTTAGGTCTAGGGATCAATTCCCATGTCTTGTTCTTTTCAATCTGATCTAGTTCTTCTTTCATAGCATTAGTCCAACTTTCATCTTCACAAGCTTCATTATTAGTCTTAGGTTCAATTTGAGAAATCAAACATAACTATTTTTGTACCTTATTTCGAGTAAGAACTCCTCTTTTGATGCTCCCAATAATCTCTTCAAAAGGATGATTCCTTAACAAACTCTTGCTAGGTGTCACTGTCTTAGATCTCTCTTCAGATGTAGGTTCTTCAATAACCTCACTGTGGCTTTCATTCAACAAATAAATGTCAGTTTCATAAAACAATTCAGTAGGTCCAATGTTAGGTTTAGGATGAGCTTCTTCATTAGATTCATAATCAAGCATTCTTTCCTAAATTTTGAACTTTTCATCAACTTTAACATTTGCGCTTTCAACAATAGTCTTAGTTCTTTTATTGAAACATCTATATGCTTTTCTTTTCAAAGAATATCCAAAAAATATACCTTCATCACTTCTAGGATCAAACTTTCCAATATCATCATCTCTCTTTATATAACATTTGCTTCCAAAAATTCTAAAATACTTAACTGAGGGTGCATGTCCAAACCATAATTCATAAGGTATCTTGTCTGTGTCTACTCTTATTTGTACTATGTTCATTGTATACACTGTTGTGTTCACTGCTTCTCTCCAGAATATCTTTTCCAAATCATTTTCAAACAACATAGCTCTTGCTACTTCAGTCACTGATTTGTTCCTTCTTTCTGCAATGCCATTTTGTTCAGGTGTTCTAGGGGATGAATACTATCTTTTAATGCCATTTTCTTCACAAAATTTGTTAAACTCTCTAGAAGTAAATTCTCCACCTCTATCAAATCTCAAACATTTAATCTTCATTCCAGATTCATTCTCAAATTTATTCTTAACAATCTTAAACTTATCAAATGCTTCAGATTTTTCTTTAAGAAATGCAATCCACATCATTCTTGTAAAATCATCAACAAGAATCATAAAATACCTTTCTCGATAGAATCCTCTAGTCCTAGTAGGACCACTCAAATCTGTATGAACAATCTCCAGCTTCTCTGTAGATTTAAACTTCTTACTAGGAAAAGAAATTCTCTTTTGTTTAGCCATTACACATTCTTTGCAAATCATGTTAGTAGGCTTCATAATTTTTGGTAAATCTCTTACTACAAGTGTAGTACTTACTTTCACAATGTTATCAAAGTTTATATGACAAAACCTTCTATGCCATAACCAACTATCATCAATCTTAGTAATCAAACATGTCATCTGAGTAGGATTCAATTGAAATACATTACCTCTGGTTCTAGATCCAGTTCCAATCAAATTTCCATCTTTATCCTTTATCACACAAGTTTTCTTAGTAAACCAAACTTGATATCCCTTATCAACTAATAGTCCAACACTCAAACGATTATGTTTCAATCCATCCACAAAATAAACATCATCAGTATTAATCTTTCCATCACTAGTAATAGATCCTATATCTTTAATCAAACAAGGTGCATTGTTTCCAACTCTAACAACTCCTCCATCATATTCATTCAACTTTATGGTAGCACTTCTTCTTTAATTGCTACAAATCCTATGTCATCATTATTTTCAATATCACTTTCACTTAAAGTTCTTTCTATACTAGCTTCAAGATCTTCATCATTAGCATAATAACATTCCTTAGATCTTCTAGGTTTGAAATTGCTTCTGTACTTTTTAACTCTCTTAGGACATTTAGATGCAAAATGACCATATTCTTGACAAGTCCAACATTTAAATATTTTCTTACCATCTGGTTCTCTTTTCACAAGCAAGGCAATACCTTCTTCAATCTTCTTGTCTTCTTCATTTCTAGATCTGTTGCTACTAGCATAATCTCTACTCACACTAATGCTTCTTGACGAAGTAGGGTGAACACTAAGAGCACTGAATGTTGTCTCCATTCTAGGTAAGTCTCCTGATAATCTCAGGTTCATTTCTACTACTTCCAATCTTCCAAGAAGAGTTTCTCTTATAAAGTTTGTTGTACAAGGTATCACTTGTTCAATCATCTGTGTTGTCTGCTTAAATATAGGAGTCAATGTCCTAAGAATTTTCCATATCACTTCATTCTCTGTCTTTGTTCCTCCACAAGATTTTATACCTATAATGATTTCTGACATTCTACCAATATAACTTCTAATAGATTCATCTTCCAACATTCTTATATCTTCAAATGCACATATCCAATTATGTAATCTAACTCTTTTTGCATGTTCATCACCTTCAAAAGTAGAGTGTAAAGCATTCCAAATTTCATGAGATTTTTTCAAATATTTTACCTGACTGTACTCATTCTCTGGAAGTGTTGTCAAAAGTGCTTCTCTTGCAAGTATGTTACACATGAATAGATCTCTCTCTTCCGCAATACATGTTTCAAGATTGTCCTCTTCAATGATAGTCTTATTATTCTTTGTAATCAACCAATAACCTGGTCCTAAACATAATAGGTGTGTCTTCATCTTTTCTTTCCAACTATCAAAATTTACTCCATCAAACTTAGGGCTTTCTTTCCTGAAATTCACCATGGATCTCCTTAAGCTGTTAAACTTCTTTTTCAAGGACCTACCACTCTGATACCAATTTTTAAAAAGTAAAGTCCACCAAGATAACTAAGAGGGGGGGTGAATCAGTTATCAGATAATTATAACTTTTATCATCTTCAACAGCATTAAACCATATAAGAAATATAATTACCAACAATAGAAAGATATTCATACACAATAACACAATGACACAAGATATGTTGACTAGGGAACCTCTTGATCAAAGAGTAAACCCTAGTGGGAATGATGCCCACAAAAGATGCACTAATATGAATATTCCTTGTGAGAGGATGGACTCTATTCGGAGTCTTATGAAATACATTTAGTACATATGAATCCATGTTAGGAGATTTTGAATCCCTATTAAAAGATTCTAACCCGGTTAAGAGTTATGGAAGACAGAAGGACCCACTACCCAAACAGCTTCAGGGTAAGATCACTGAACACACTGTCCAAATAATCTTTGCATTACTCAATAGAATAATATGTTACCTCTTCTCTGACTATGCCAAACCACACTCACTATTACATCAAATATCAATTTCAAATCTTTGTACTTTGCATGTCTTCCTTCACAAATTCACTTTCATACTTATCTCTTTTCTTCACTTCATGCATACAGCATCACACACAATCGCTACTTCCATATCAAAAATACATGCTACTTCATACCACTACATTACAACAAGGAAATACATTCCTTCCTTTATACCAAACTCAAATAATTACAAATGAGTCAGCATACAATTACAAAATAAAAGTTTCCACACGCTACACCAAAATTACACAAAGCTGTCAGCTTCCAAATACAATAAATCTTCACTCGTGCAACCTCAAAGTCTATGCTATCATCCATGTCACTACCAATGTGTCTTCAACTTCCCTTTAACTATGCAAAACTAGAGTCCATCCTGATTAGGAGATATCATCCGATTTCCACAAACCGCTACTTAGGAACACTGCCTGAATACTGCTTCCACCAAAATGATCATAACTTCCATGAATGAATGAATTACTATTTGCACTCTTAACCATAGACATATAACATATCAAAGAGTATAACCTCAACATTACATAGTTCCAACTACAATAACCCACATGCGCTAATCCAAACTCTGTCTGCTTCTCTGCAAGTCTTCGGTACATCACTGTGTTGACATCAATGACAATCATAGTCATGAATGCAACAACAACTACTACAAAATGTTTGCCAAACATTTAGCATTCATTCCTAATAGAAGTATGGGGAATTATGTACCAGGAAAGTAGCATAAGAGAAGCTGAGGAAAGAAAGCAAGAGTAAGAATATATTAGAGGATGTGAGAGACATTCTATAGCAAGTTTTACCAGATGTTCAAATCAATTAGGATACACCCATTTTGGACCAACTTGCAACTCTTGCCAACCAAATCAATGCCCCATACATAGATGTTGAGAAGAGTATTGAAGAAAGGGTAGAGGAAAAGATACAAGACAAATTAGTAGAGAAAATTAACCAAGAAGTTGCAATTAACAAAATCAAGCTTTCTGAGGTAATCACCGAGCTACAATCCATTACTCAAAAAATAATGAAAATTTTGTTTCAATTATGCACTATGGAAACTTTCACTACCGAGGTCAGTGAGAAGATAAAGAAGCTAGATGCATACATCTTAGTCGGTGCTAATGCATCTCTAACTGAGCCAAATCCTTTTCCCAAGCATATTCTAAAATTTTAAGAATTAAGGTGGTTGAGAGATGATTTGAGGAAGCAAGAAAAGATAAAATAAGTGACCAAGTCATCGAGCTGCAAGTCGAGTTGCTTCCACACCTCAAGATAATTGAAAGACACATCATGAAGGCACAAGAATTAGTTTCTACACTAGAAATATATGTGTTGAAGAACATTTTTGATATGCATGCACAAGTCGGTCTTGAGCACCTTGCTCTTACCAACTTGAAAGAGGAATGGGAAAACCTCTTAGATTCTTTGATGAAAACCCATAAGAACATTTTTTATAAGTTGTCAGTACAAAATTTTTCTTTTGGCATTAATCTCAAAAAGGAGGACATATAATGTATATGTCAAATGTACTTTTATATGCCAAGTGTACTACACACATATCGGAAGCATGCACAAAGGGGGATTTTTGTAGAAGAGTTTTGTATATGTATATGTATATATGAAGTTAGAATATTTTGAGATATTTTGACTTATATAGATTATAGTTTTTGATACTAATGCCAAAGGGGGAGATTGTTATCTCTATTTGAGCATTATTGTCATTAGTATCAAATTAGATCAGTCGGTAGAGGATGGAATAAGAAGCTATAGTATGCTAGTTGACTAAACAAACAAAGCTTTCATGCCCGAGAATTCACAAGGCAGAATTGAGAGCTAAAAGTAAATATGTTTAACCAAGCACCAGAGCATGTTTACCGAGTACCGAGCGTCAGTAAACACTGAGCAGACTACACACTGAATATCAATGTATTCACCAAACAGTAAAGAGTGTGTTTACTGAGTAATTCAAGAAATGACATAGTAATTAGTAATAGTACATTTATCTATGAAAACAGTGCACACGGATCCATAGAAAATTTTACCAAGATCAAGGCTTATTTATTATGGATGTAATCATTAAATGTTGTGATGATTCCTATGTAATAGTTAGATCTAGGTTAATTTTGTACACCATAGATCTTAAGTTTTCTAAGATGTTGTAAACCTAATTAGGTCATAGTAGTCATAATAGTTTACTATATAATTGTAATTGATGTCATTTTGACAAGGATCAAATATACATGACAAGAGATCATGAAGTAGTAGCCGCCTATCAGGAAATCATAATTCAGACAAGGTTTACAAGATAGAGTAGTTATCAGAAACATTATTCAGCTTATTTAGAAACATTCAAGGCTACCAAGAAGATCAGAGAGAAATTTACTACACATCAAGGTGATATTTATTCAGTATATCATAGATCTTATTCAAACAAAGTAAAGTTTTCATTTAAAAATATTTTCTATTTTTGTCTAATCATTATAGCAGAGTTGTAAAATCTCCTAATTGAGTAGACTTAATAGTCTGATTGTAAATCTCTTAAGCGAGTGCACACTTATTTTGGTGTTACTAAAATCCTCTCACAAGGTAGATCTAATCAATCTTTTTGTTACTCCCAACAGGGTAAGATCATCAAAAGTGATCACACTTGTAACCTTAACCGACATACTTTATTATTTGTAGTAGTGAATAATTTGTGGGTGTCATCCCCACCATAGTTTTTACCTTCTAACAAGGGTTTCTACGTAATCAAAATACTTGTGTTAAGTGTTACATTTTATGATTGATTTATTGTTTGTTTTCATATACCTTACATTTGAAAAGTTATTTGAATCTATTGTTGACTTGGTGGTCAGCACCTCCTTGGAGATTCATGACATGGCTTAACCACCTCTCGTGGATCGAGTTAAATCTGACATTTGTATCGGGCATTGATAGTTCAAGCTTTTGGTGCAATGGAAAATGATTCCAACAATTGGTATCAGAGCCTTGGGTCACGGGTTTGAGTCTCCCTTCAGTGGATGTTGAAGGCTTAGTCGGTGCTGAGAGGGAGATTGTTGACTTGGTGGTCAGCACCTCCTTGGAGATTCGTGACATGGCTTAACTGCCTCTCATGGATCAAGTTAAATCTGACATTTGTATCAGGCATTGATAGTTCAAGCTTTTGGTGCAACAACAAATGATTCCAACATGTATGTTACAAATAATGAATTCAGTTAAATAGATAGACACTACCATTGTAGATTGTATATTCAGTAAAAGTTTTTGAGGGTATTGATTCACCCCTCCCCTCTTAGTACTTTATCTTTCCTATCCTAACAAAAACTTGAAAAATTTTATCCTACCTCACACCTTCACTGAATTCTTTGGTAGAGTTGCCACCTCTTTCTAGAGGACAAGTTTTCTATAGTTGAAAGTTCCTTTCTACTCACACTTTCTCAAAAACCAACATCAACACAACAACACTTCACCATCAATGACATAAGCTCAAGTAAAATTTCCTTCCTTGACCAAGAACCACATCACAAGGGCTTCAAATCTAAAAATTCTTCATTTCTTTCACTTTAACAATGCAAATAGAGACCTTCAGAGTCACCACTCACACTTCATGATACAAAATATTTTCTCAACATGGACAAATTTGGACTAGATTGACACTTGAAGAACATCAACAGATTATCAAACCACCTTTAGAGAAAAACACACTTTAAAATGGGGAAGAAAACTTAAAACTCAACTCTACTCAATAATGTAGAATAAATTTAACAAAGAAAGGATAAGCTCACTATAAACTTTGTTATAACAACTTTTCATCAAATTCTCAAGTTATTGGTGACATGGATGGGCTAATAGGACTAGGAAACAATTTTTTAGCAAGGCAAGGAGACACTCACTATAAACCTTTGTTGCAACACTTTAAACACTAGAGATTCCTACATAGATAAATAAATTCTTTCAAATCTATCTTCCAAATAGAGTCGACACTATGTTGGTTCCTAGTTGGATAGGGTTTACACTACAAATTAGCTATCAATACTCTTCAACAAATTCTATGGAGAAGCCAAGTCCAAGTAGAAAATTTGTAAGAGAACTAGACCAACTAAAAAGGAGAAAATCCTTCTCCACTTTAGGCTCTGCAAAACCAGGGTGGTTAGACCTCAATGTCCTTTAATACACACTTTACAAACTTATACCATGGCATTGTACAAATAGATATGTCTCATATAAGGCATCAAAACATGATAGGGAGATACTAGATGAAGGATAATCATCCATTGAACATCAACCTACATGGAACATGAGACAGGGTAGGACAATAAACTCTTTATAAAAGGAAATAATATTTTATGATTTAAAATAGATTTGTAGCAAGAGAACAAAAGGAATATCAGCAGACAACAAATACATAAAACCCCACAACTAGCTAAGATCGGTGCCTCATCCTATTTGGCCATGGAGTCAATAAGAAGAATCACATCATATGAAAGAGTTCATCAATAGAAAATAATCTATGAAAAATTTCATTAGAACCTCCTTTAACTTTAACCCCAAACCAATGTACTTATCAAAATCCTTTCACATAACTAGTAAATCTTTAACTTCTAACAAGCATTTAATTGATTCATTTAGACTAAAGCATGAAAGAATGGCCACATATCTCATAACAAGACACTAAGAGAGAATACATCTTTATTTTAATCCTCTTAAAACTTAATTAGCTTGTACAATGGAGATAACTGAACCAACATTGTATTTCATCACAAGACTCATGCTATTTCTACCATATAACATTGAATACAACTAAAGACACAGAGAATAGAAAAAATAATTCAACAAAGATTCATAATATTTCTCTATGGAAGATTTATAAGACTACCCATAACCAAAAAACTTGTTACTTGAACCAGATATGTTTGGAGACAAACAATGGTCTCTCAAAACAAAGGAGTGGAACCCTTAAATAAGAAGAAAGATAAGAGTGTATAGATATAAGGAAGGACTCAATTTGATTTGATACTACCACTTGTCTATCTATAACCTAAATTTTTTGGAAAAAATCTTCCTTCTAGTAACCCTAATCACCCTGGAATTAAAAAATTAATTGGAATGCAACAAGCTTCAAGTCAACCGTAAAATTATCCTGACAAGATTGATACACCATATTTGTTAGAATTTAATCTTTCCTTGGTATATATTTGTATTTAAAGGATAAACCAAGGTATCCTATTGTATTCATCCTCTAGTCCAAGTGGGAGGACATGTCATATTTGTAATTTCCTTTATTAAGGAAAATAGATATTCCTCCTTATGAGGAATCCTACACTTGTCTCACACACTAGTGAAATGTGGCATTCACAAAAATGGGAGTTACAATGTAACTTCTTTCTCACATCTCTATTAAGAGATGGCTCTCCTTCTCTCATCTCATGAGATTCTTCTTTTTCTTGATTATTTTGTATGAGCTTTGCTCTCTCTCTCTCTCAGGCATTTGTTGCCACTTTCATTAATATCACGGGGGTTTTTTTATGCTTTTTCCCCTTCAAAATCTTGTCTCCTTTGTTGCTTGATTTTGGTGAATGCTCTTAATTTTTGCATTAATTCATGGTAAATCTTCTTATTCCTAAGCTCATTGATTAAACAAGTTCTTATTTCTCTCTATATTTTGTTATTATTTTAACATGGTATCAGAGCAGGTTGGTTTAATCGTGTATTGAGTGTACAGGTGAAGGAGCTACCATATCTTGGAGCACTCCAATATCGGAGACTCTTGAGAGATTTTATTGCTAATATTTTTTATTTTTGTCTAATCTGATTAAGAGGACAAAATTGAAAAAAAAATTGGGTTTGGTTGGTTTACCGCCAAACCTGGTTTATCTATTTGGGTACATTATTGATCAAGAAATTAATACAACAATAAATATATCAAAATATTGATTTAATATTATAATATTCTCAATATTATAATATTATATTTTAAAAGTATTTAAAATTTTATTCTAGTTTTTTATTTTCTCGGTCCATGCATGTAAAGAATTTTTTATTCAGTTCTTGTAATCTTCTAACTTTTGGCAAGCTTTCTTTTTTATAACGGTTGTGCAGGGATTAGAATCTAATAAGCCAAGAATTAATATTCCTTTTTTCAACTTCGTATGCATACTTTCTTAGCTCAATATCGGTTGGTATTATCATTGTTTCTAAATTTAGTTGCATGTGATCTTTTATTCCTTGTCATTATTGGTTTCAGTTGCAGACCTTTTTTATTCCTTTTGGCATGTGTTTTCTTTCTTTTTCAATACATATCCTTGCATGCGTTCTTTTCCTTTTCAACCTTTTTTTCCTTCAAATCAATTTCCTGCCTTTGTGTGTGTATCCTGAGCAATCCATTTAGATTCCTTGCCGCATGCAAAAGGATTTTTTTGCGAAGCAATGCTTTAGTTGTTTCACTGAAAGCTATTAATTCCTTTTGAGGCCTTTGATATCGGTTTCCATTGCTCTTCCTTTGCAAGATTTCCTGAATTCGGTGTTTATTTTATGTCCTGTGTAATTTTTTTCATTTTGTGTATTCTGTAAAGGAGTATTATTCCATATTAAATACCAGAAAGGTATCTAAAGAAGCTTATGCTTTTCATTTGTAAATCTGTTTATTAAAGCCACTTTCTTTTGCCAATTTGTTTAGTAGTCGATATTTTTTTGCATTCTGATCTGGTTTTTTTTCAATTGCTGTGACTGTGATATATAGAAGGGAGTGTGCACTGAAGTATACACACACCATCTTGTCATTGGCTGGTAGTGTGTACTTTATGTGCTATTAGAAGATGACATTTTTGTGTTTTGGGAGCATGGTTTTTCCTTCATGCATAGTTGCTTTTTTTGTTATGTCATTGGTTGTATTGAGTTCTTTTTCCTGTATACTAAGGAACCAAAGTTTTTTTGTTATTAAATCCTCAGTCTGTGTTTTTTATTTTCAATTTTCTTTATTCCCGTACCTTGTTTTGTAGCAATGGATAGTTAATTTTTTTTTCGTAAATGAAAGTCATTTTGTTCTGGTTTTTTTTTCTCTCTTCGCTCTCTATTCCATTCCTCCTCTATTTTCCATTATCCCTTCTCAGCGAGAAATTGTGGAAGCTTCCTATATCCTTGATCTCGTCACTCCGAGCATGCTTTTTACAATGCGAAGGATCATCTGTTGCTCTTCCCTTGGCCTCCACTTGCCTCTTCCATCACGGTAGTGCGCTAATTTGTCTTCATTTCATTTGTGGGTCTAGTTTGGTTTTTTTCATAGTCTCTCACTCTCTTTATTGCCTTGGGTGCATTTCACCCTCCTCTAACCCTACAGCAAACACCAACATTGTTTCTCTAGGGCTTTTCCATCTCCAGCCTCCGCCAGTTTTTTTCTTACGCACTGTCTTAGCCTTCCCTTCTCTGAGTTGCTTCTTTTATTTTATTTCTTTAATCTTTTATTCTTTAGTTTTTATTTTCGTTAGTGTCATCGAAATCTCTTAAGAGTCATCGAATTTTTTATTCTTAGTTTCCTATCTTTGTATCCTTATTAGTAGCGGCTCTTTCCCTTTTTTTCATTTTGTTCCCCTCCTATCGGGCTCCTCGTCTACTTCCTTCAGTAGGTCCTGCTTCAGCATCTTATTTTCTTTTCTCTTTCTTTGCTTTTGGTCTTTTCTTCTTTGTCTGGCTCAACTCCTTACTCCTCTTTAGGATCTCTTAGTTCTTTAGTTCCTTTCTATTCTATTTGCCTCTTGTTCTTGCCATTTTTTTAATTAATTATATTAGTAGTTCTTTTGGTTTTTTTTTAGGAAACCTTGCATGTAGAGGAATTTTTATCAATCTGTTTTACGAATTTCATAATTATAGAACTTTTAATTATCATCTTGACATTAAAAGTTCTATAATTTCTTTTTTAGCTCGTGTTGCTCTTGCTCAATCATATTGAATCTAATTAATGGTTATGATTAATTGTAGTTGGTGAAATTATGAAATTACTCTGACTTTATTTAGCTTAGCATATAAAGTTTTTTTTGTTGTTGTTATATCCTTTTTTATTCGTGGGTTTGTTCTAACATCTTATTTGGTTGTGGTGTTATTCAAGTACTAAAGTTTTTTTGAGTTTCATAATGTTCTTTTATTTGCAAATTTCAAATCAAGAATTTACTCGGTTAACCTTTTTTCCTTGCAGGTCTTATACATGTTTTTATTTACCTCTTTTAATATATCAATCTTCTAACTTTTCTTGCAGGTTATAATGTTTTTTTTATTTTCTTAGGTTGTTCATATATATTTCAGTTGTAAAGTTTTAGGTTGTATTTGTAATCTGGTTAATCCTTTCCTTGGCGCTTTATTATATTCAACTTCTCTTAGATGTTATAATTGAAGTTTTTTAGCTGAAAAAGTTTTTTAGTTTCTTAACATCTATTTTGCAGGGTTGTGTTGTTCTGTTATTAGGTTTTTTTAGCTTTGCATGCAAAAGATTCTTGTGTTATCTGTTAATCAATAACAGCTTAACCGAGATCTGTTAGTTTTTTTAGTACTTTTAGTTTCAAGTTTTTCCCTCTGGTTGTTACTTTACCTTGCATGCCTCATTAGCATAAGCTTTTATAGCTTTCTGCTATTGCATGCAAGTGTATATTGTCTGTTTTAAATTTCTGAATTCTGTTAATTTTTTCTTTGTTTAGAAATTTTTTATCCATGACCACCCTGATGCCAGAAATAAAGTTAACTAGTACAAACTATCATGCATGGAAAACACACATGACCTTCATCTTTAGATTCCATCATATTTTAGATATTGCAACTAATGCCAGTTATAAACTAGCAACCTCTGCTCCTCAAGCTGACCAAACTGCGTGGTAGACCAAAAATGAGGAAGCACTTGGTTTAATCAGGATTTCCTTAAGTCTTGAATTGTATGTCTTAATTTCTACTTGTACAAAAGCCCATCGGGCTTGGGACATCCTAAAAAATACCTATGATAGTGCAGATGAGACTCAAAAAATCTAGCTTCAAGACCAACTTGAAGACCTTAGGTATACTGATTTCAACTCTGCTGATGATTTCTTGCTCAAGTTTGATTCCATTAAAGTTTTACTAACTAGTTTACAAGTTCCTCTTTCTGATTTAAGGATAATCCACATAATTATTCATAAATGTTTGCCTAGACAGTTCCAATAGTTTATTACAAATATTTACTCTCAATTAGCTATTCCTTCTTTAGCATCTCAACTAACTTATGTTATCTTTCAAAATATGTTGCGTCAAGAGGAAGCTAAATTAATTCAGTTTGGCATACTTAAAACTCACGAACATGCATATGTCTCTCAAAGTCACAATAATAATAGATCTTCCAACACTAATCAAAATAACCAAAACTATCAACGATCTAACAATACTAATAATTCAAATAATAACTCAGGCCAACAATTTAATGATCATTACAATTCTAGGCCTTCCAGTAACTATCATAGTAATAATTAGTCAAATAGGCCTCATTGCACCTATTGCGGTAAAGATGGTCACTTAATTCATAACTATTTTAAGAAACAAAAAGATGATCAACATAATTCTCCAAATTACTCAAATAGAAAATCTAATGGAAATCAATCTCGTTCTACTTTTACTATCTACTTTAATTCTTCTAAACCACCTAAATGGATTATTGATAGTAATGCATCTCAACATGTTCAATCCCATAAGGAATTATTTGATCCTTTGCAACCTGATTCTATAAATATTCATGTTTCTTTAGCTGATAATTATTGCTGTCAAGTTGAAGGAACTGGGAAAGTTTCTATTCCAAATGGTAAATTACATGATGTGCTTGATGTTCCTGATTTGCAAGCTAACCATATTTTTGTTCCTCTTATTTCTGCTCCTAACATTAAGGATAATACTAATGATAATGATGTACACAAAGCTAGTAATGGTACTCCTAATGATTTTGTTCCTTCTAGTAGTAATAGTGATAATGATGATGATGGTAATAATCTGTTTACTCCTCCTTGCTCTCATGTTGATGATATGTTTGACCAAGAAGAGGAAATTATATCTAACTTTCTTAATGCTACTTTGCAAGATATGTTTATTACTCAAGATGACATTCATGATGATAGTACTAATCCTATGATTGTTGTGGAGGTTAATGGTAATGATGCTTATATTAACTCTCCTATTAATACTTCATATTATGATGAATACACTACAGATTTGTCTTATGCAACTAAAGATTGCATTTCTGATTCTATGACTCATGATTCACATTCTGATGAATATGTTACAAATTTGGTTTATGCAACTGAAGATTGCATTTATGATTCTATGACCCATGATTCACAATATGATTTTTTCCAAAGTGTTACTGATTCAGCACTAGGTGATCTCAATGACAGGCACTCTACTAGTATTTTTTGCCTTATTGTAGGCTCAAGTGTTGATCCATCTTCATCTCTATTTTCTATGGGAAATGAACATTTAGAATGTATAAATAGATCTCAATAATTTCAATGGTCTCTTAAAGATTTGGGCTCCCCTCAACATGCTATTCACTTTGCCAAAAGTCCTATGTACCATTCAAGCTTCAAAGCACAAGTTGAAGACATGCAAGATGATCAAACCAAATACATCCTAGTGAAGACTCTTTCATAAGAAACATCTCAAATTCATTGTAAACATTTGGGTTTGATACCTATTGATGTAATTACCCCAAGTAAAGATTAAAGGGGGGTGTTAGAATTTAATCTTTTCTTGGTATATATTTGTATTTAAAGGATAAACCAAGGTATCCTATTGTATTCGTCCTCTAGTCCAAGTGGGAGGACATGTCATATTTTTAATTTCCTTTATTAAGGAAAATAGATATTCCTCCTTATGAGGAATTCTACACTTGTCTCACACACTAGTGAAATGTGGCATTCACAGAAATGGGAGTTACAATGTAACTCATTTCTCACATCTCTATTAAGAGATGGCTCTCCTTCTCTCATCTCATGAGATTCTTCTTCTTCTTGATTATTTTGTATGAGCTTTTCTCTCTCTCTCTCTCTCTCTCTCTCTCTCTCTCTCTCTCTCTCTCTCTCATTCTTAAACATTTGTTGCCACTTTCATTAATATCACGGGGGTTTTTTTATGCTTTTTTCCCTTCAAAATCTTGTCTCCTTTATTGCTTGGTTTTGGTGAATGCTCCTAGTTTTTGCATTAATTCATGGTAAATCTTCTTATCCTAAGCTCATTGATTAAACAAGTTCCTATTTCTCTCTATATTTTGTCATTATTTTAACAATATTACATATTATTATTACACACAAGCTAGTAGAAGTAAAAAAGAATTGAGTTGTGCCTATATTATGACCCTGATAGGCATTATGTACCTACAGTGTTGACTCATGTCAAGGATTTCATGGATCTCTGCAAGTGCGTGTTTATTGATAATGCTTCAGAAGTGGCAAGGATGCAAGATTTTATTTATGTCATCCCCTTCCTCTTGAATGCTTCAACACCACCTCCAAATAGGAACATGAATACCAATGAGGTCATATCGACCACTTTCTCATCATGTACACCTCCAAGAAGATACCATGAGTAAGGCAAGAAGCGTTATCCTTGTGGATATGGAAATTTTAGCACATTTAGCCTTTAAATATACCTTTTTCTATCACTCCCCATTTAAATACCCCTCTACCTATGATACAAATGACTCCATCTTTTTATCCTAATAAACCTCTTGCAACTATATCTTGACAAATTTGGACATGTTCTAGAAGTCACTTGCCTTCTTTAGAACATAAATCTCTATTACTACCTGAATGATGAAATCTATTAGGATAAATATGTATAACTTCTTAAATCTGCATATGGTGGAAAGAATTCCCATGATTGTACCTTTTGATCACCATAAAATCACTAGTATATAATAATGGTCTACATGAACTTTCCCATTATAGTATCAAAGTATTCTATCAGTAAATCTGTACACCTAAAAACCCTTTGAGTTACCCTATGCAAGTGACCCTTTGAATCTTGTGCACATTATAACAAAATCCCCAAAAGGATATCCTAAAATATCCTCATCCCTCTCTAAAAATATTTGAATTACCGCCTCCTAAGAGATCCCAATGGCAAGGTATCCTACCATTACTTCAGCACTTAGTCCTTATCACCAACCTCTTGCCTCATCTAATTGGAGATACTAGATGAAGGTTGATCATCCATTGACAATCAACCTACATGGAGCTTGAGATAGGGTAGGACACTAGACTCTTCATAAAATTAAATAATATTCTAATATTTAAAATAGATTTGTAGCAAGAGAACAAAAGGCATAGGAGTAGACAAAAAATACATAAAACCCAACAACTAGCTAAGATCAGAGCCTCATCCTATTTGTCCATGGATTCAATAAGAAGAATTCATCAATATAAAATAATCTATGAAAAAATCCAATACAACCTCCTTTTACCTGTAACCCCAACCCATCCTACTTATCAAAATCCTTGAAAATAACTAGTAAATCTGCAACTTCTAACAAGCATTTAATTGATCCATTTAGACCAAAGCATGAAATAAAGGCCACATATCTCATAACAAGACGCTAAGAGAGACTGTTTATTTTATTCCTTTTAAAATTTAACTACCTTGTACAATGGATAGAACTGAACTAACACTGTATTTCATCACAAGACTCATGTTGTTTCTACCATATAATACTAAATACAACTAAAGACACTGAGAATAGACAAAAGGATTCAACAAAGTTTCATAATATTTCTCTATGGAAGATTCACAAGACTGCCCATAACCAAAAAACTTGCTACTGGAACCAGATATGTTTGGAGCCAAAGAATGGTCTCTCAAAACAAAGGAGTGGAACCCTTAAAAAAGAAGAAAGATAAGAATATATAGATATAAGGAAGGACTCAATCTGATTTGATACTCCCACCTATCTATCTATAACCTAAACTATTTGGAAAATATCTTCCTTCTTCTAACCCTAATGACCCTAGAATTCCATAATTAGTTGGAATGCAACAAGCTTCAAGTCAGCCCTAGAATTATCCTGACAAAATTGATACATCATATTATATATTATTTTTACTCACCAGATAGTATAAATTGACGAGAATTGAGGTAATGCCTATATCATGCCCTAGATAGGCATTATGTACCTGCAGAGTTGACTCACGTCAAGGATTTTAGGGATCTCTGCAAGTGCATATTTACTGATAATGCTTCAGAAGTGGCAAGGATGAAATATTTTATTTATGCTGGTCCCTTTCTCTTGGATGCTTCAAAACCACCTCCAAATAGGGACATGAATACCAATGAGGTCTTATGGACCTCTTTCTCATCCTCTACCCCTCCAAGAAGACACCATTAGCAAGGCATGGAGCATTAGTCTTAATGGATTTGGAAATTTTATCACATTTAACCTTTAAATATCCCATTGGCTATCGGTCCCCATTTAAATACCCCTCTGGCTATGATACACATGAATCCATCTTTTTATCCCAATAAACATCTTACAACTGTATCTTCACAAATTTGGACATGTTCCAAAAGTCACTTGCCTTCTTTAGAACATTTATCTCTGCTACTACCCAAATGATGAAATCTATTGGGATAAAGATTTATAACTTCTTAAATCCCCATATGGTGTAAACAATTACCATGATTGTAACTTTTGATCACCATAAAATCACTAGTGTGTAATAATGGTCTACATGAACTTTCCCATTTTAGTATCAAAGTATTTTGTGAGTAAATCTATACACCTAAAAATCCTTTGAGTTACCCTTTGCAAATGACCCTTTGAATCTTGTACACATTATAAAAAAATCCCCAAAATGATATCTTGAAATGTCCCTATCCCTCTCTGAAAATATTTGAATTAACACCTCTTGAGAGATCCCAATGGCGAGGTGTCCTGCCAATACTTCATTCCTTAGTCCTTATCACCAACCTCTTGCCTCATCTAATAGACCATCATTTTCTTCCCTATAAGTAAATGGATAGTCAGAAACTCCCAAGTCACCACTCCATTGTCCAACAACACCTTTGATACTATTGTGAATTATGGATACATGGAAAGATCTCATGATCTCGCACCATATAAAAATTGATTACTTTCGATCACGGTATCAAAAGGACCATTGATCCCTTTCATTCATTAACCACCATCCACAATACAAACTCATTTTCCTAACATAAAATCCAATCACCTTTTTGATCGAGTTAAAACATCATCATTGATTTTACCCTCGTGCCTAAAGTTTAGTACATAAGTTAAAAATATTTTAACTTTTCTCATTTAACAATATTCGTAATTATTATTCATTTAGCAATCAACTACCACTGTCTATCATCAACTGTCAGATCGTCATGGGCCTATATATTCATCTATTGGTAAACCCAGGACACATGTCATCATTTTGTGATCTAGTACCAAATAAACCTTGGTCACCTTTGATCCCAGGATCATGAGGACTGTTGATCCTGGAAACACTTTACTTTTTGAACATCACTAAGACAGAACATCTATCAAGCATATGATAGATGGAAAAAAATCATCCTCCCTTGATCAGTCAGATCCATCTTATGACATCATCATGGGATCATGAAGTGAATGGGAAAACAATGCACATCCTATCATTTGAAAAGGTAAAGGTTCCCACTAAATACGAATGGTTAACGCATTTTGTTTAAATGAAAAGAAAAAGGCCATGATCAAGAATAAGGCAATTAAATGCACAAAGGTCAGAACAAGGAACACATTTAAATATTTAAATGGAATTGCCACAATATAACCATGGTGATCTCAATTTTTTTTAGAGAACTAATACAATCCTTGCATCATGAGTCAATCAACAGAAGTTACCAGAAACAAGAGAGGAAAATGCAAGATCAACCTTCAGTTATCATGAAATCAAGTATAATGAATATGCAACATGTAGTCTTACATTCAAGGCATACAAGCCTATTTGAAACCTTTTAGAGGTTATCTTTTTATACTAACAATTGTTACCTTCCACTAAAACTATTTCTTCTTTCTAAGAGACTTCTACCAAGGATCAATTACATCATCTTATAAAGCCTACACACAAATGAACTCAGTCTGAGAAAGATTACATTCTCCATGAATAGGAAAACATACTACCTTATTGGTCAGGACTTAAATCATAAGAATCTCTCACCACAAGATGTAATATAGCATACAAACCAACAATAAAGTAGGCCACAAGCTAGGGAACATTGAGATAAGAGCCACAAATCTTCATCGATTGGGAAAATCCTTCATGAGATTAGAAAATATAGACTGGTCATGAAATGTTAAGAATAATGAAGTCCCACCAATAATCCAAGATATCTCAAAAATGAAGAAACCAACCAAGGTGCAAACCTAAGTAAAGGTCAAACATGATTCCACAAACACTCCATGGGGTGTGCAAAAGAAACTAATCCAAACTGAAGGATCACTGAAAGAAACTAAGAGACTGCCAAACTGAAGAAAGGGAAATAAAATATTATTGGTTGATGTAAGATTTCCAAGAAGCCAAGATGCTCCTGCATTAGACACTTGAGATTATAATAAAAGTGAGCCTCTCAATTTTTAGGGACTAAAGAAAAACCAATAAGGTCAACCTTAGCCTGATAAATCCATGAAGAATCTTCAACCAACCTATCTTTCCCTTTCACAATTTACTCCTTGTATTGTCCACCTTTGGTACTTCTGCCAATTCTATTGTCTAGAATCTCATTTATTTGATTCAAATACTTCTTAGGATACTGTTGTGAAACATATGACCCATCAGATTCATTAAAAATTTTCTAATGATACTCATAAAATTCTACAACATTGAATAAAGGCAATATATCCATATCCTCTGGCAACTCCACTTCATAAGCATTCTCTGAGTCAAATCTTCTCAAGATCTTACACGGTCCAAAATTCATCATCTCTAGCTTATTGTAAGTTCCAAATAGAATTACACCCTTCTTCAAATAAACCATCACTTCATCTCCCTTTGTAAAATCCTTATATCTCCTTTTATATTTTTCTTTTCCTTATATTTCTGGTACATTTTCTCCAAATGTTGTTTAACTTCAGCATGCAATGCTTTCATAACCTCTACAAATTATTCACCATTTGCACTCCTCTTAACCTCCAGATTGATATCCCTTAAATTTTACACTCCTTTATGATTCATATCCATGACTATCTCAAATGGTATCTTCCCTGTACTCCTATTAACTGAATTGTTATATGCAAACTCTTCTTGTGCTAAAACCAAATCCTAGTTACTAGGCTTCTCTCCAACCAAACTCCATAACAAATTCACCAAACTCTTGTTTAGTACCTCCATTTTTCCATCTTTCTAAAAATGAAATCTAGAGCTAAACTTCAATTCATTATTCATCTTCTTCCACAATTTCCTCCAAAAGTAACCAACAAACTTACTATCTCGATCTAAAACTATACTCTTAGATAACCCATGTAATCTTACAACTTCTCTGAAAAATAATTCTCCTACATGTACAACATCTATGGTCTTCTTACAAGGAATGAAATGTGACATCTTATAAAACCTATCCATGACCATAAATATTGAATCATTACCTCTTTGTGTCCTTGGTAACCCAAGCAGAAAATCCATGTTAATGTCTCCCCATAGTCTAGTTGGTATTGGAAAAGGTGTATATTATCTAGTGTTTTTACTACTTCACTTAGCAACTTGAAAACTCTACAACTCTTAACAAACTTCCTAACATCCTTCTAAATATGAGGCCAAAAATAATTCTCATTCACCAAAGTCATTGTCTTTCAATACCAAAATGTCTAGCTAATCCTCCACAATGTTTTTCCTTCATCAAATTATCCCTCATTGAACTCCTAGGAATACACAACTGAGATCCTTTGAATAACATACATTCCTGAATGAAATACTCAAACCACTTTCTTTGATTAGCTATAATAGGTTCTTTTCAAGATCTCCAAGGTTCTGCAAAATCATTGTCACCCTCATACAAGGTCTTCATCTCATCAAACCCTAATATTGCACCTTTCATCTCTGTTAGTAAATTCAATATTTTTCTCAAGGTATCAACAACCTTATTTGTCTTACCACTCCTATGCTTCAACACAAATGTGTAGCTCTAAAATAATTTGACCCATCTCATATGTCTTTGATTCAATTTACCTTGACTAGTCAAATATTACAATGCTTGATGATCGGTGTACAACATAAATTATTTAGGCAACACATAATATCTCCACTTATTTAGAGCTTGAACTATGAAATAAAATTCCTGATCATAAACTGAATATCTTCTCTTGGTATCATTCAAATTCTCACTGAAATAAGTAGTAGGTCTACCTTCTTGAGTTAACACTTCTCCAATTGCATTCCCACTTGCATCATAGTCCACTTGAAATACCTTACTGAAATTAGGCAAAGCTAACTGTATCATCTTAAAATGGAAGCACTTCCATGGTAAGAGAATTTAGCCCTCCGAGTAAGTGGTTTGGGGTCGTGTTGAATGCCTTGAATGGATATTCAACTTGGATCTAGCTTTTCCCCCCGTTTTACCCCATTTTCCACTTCTTCCTAGCATTTTCCTAGCATTCTGGACTATGAACCTGAGGTTTTTGACCCTAAGGTCAAAGTCAAGCTTATGGGGTCAAAGTTGACCTTGATCTTGACTAGGTCAGGATCGACCTCGACCCTGACCTAGTTAGGTTTGAGCTCAATCTTGACCCTATGGTCCAAGATCTTTGGGGTTTGCTTCCAGTTTCAGGATTTCATCAAAATCTTGCATTTTCCCTCTTCGGGGCCACTATTTCTCAGATTAAGTGTCAAATTCTCAAATTAATATTTGAGGTGGACCTTTCTCAATATTTGTATAGGATTCCTAATTTATTATTGGAGATTAGCCTTTCTCAATTTTTGTGCCTAATGCTCAAATTGACTTTGGGGTTGGCCTTACCTCAAATTTTGTAACAAGGCTCTTAAATAATTATTTTATTTCTATATTAAGGGTGGTCCCCTCCTAGATTTTTGTGTCAAGACTTTAATTTAATTTCCTCTCCATGTGCACCTCTCTAGAGTTTTGTGCCATGGGCCCTTAATTATTATTTTCTATGAGGCCCCTCTTGTGCCCTAGATAACTATAAAAGGGAGCCTTCCTCTCTCATTTTCATCTCATCCACTTTCATGATCAAGCCATCAAGTTTGGCAATCCATCTCTCAAGCTCTCAAGCAAGAAGATCAAGCATTCAAAGCCTTCAAGCATTCAAGATCCAATTCATCAAGGAGATCCATTAGTAGCCATTGAAGGATTCAAGCTCTATGGAGCTCTCTTGTTGAAGATTTCTCCATTTCCATTCAAGCCTCTTCCAAATTCAAGATCCATTCAAGATTGGTGTTGAAGATCTAAAGACAATTGATTGGAGACATCCTACATTTGATTCTACATTCATCCATTCTTGTGGATTCAATGATTTGAATCCTCCAAAAGGGTTTCAACTCAAGCAAGGTGAATTGTTCCATTTACTTTGTTTATCCCAGCAATTTCAATTCAATTTCAACGTTAATTCCTAAATTGGGGTTTGACAAAGGCAAACCCCTTCCCCCCAACAAACAAAACCATTTTTCTTATAGGTACAAGTGCAGAATTTTAGATTTCAGAGTGGATTTGAATACCCTTTTCACTGAACTTCTGAGATTCACGAACAAAGTCAAAATTGACCTTTAGAATAAAAATGTACATCCTGACCTAGTCAAGTACAACCTTGATCCTGACCTAGTCAGGTACAACTTCAAACTTGACCTAGTCAGGTACAACCTTGATTTTGACCCAATGTCGACCTGATTCAATCTCGAAAAAAGATTTTTGGGTTTTGTAGATCTCGCAGTTTCGATTTGAAAACGCAAAAATCAACTATTTTTGAGATCGTTTGACAGGGTTTTCAGCTGATTCTTTTTCAGAGGTAAGTACCTTTATTTCTTAATTTCAATATTATTCATCTACATTTACTTTCTATATCAATACAATTTCATGTAAGTGTAAAATATTGGCTTTGGGGTCTCTTTTATGTGCAAGCCATTGCCCTAGGACCCTATACACTATTTTATCCTTTACACTAACATAGGTTTTTCAGTTATCTTTTGTTTTAGCAATTCAAAACTCCTTTGTTCTCCATGTGTCCACTTGAATTTCTTCTTATCCCCTCTCTTTGTCTCAATCATAGGATTACAAACCGAATTGAAATTCCTAATGAACTTGTTAGATAACTGAGGGGGGGGTGAATCAGTTAATTCCAATTATCCTATAGTCCCAAACTCCTAGATGTATATATTCAAACTTTTCGATCAATTTAATCAACTTGGTAAGCTATCAATAATAACTTTCTATTCATCTACTGAATATCAATATAAATAATACTATGTTTACCGATTAAACCAAATATGAAATGTGTAACATAAAGTAACAATCCAATCACATCAAATACACATAACACGTAGATTTTAACGTGGAAACCCTGCTAAGGGAAAAACCACCTGGGACCGATAACCCAAAATATTTCACTCTTCTGAAGTGAGCTCAGAGGAGCCAACCTTGTTAAAGGTTACAAAGCACACTGTGAGGTGTGACCTGGTTAGAGGATTTATCACTAATAGTTAGCTATTGACCAACATTCACTATGAGGTCAACAAGAAAACCAACAACATTCCTTGAATGTCATATTAAATAAAAATAAGACTGTTAGGTCCACTCGGTTAAGAGATTTAGCTGAAACAATGGTTAAACTGATACAGTAACATGTTATCTCTATTTGAGCATTAAGGTTGTCATTAGTATCAAAGATGATCAATTGGTTACCTATGCTATCTAGTCGGTAAAAGAAAGTATTGCAAGCTATACATGCTAGTTGGTTAACTACATAAGCCTTCACACCAAGTTATCTCAAGGTAGTACTAGGAATAAAAAGATAATAGTTCTAACCAAGCACCAGAGTAGTTTTACTAAGCATCAGTGTACACTAATATCGAGCGTCAATAAACACCGATTAGACTAGACACTGAGCACCAATGTAACTACTAAGTAGTATTGATAGTATTTACTGAGCAATTCAAGAAATGGCATAGTAATCAATTTTGGCACATCTATCTATGCAGACATTTACAACATAATCATAAAATGTTTTACCAAGATCAAGGATCATTTATTATGGATGTAATCATTAATTGTAATGATGATCTCTATTTAGTATCTAGATCTAGGTTATTTTTGTACACTGTAGATCTTAGGGTTTTTCCTAAGATATTGTAACCTAATTTTGTTAAGCGGCAATAGAAGTATTCTATATATTTGTATTTCATGTCATTTTGACATAAGCTTGACAAGGGATGATATGTTTGGTATGAACAAGGAAAGGATATCTTGAAGAAAGAAGCCTACTTCAAGACATCAATTATCAGATAAAGAAGTTCAATATACAGAGACATTCAAATTAAGCAGAATTAGACAAGGCTACCGAGCAGTACAGAGATAAGATTTTCACATATCAAGGTGATATTTAGTCAGTACTTAATAGATCTATTTCAGACAAGGTTAAGTTATCATTTGTAGATACATCCTATTATTCTCTAATCATTGTAACTGAGTTAGAAATATCTCTTAACAGAGTAGACCTAACAGTCTTTATTGAAATTCTCTTAACCAAGTACACACTCAAGTAGTGTTGTTAAAATCCTATAACTAGGTAGATCTAGCTGATCTTATTGTTACTCCCAATAGGGTAAGATCACCAAAAGTGATCACAAATTTTATCCCTAACAAGAAAACTTTATTATCTATAGTAGTGAAGGATTTGTGAGTGTCATTGCCACCATAGTTTTTACCTTCTAACAAGGGTTTCTACGTAACCAAAATACTTGTGTTATGTGACTAAATTGTTATTTATTTTCATGGAATTTACCTTTACAAGTTAATGGAGTGAATGATGCATACAATGGTTTCAGTTGGGTAGACTAGTATACTACTATTTGCAGATTGAGTTTCAAGTTAAAAGTTTTTGTGGGCACTGATTCACCCCTCCCCTCTCAGTATCCTATCTCTCCATTCCAACATAACGATTTGATTCAAATACAACTAATATTTGTAGATTTTCAGATCTATGCTAAGCTCAAAATACCTCCTCTAATTAATAATCACTTCAATCCTTCATCTCTTTCAATATATTCATCTTGGTGAATTATACTCTGTCGCTCGGTAATGCATGTAGTTCTGCTTGGTTATGTCTGTAACCAGTTTGATCAGTAGTGCATAAAAATAGTCCTTCCACGTAAATTCTCTTGCAGAGTCAATTATCCCAAACTCAATAATGAATCTCATGTCTCTTTATATAGACATTATAAACCATTTTCTTCTCATCTATTAGATTTTGCCTCTTAATCTCCATCGTTCATTTTTCCTCTTCAAGCTTCCTCAGTAGATGTGTCAATAACACGTTTCATCCTTATCCATTTGATCAATCTTGAATTTTTTCAGCCATTAGATCATCATAAAAAACTTTATCTTTTACCTCAGAATCATAAGCAACTTTCCAGCTCATCAATTCAGTCAGTTGTTATAAAATTTAATTGTTTCTCTTCCTCGGTTAATATAGAATGTGTTGGTGAATACTAACTCAGTTATTACTTTCACTCGGTATACACTACACTGGCTCGATGCATACAAAAATCTTCAATTACCTATTAGGAATAGTCCCAAGAGATAACTGAGAGGGGGGGTGAATCAGTTATCTACAAGATTCAATTCTTTATCCAATTAAGTACAGAATAACATTTAGCACATACACAATGAGATAACACTTAAACACAACACCACAATTTTGGTTACGGGGAAACCCAAATAGGTAAAAAACCCGGTGGGAATTAGCACCCACTATAAACTACACTAGTGTATAATGATCCCTATTAGAAGATCTTACAACCCTGTTAGGAGTTGATCCTTACAATGCAATAAGTATAGCAACCTAGTCAAAGGTTGGACCCTGTTAGGAGTATTTTACAAATAACCCTGTTAGGGGTGAGGAATCACTATCCAAGAGCTCACTTCTCAAATGAAGAAGGCTACAACCTTCTGGATATCAGATACACACTATATCTATATTTTGGTGAACTGCATATTAGACCTACTATCTTTATTAGTTCCAAAGTATAGCACACACTTTCTTCTCTGTCACATATACCTTCTATTGATGGCACAATACTTTGCACTTACTGCTCTGCTCTTTTTTTCACTTCATTTTATTTTGTTGCCATACTTAGAAATCACAAATTGACTGGCTATAAGTATCTTTCTCCATATTCAATTCGGCCTGTTAGAACCTTCTTGAAATCATATTAGAAAAATGATGCAACTCTCCAACAACATCTCCAACGGTTACATCAACCATGCAACACTAAAATGACTATGTAACTTCATGTGAGTAGACATAACGCTTCACACTGTCAGCTCCACCAAATCAACTAAAACTTTAGTCTAATCTGAAATAAATTATGCGCTCTTAAACAAACATTCTCAACTCATCACCAAACATGCATATCAAAATGAGAGGTGCAACTGCTGGAACAATACAAACACTGTCGGCTCTACTGAACAATCTCAGGAAACTGTAAATGACAAATGAAAACATCACAACTCAACTTCTACTGCACAACTAATTTTGTGTCCATGGACATAGCTTCGTAAACATGTCTAAAACACAAATACAAATGTGCAAGGCTCCAACATAACCACATTGAACATCACATATAGAACTCTATCTATAACATTGTCAAGAACACTACTGATACAAATAACTGCACAATTGTTTGTACTCATAATCAACCTATGTAATTATGATATCATGTTGATAACATATCCAAGCAACATATGCTCAAGGCTCTCTATCTGTAGCTTCAACACACATTGCTTACCTTATGTTGTCATCAATGACAAACATACAATCAACACTAGCTTGCTGGCGAATCTCCAACAATCTCCCCCTTTGGCATTGATGACAACATATGGAATGAAAAATACCACCAATCCAAAAGTACAATATTATTATAACATTCTCCATTTCCTCAACAAAACTCCCCCAAGGATAAATCCTCTAACTACTACAAATACTCCCCCTTATTTCATACTCTTGTTTGTTTTTTATCTTGTTTTTCATGACTATATATATAATCCCCCTTTGACATCAATGGAAAAGGGCACCAAACACAAATAAGAAGATGTACTACTCCTAAAGTAGAGTAGTCAACCATTCATAAGTCACTGAGGACTGATGCACTACTACATATTCTAATCAGATTCAAAGAAGGGAATTACTCCCAGCTTCTCCCTGAGATACTCAAAAGTATCCTTCGGCACAGGTTTTGTTAATATGTCTTCTATCCATTTTTTAATGCTCACATAATCCAATTTTACTTCTTTTTCTACAACTTTCTCTCTTAGGAAGCGATATTTTATCTCAATATGTTTTGTCTTTGCATGCATCATAGGGTTCTTTGACATATTTATAGTGCTAGTATTGTCACAATAAATAGCAATATGATAGTCAATCTAAATTCCAAAATCTTTAATCATCTGCTTGATCCAAACAATTGTAAAACAATTTAATGTTGCTACCACATACTCTGCTTCTATTGTTGACTAAGAAATTCAATTTTTCTTCTTTCTTGTCCAAGTAATAAGTCTATCTCCAAGAAATACTGCTCCTCCTGAGGTGTTCTTCCTATCATCAACAAAACCTTCCCAATCTGCATCTATGTACACATGAAGTTCTACATTCTCTGAGTTAGGATACCATAAGCCATAGTCTATAGTTCCTTTCAAATATTTGAATATCCTCTTGACTTCCATTAGATGAATTTGTTTAGGTTCAGCTACAAATCTTCTAACTATATCAACTGCATTAAAAATATCAGGTCTAGATTGAGTAAGATATATGAGTTTACCAATCATAGACTTGTATAAGGTCTTGTCAACTATTGTAGAATCATCATCTTTTGAAATCTTGCTTCATGTTATCATAGGAGTGTATACTAGCTTGCAATCCTCCATCTTGAATTTATTCAATATCTCTTTCACATATTTAGACTGATTTATGAATATACCTTTGTCTGTCTATTGCACACTCAATCCCAAAAATTATTTGATAGGTCCAATCATGCTCATCTCAAATTCACTCTACATTTCCTTAGCAAATTTTGCACTAAGCTTATCATTACCACCAAATATAATGTCATCAACAAAAATAGCAACTAGCAACAATCCTTCAGGTGTCTCTCTTATGAATAAGCTATAATCTTCTTCTCCTTTCTTGAATCCAATCTTAGTCAAGTAACCATCTAGTCTTTCATACCATTCTCTAGGGGCTTGCTTAAGTCCATAGAGGGCTTTCTTCAGTCTACATACCATATCAAGCTTATCTGATAAGCTGAATCCTTCAGGCTGCTCTATGTATACTTCTTCCTTCAACTCTCCATTCAAGAATGCTGATTTGACATCCATCTGATATACCTTAAAGTCTTTAAATGTCGAATAGGCTAGAAATAACTTTATGGCTTCCAATATTCTTACAGAGGAAAATGTATCAGAATAATCAATTCATTCTCTTTACGCATATCCTTTACATACTAATCTTGATTTGTTCCTTACTACTATACCATCTTCATTCATCTTGTTTTTGAATATCCACTTGGTTCCAATCACATTCTTGTTGCTAGGTCTAGGGACCAGTTCCCATGTATCATTCTTAACTATCTAATCTAGCTCTTCTTTCATTGCTTCATGCCAATTTGAATCATTACATGCATCTTCAACACTTAAGGGTTCAATTTCTGAAAGTAAACATATCGCTCTATCAACTATTGAACTCTTTTCTTTTGATCTTGTCATGACTTTTATACTATGATCTCCAATTATATCTTCCTTTGAATGGTACCTAGATGTGAATTTTGGAACATTAGGTGTGAATCTCTCATCTATCTTTTGTGTTTCTTCTTCACTTGTTTCAGGGTCGTTGAATAATACATCAATGTTGTCAAACATTTCTTCAACAACTGCTTCACTACTGGTAGGTCTGGGTTCTTCTTCAATCATAGGTGCATAATCATGATATCTTTCTTGAATCATAAAATTTTCATCAATCTTTACATGAGCACTTTCAATGATCTTCTTCAATCTTAAGTTAAAACATCCATAAGCTTTTCTTTTAGTAGAGTAACCAAGAAAAATACCTTCATCGCTTCTTGCATCAAACTTGCCAATAGCTTCATCTCTCTTGATGTAGCACTTGCTTCCAAAGATTCTGAAGTATTTCACTGTAGGTACATTACCAAACCATAGCTCATAAGGTGTCTTGTCTGCGCCTGGCCTTAATTGAATTCTATTGATAGTATAGACTATTTTATTGATTGCATCTCTCCAATAGGTGTGTGCCACCTTTCCTTCAATCATGATAGTGCGTGCTATGTCAAGTATGATCCTATTCCTCCTTTTTGCAATTCCATTCTGTTGAGGGGTTCTAGGTGCACTTAGTTATCTCTTTATCCCATGTTTTTCACAATACTCATAAAATCTGTCAGAGGTGAATTCTCCTCCTCTATCTGATCTCAAACACTTTATCTTTAATCTAGTCTCATTTTCAACTTTATCTTTGAATATTTTGAACTTCTCAAATGCTTTTGATTTATCTTTTAAGAATGCAACCCACATCATTCTAGAATAATCATCAACAAACAAAATAAAGTACCTTTCACCATAGTATGATCTTGTTTGAGTTGGTCCACATAGGTCTGTATGCACTAGATCCAATTTGTTCTCTATCGAATTATGCTTGCTTATGAATGAATTCCTTACATGCTTTCCCATCACATATTCCTTGCATATTGTATCAACTGGCCTTGCAAAACTATGGAGGTCTCTTTCTGCCTTAACATTGCTTATCTTTACTATGTTGTCAAATTGATGTGACATAGTCTCTTATGCCATAACCAACTCTCATCTACTTTAGCAACAAAAAAAATTGCTTCTAAATTAAGCTAAAAAACATTACCATTTGTCTTTAAACCTGATGCAATCATTTCTCCTTCCTTTTTATTAATGATGCACTTATTCTTTTTGAATTCCAACTGATATCCTTTGTCAAGCAATTATACAACACTAAGTAAGTTATGTTGCAAAACATCAACATAAAGAACATCTTCAGTGTTGTTCTTTCCATCCAAAGTGATAGCTCCTCTACCTATGATAGGTTTAGGAGTGGTGTCTCCAAATCTAACCATGCCACCTTTGTACTTATCCAGATCCACAAATCTATCTTTTTCTCCTGTAATGTGATGTGAACAACCGTTGTCAATGATCCAGTCTGTCCTGATGTCTTCTTGTGAAATCAATGCTAGCTCTTGTGCTTTTCTCACATCTTCCTTATCCATTTCATCATATATTTTTTCTATTTCTTCAATTGAAACAAATCCAATTTCATCCTCTATTGAATCTTCAGCTAATACTCCATCTTCAGCATAGTAACATTCTTTATACTTAGGCTTGTAATTTTTGTACTTCCTGACTCGTGTAGGACACTTAGATGCAAAATGACCAATCTTGTTACATGAGAAACATTTGAATGGTATTTGACCTTCATATTTTCCTTTTCCTTTTCTTTCCTTCTTAGAAATCATAGCAATGAAATCATCTAGTTCTCTTTCATCATCTTCATCATCAAAATTACCACCAGAGGTGTTCAAATATTTCTTACCATGGACTGAGGCTTTGAATGTTGTTTCACTTTTAGGCTTTGTCTTCAATCTTGATATCTCAAAAGCTAAAATCTTGCTAATTAAGGTCTCTCTTTCGAAGTCTTTTGTGGAATGCATGGTCTCATCTAGGATTTTTATCTTGTTGTCATATTTTGGTGTCAAGGTAATCATCAACTTATCCATTATGTCTTCTTCCAAAATTTCTCCACCATTATTTCTGATTCCTGCAACTGCTTCATTAATCCTTTTATTGTAGGTTCTGATGTTATCATCAAGTAGTATCTCCAATATATTGTATCTTTTCTTTCATGTCTTTCTGTGCGCATTCTTGGCTTGAATATCTCCTTCAAACATGTCTTCTAGATACTTCCATATCTTGTAGGCTTTATCTACTTTCTTGATCTCTGAAAACTCACTTTCAGATAAGGCGCTAATAAGGGCTTCTTTGGAAATTGCATTTTGAGTGAACAATTCCTTTTTCTTCAAAGTTGCATCATCTTTTTCAAGATTTGATAAAGAAGGAATCTAAACTTCTCTAGTAGCTACTTCAAAAATTTCAAAAGTAGTGCACTGCAAATGTGTCATCATTTTGTTCTTCCAGTCTAGATAATTCTCTCCATCAAACTTAGGACTCTATTTTCTAAAGAATGCCATCTGATCAACCTCAAGCTATTAAAATTTCTCTCTGAGGCACTTGGCTCTGATACCAATTGTTAGGAATAGTCCCAAGAGATAACTGAGAGGGGGGGGGTGAATTAGTTATCTACAAGATTCAATTCTTTATCCAATTAAGTATAGAATAACATTAAGCACATACACAATGAGATAACACTTAAACACAACACCACAATTTTGGTTATGAGGAAACCCAAATAGGTAAAAACCCCGGTGGGAATTAGCACCCACTATAAACTACACTAGTGTATAATGATACCTGTTAGAAGATCTTACAACCATGTTAGGAGTTGATCCTTACAATGCAATAAGTACAGTGAATTGGTCAAAGGTCAGACCCTATTAGGAGTCTTTTACAAATAACCCTATTAGGGGTGAGGACTCACTGTCCAAGAGCTCACTGCTCAAATGAAGAAGGCTACAACCTTTTGGATATCAGATATACAATATATCTATATTTTGGTAAACTGCAAATTAGACCTGATGTCTTGATCAGTTCCAAAGTATAACACACACTTTCTTCTCTATCACATAGACCTTCTACTGATGGCACAATACTTTGCACTTACTTCTCTGCTCTTTTTTTCACTTCATTTTATTTCATTGCCATACTTAGCAATCACAACTTGACTGGCTATAAGTATCTTTCTCCATAATCAAGTCAAACTGTTAGAACCTTCTTGAAATCATATTAGAGAAATAATACAACTCTCCAACAACATCTCTAATAGTTACATCAACCACACAACACTAAAATGACCTCACAACTCCATGTGAGTAGACGCGATGCTTCACACTGTCGGCTCCACCAAATCAACTGAAACTTTACTCTCAAGTTGAAATACATTATGTGCTCTTAACTAAAAATTCTCAACTCATCACCAAACATGAAACCAAACACACATATCAAAATTATAGGCCCAACTGCTGGAACAATACAAACACTATTGGTTCTACTGAACAATCTCAAGAAACTGTAACTGACAAGTGAAAACATCACAACTCAACTTCTGCAGCACAAATAATTCTGTGTCCAAGAATATAGCTTCATAAACATGTCTACAACACAAATACAAATGTGCAAGGCTCCAACATAACCACATTGAACATCACATACAGAACTTTGTCTATAACACTGTCAGGAACACTATTGATACAAACAACTGCACAACTGTCTATACTCATAATCAACCTCTGCGCTTATGATATCATGCTAATAACATATCCAAGCAACATATTCTCAAGGCTCTTTGTCTATAGCTTCAACGCATGTTTCTTACCATATGTTTTCATCAATGACAAACATACAGTCAACACTAGCTTGCTAGAAAATCTCCAACATTACCGACCACATAAACTTGTTCAGTTATGATCTTCAATAGATAACAATTTCATGTACTACAATAAATTCAACAATATGAATCCATAGAATCATCAATAAGTTACCCAATTTATACCTTAGCCATATCTCCATATCCATCTCATCTTCATGTAGATATCTCATTCCTTTACCATTTTTCTTCCTCAAATGTTTGTAACCATCATGATAAGTATAGTCAAAACTAGTTGACATCAATGACAATACATATTGACTGATTTAATTGACTTACATATCACTTTAATAGCTAGGTGATCTCTAATAACTGTCTTTCACTTGTCCATTCATTTCATCAATGTATTCAATCAGTTTTAGACTATCAGAACTTTTGGTAGAAACTATCCAATCCATGAAATGATCTTACCTCTCCAACACTTTTAGGTGTAGGCCACTCAATAATTGCCTTAACCTTTTTGAGATCCATCTTCAACCCATCTATTGAGATCACAAAACCCAAGTACACTATCTCCTCTTTCATGAAAGAACACTTTTTTATCTTTATCAACAACTTCTCTTCCCTTAATCTCTGCAACACTTGTCTCAGATGTAACAAATGATCCTCTCTAATCTTACAAAAAATCAAAATGTCATCAAGATAAACAATTACAAACTTACCCAAGAACTTCTTCAATACCTCATTCATAAGTCTCATGAAAGTACTTAGTGCATTGGTCAATCCAAAAGGCATCACCAACCACTCATACAATCCTTAATATGTCTTGAATGTTGTCTTTCATTCATCACCTTCCTTGATTCTAATATTATGATAACCACTTTTAAAATCATTCTTTGTTAAATACTCCACTCCACTCAAACAATTGATTAGATCATTCATCCTAGGTAAAGGAAACCTATACTTTACTATGATCATATTAAACCAGTATCTTATGATCATCCTTTATTCATGCAATCTAATAAGGCTTTGGATGCTTCAACCTCTATAGCATCTTGTTCACCAACTCCTCTGAAGCTAAGTTTTTTGAACTTCCACTATCAATGATTCCTTTGCAACATTTCCTTGTAACTTTTCATCTGGTCTTGAACAAACTCTTTCTCAACAACTTCTCTTGATCCATTTCCTCATGACATAGGGATCTCCTCACCATTAGTGCTTCTCCATCCTTTGGTTGGCTCAAAGATTCAGTATATTCCTCCCCTACATAAGAAGATATACCCTTGCTCTCAATCCTCTTATTTGAATTTCCTTGGGTACATTTAAAGGCTTCATGTTCTTCTCCTCCACACTTACAACAAGTTCATCTAAATGATCTACTACTTGATCCTCCTCCTCTAATGAAAATTTTTTCATCTCTTTGGTATGAAATTTTTTCCTTAGATTAAGCTTTACCTTTTTCTGAATTTGAATAAGAGCTTCCTCCTTCAAATATCCTTCCCCTTTGAACTCTTCCACCTCTTTCTCTTTGTCTTTGCTCTTTCATTTTGTTCAATTTTTCTTCATCTTTTAGGGCATATTGGTAAGCCTCTTCTATATTCTACAATTTAACTAGAATAATTTCTTCCTAAATGGGTAAGTGCACCAAGCTGGTGTGCAAAAAAGTGGCCACATAAAAAAAAAATCATAACCCGCTTGAGTTATTTGAAATTCAAAATTCGTAGGCTTGGGAAAAATGAGCCTTTCCCAAGCCTCATCTAAATATTAAAATATTTGGGTTCTCCATAACAGGTGCGGGTTATGAAGAACCAAATTTTCCTCATAACCTGTACAGGTTATGAGGAACATATTTCATATCCTCTACTTTAACATAACCTATACGGGTTCTATAAAAATAGGAACCTAGGAAGGGAGGGAGGGGAGAGAGAGAGAGAGAGAGAGAGAGAGAGAGAGAGAGAGAGAGAGAGAGAGAGGTGGATCCAAGAAGAGAGGGAGAGAAGGGGATAGGAAGAGAGGGAGGAGACAAAGAGAGAGGAGTAGAGGGTGAGAATAGGATAAAGAGAGCCCTAAGAGGGGGAGAGGGAGATAAGAATAAAGGGAGAGAATAGGGGATAGGAAGAGAGGGAGAGAAGGGGATAGCGAGATGGGGAAGTAGAGAGAGAGGGGATAGGGAGAGAGGGAGGGAAATAGGGAGAATAGGAGAGGGAGAGGGAGGGAGAGTGAGAGAGAAGGGTATAGGAAAGGAGAGATAATAGGATAAGGAGAGAGGAAGGGAGAGAGAGAAAGAGAGAGAGGCAAAAATTTATACAGACATATATGCATATATCTTTGTTTCAATATATGTATATAAAACTATAGATATGCATATACACAAACATAGCTATATATTATATACATAAATATACATAAATTTAGTGTATTCTTAATTTAAGACCATATGTTTTTATTTATTCATAACATGTATGTGTTCTATAAAACATAAATTGCATGTTTTTAAATCTCCAAAATACATAAGGGTTTTGAAAATTTTGAAATGTACCTTTTTCTTTTCCAAACCCGAGTGGGTTATGATGGACACAAAAACCCATATGCATTTTAGGCTTAGAAAAAGGGTTAGTAAACAATCCTAAGGCTTGAAAGCCCATTTTCCCTCCATTTTATTCCCTTTACACATTTTTTCATCTTCCAACATGAATTCTCAACTTCATCATCATCACATTTACAAATGATCAATAAGTGGGTATCTCTAAAATTACCACCATAATCTCACACATCTTCTCATCTTTCTAACCATATAAAATTTTTAATTTTTGGACAACATTAACCTAGTGAAATTTAATTTTCTTTACGAGTGTCTTGACATGCCTCATAGACATATGTCTACCATTTTTTTAATAACTTTTTATCTACTCAACCAATTGAAAAAAAAATACATATTACTATTCTACACTTGAATCTATACACTTTAAAAAATGAAAATTGTATTTTCGATTATATTTATGCAAATTATGCCTAGGGCATGAATAGGTACAAGATTTTTAGGATGTGATCACTTAAAAAAATCATTAAAAAAAAGTACTCAACATAAAATTAAGAAAAAAATACACAACTTCTAGATCTCACTCTTGCCTACTATCCTACCAAATGATTTTAAAAAAAATTAAATCTAACTATATCTTTTGTTGAGCAAACGGAAACAACTATGTTATGTTTTTCTGAAAATATCAGAAACTATTTTTCATGCGTGAAGGGTTTGAGCCTCTTAATATTATCCATTTTTTTTTTTAAATAGTAGTTTAGAAACAAGATTTAGAGTACTACAATTCTTATTTTTTACACATCTTCTAATTTTGAGTGCAGGCCCCTCTGATTTCTCTTTGAAGTTCAGGTTTACCTGATTTCAAGAAAAAAAAAAGTAGCCACTTATACCCCCCTTTTTGCACACCATCTTGGTGCACTTACCCAAATTAAAACTCGTAAACCATTCAAGTATCTAGAAACTCTTTCAACCTCATCATCTGTATGATCAAACCTGATATCCAATCTATAAAATTCCTTGGTATACCCCTTCACAGTAAGGTACTTTTGCTTTACGTATTGCAATTTCTTAAACAAACTTGTTAGCCAAAGACGCTTCAAGTTGTTTCTATTTTAAGATTTGAGGAAATAAGTATTTCAAAAAATACTATCATTATCAAGTGTGTGTTCCTACCATGTGTAGAATTTTTCAAATAAAATGAGGGGATAATGGTACCTTGTCTTTCTCTAAGCCACCTAAATTATTACATTTGTGGGAAACACTTAAGTCTAGTAATATGATTTGCAAGTTGAATTTGATTAAAAAAGGGATAACTTATGGTAGATGGTATAATACTACATGTCAAAATATATCAAACCAATTTATGTCTCATAGGCTATGGCTCACTTCTTGCAAACATACTTGTAATCTTATGCTTGAAAGGGGGGTATCATGCCCATATTCCTTGGTAATGTCACTATCTTTACTCGGTATTAACTATGCATTCATTTAATGAGTAAAGAATGACAAACAATGAGGTCTACCTAAAATTATGATGACGGGTGCTCCCCTTAATACCATAAACACATGTAACAAAAATAGAGAAACAACAACAATTTACAAGAATAGAAAATAGGCTTCTTATTATCTCCACAATTGTGGAATTACAATTTTTTGGAAATACAATATGCAAAGCCATATGGGCATTTTCCTTACAATATTATGCAGGACAAAGCCTCGAATAACTACCCAAAATTGCCCTAGAAAACACTACGGGCCTTCCTTAAATAGGTAGTTTTCCACCACCTGAGAAGGTTCCAAAAATTTAGCCATTAAGGCCGACCAACCCTAGAATTATTTATTTTCATTTTTATTACATTAGAGTTCGCTCAAACAATTTTCAAAACTCAAAAATAAATTTTGAAGGAAATTAATTTCTTTGATTTTAGGTGACCCAACTTCCGGAGACCATAAGTCATCACCTGTTGAGTCGATTGACTATTATGACCCTATTTCAAAAATGGTGCAAAGTGCTCTACAACAATCAATTGGTGCACGTTCCAGTCAGCCGAAGTTTTGACCCCATTCGGAGCCTCTAAAGCCTTCAAAATTGAGTTCAAAATTTTTGTACCCTACTGCCAATACCGAAAATTTTCAATATCTTCAAAACTAAACTTGATCTTGCAATGAAACTTTACTGACTGGCTGATATGACCAAAGTGAACCTCCAAGGAAGAAAATAGAGCATTATGAGCTCAAACAAAAACTTACTAAAAATAGTTAATTCCTAAAAATAGAAGTTCTATACAAGATAGTCCTTATTGAAAAGAAACCAAAAATATTTTTGGGTGATGCAAGATTGCCCTTACACCCAAGATGCTCCTACATCAA
The DNA here is from genome assembly GCA_027943335.1 of Chamaecyparis obtusa. Lineage (NCBI taxonomy): Eukaryota > Viridiplantae > Streptophyta > Pinopsida > Cupressales > Cupressaceae > Chamaecyparis > Chamaecyparis obtusa. The sequence goes on along the minus strand of BSBK01000380.1, from coordinate 3,170,377 downwards.
ATTATATGAGTTGATTATCTCTTAGGACATATAAATATGATGTATATGTAACCTAGGTGCTATTGTACTTGTAATGTGCATATGAGTTGGTGATTATACTACTTGTTAAATTTGTGTATTTGTTTTCACTATGGTACTTGTGATGTGTGTATGACCTATTGACCATGTGTACTATTGATATATGATTGGGCTAATCACTATGATAACTCCTATTTTTAGAATGATATTAATATCTATGTGGTTTTTTGTGTGTGTGCATGCACCCATATATGAATGATTAGTATGTAACCAACACTTAATTGAAATGCTTATAATTGAACTAGGGTGTGATGGTTTTCTAAAAACTTCTAAGGTTTTCTAATTTTTATTTTTTTCAAGTTTTCTAAAAATATATTATTTTATTTGACTAATAATACAACAATTAAAAAACTATAAAACTAAACATATATACTTGCGTAAATAAATTATAGAACCTGATAATAGAGTAATTTTTTTAAAGAACATACAACATACAAGAAAAAATGCACAAAGAAAAGAACAATTTGGTGCACCTAGTATAGTAGCACTGACATGTCGTGTGATGTAGCACACTCATAACTAAAAATTGCCTTGCTAGTCAAGGGGATTTGCTAGAAATGTTGTGTGGAGCCTAGAGGAATAGTTGAAAGTGACTAGATAACTATTTCCTTGGGCTTTTAAACCTTTTCTTGAAAAAGTAGTGAAAATAGTGTTTGATCAAACCTTATGTTTGATCAACCCCTTGCGTCATAGTGTTCAATCAAACATATATGACATCATATGTTAAATTGAACATCTTGAAGTGTATGGGTTTGATCAAACATAGAAAGATAGTTCAGTCAAAAAGGTGTATTCAACAAACATACTTTCCATGTGTTTTCACTGGCCACATGTTATTTCTTTGTGGAAAAAAATGTAATCCACTAATATTAGATCACCCACAATCTCCCCCTCAACATTACATATCAACTTTTAGAAAGTAAATATTTATCAACAAATAAGTACATTGTCTCTACTAATATTGTTGATATGACTAGCCTAAGGCATACGGGCTGACTCCACTTGTTGATGTGACCTTGTCAGACCACTTTCCCATCTAATTTAATATTGTTTGGAAGACAGCTAAGGCTAGGCCTCCAACCATGCAATTCTACTTTAATAATTTTGTCCTTCACCATCCTTCAACTATGGCCACATTCATCGGGTTTGGAACCTTGAGCCTAGACCCACTCAGTTGACAAGTTGGACTCAATGGTGGAATGATGCCATCAGGCGTACGGCTTATTTTTTGTGCATCCATGGCAGACAGTTGGCCAAGTGTCATCGTAGAGCCTATGATGTCAACACCAAAGCCTTACGTGTTGCCACCGAGGCCTTAGCCCAAGATCCTTTCAACCAGAACCTACAACATAATCTTGCTAAGTTACGTCATCAGAAGCAAGTGGCTGACAACCATGCTGCCAGATGAGCCTAGATCAAAGCTTGCTTGCATTGGTTAAAGTTTGGAGACCAAGTTTCTAAAGAATTTTTTACTGCCCTAAGTCCTTGGCATACCAGTATGGGCATAACCAGAATCAAAGAAGGTCACAACCTTCTCACGGAGCTTCCTGATGTTTTGCAAGCCTTTGTTTGTCACCATGAACAAGTTTTTGCTACTCAGGGATATTCTCTAGCCAGTAAAAAAGCTTTTGCTGATTATACCGCGGTGGTGCCATAGTGTGTCTCACCTACCCAGTGTATCTTTTGTGATCAACTTCTTTCCTTGTAGGATCTTCATGAAGTTGTGTTCACCATGGCTGATGATAAAGCCCCTAGTTGTGATGGCTTCCCTTGTGAGTTTTACAAAGCCCTCTGGGATGCCATATGTCTTGATCTCCACCAGGTCTACCTAGAAGCGTTTCATACCCAATCTCTTGGGGATGTCATTAACCAGGGTAATATCAAGTTTATTCCCAAGTCTAGGGATCTGGAGGACATTTTTAACTGGTGGTCCATCACCTTTCTCAATGTCTCCTACAAGATCATTACCAAGGCACTGGCTCTCAAGATCCGGCACTTACTTCTGCAAATTGTTCAGCCCGAGCAAACAAGATTTATTAAGTCAAGATTTATTCTTAACAACATCATTGTTGTGTGGGAAGGTATGGAATGGGCTCGTAAGTCTCACTAGAAAGCCCTTTTTCTTAAGATTGATTTTGCTAACGCTTATGATCGTATTGACTGGCCTTTTATCCTTGTGATGCTTCATGCTATGGGTTTTGGACCCAGATTTCTTCAATCTGTGCAGATGCTCTTCACTAATGCCTCTTCTTGCATTACCATCAATGGACACAAATCCTCCACCTTTGGGCTCTTTCGTTCCATTCAGAAAGGCTATCCTTTGGCTTCGGCCTTGTATGTTTTGGCCACTGAGGGTTTTGGTTACTTGCTTGCTCACTCCATTTCTATGGGTAATGTTCAGGGAATCTACTTGCTAGATTCATCCCAACAGCTGGTCAATGGCCATTTTGCTGACAATTCTTTCCTCACTCTGGAAGAAGATGAAGAGAATGTCAAGGCAGTCTTGCAATGTTTAGACACTTTTTCTCTGGCATCTGGTTTGTCCATTCAATGGCACAAAACCCTCTTCTATAGACAATTGTCTCTTCCCGAGCCTCCCTGGTTTTCTCAATTTGGCTGGACTAGGATCCAGCATGGGGAAATTTTCTGCTTTCTAGGTATTCCCTTTGCATATCAAGGCCACCCTACTGATCTTTGGAATGCAGTTCTTGCTAAAATTGAAAAAAAGCTTACCTACTGGATCACGAAGCTGCTCTCTCTCACAGGAAAATTCCAGATCTGCTCCAAGGTTCTGGCGGCCATGCATGTTTATTACTCCTCTTGTTGGGCTCCTTCCAAAGCCTCCTACAAGAAGCTCGAGAAACTTCTACAGGATTTCCTCTGGGCTTCCAGTATTGATCACCAGGGCTTCCATAGAGTTGCTTAGGATTTTTGTTGCCTCCCAAAAATCTCTGGTGGGCTTGGTTTAATTGATACCCATAAGAAAGGGCACGCCCTTTGTGCCAAGTGGGTTGTGTGATGTCTCACAGGCAATGAGGCCTAGAAAATTTTGCTTTGATACTGCATTTCCTTAGGCTTTCCTCTTCACAAGCCTACCTGGAAGGGGATTGGTTTTCAAACCCTTCTGGTTATGAAGGAGCATGTTTAGATCTAGGTTAATTTTGTCACCAAAAGTATTTGGAGAGCCTAGGAGTCTGTCAAGCCCTAGCTCCATTGGGCAGGGAATAGCTTCCAAGATGGTCTTTCTTTCAATCAGCAGAACATTTGGTGGTCCCCTCTTTTTTCTCAACAAGGGACTCCTCTTGCCAGATTTCAAGGGGTTCGTGCTCTTTGGTTTCACAAGCGTGGCATTCAAACCCCAAAAGATCTTTTTTCCAGAGCCACTATGAGTCTCTAATCTTGGGATGATCTCCAGGTTCAATTTCAGCTCATCCGCCCAGATCATCAGACTTTTGACTTGCTGGTTTTGGCTATCCCGCCTCATCTCCTACATAAATTAGGAATTCAATCTATTAAACCATGGTGGAAGGACTGGAAATGGTATCCTGCTATGCCCTTCACCAGTTACAAACCTAAGCTTGGGTATTCTTGGCGTATGCCTCATTTTCCCATGATTGATTCTCTCAACCAGCATTGGCATCTCTCTTCTTCTCATAAGAGTTAGCACTAGTAAATTTTAGCCTATTTTTCAACGAGGATTAGTCAAAATTTTGATACCAATTGGTCAACTAAATGACCAAACTATTGTCAAAAAAATTTTGTTGCTTATACGATAGGAAAAATCATCGTCAAAATTTCAACATCCATAGTGGTTGAATTATCAACTGAATCATCGTCGAAGCGATTGCTTCAACCTGGATCATACCTTTTATCTATGCGACCAAATCCCGTTGCACTTTTGATGACATGTGGTCAGAATAGACGTCGAAACACCAAAGAGAGTTTGTCTAAAGTTCGATGACATTTGGTCTGAATAGATGTTGAACACATAGCATTCTTGTCGAAAGAACTATTATTTATACATCAAAAAATCAACCAAGAATAATTTTTGGTTAAAATATATATATATATATATATATATATATATATATATATATATATATATATATATATATATATATATATATATATATATATATATATATATATATATATATATATATATATATATATATATATATATATATATATATATATATATATATATATATATATATATATATATATATATATATATATAATCAAATTAAGCATACCAATATTATCACATAAAACATTATGAAATTATGAAATTGTCGTATTATACCAAATACAAATTATGAAATTGTTCATCCTCGTGACTATTTATTCACCCTCTCTAAAATTCTACTAGATATTGTTATCATTCCTTCTAGATAGGAACTTGGTTCGTGATAATCATTAGAAAGAAAAGGAATGTCCTCAAATATTTCATCATCATCTTTGTCATGTATGTCTATGAAAAGATTCATATAAAATATCAAAGCATATTAAGTATACAATCCATTTTTCAAACCCTACAATAGAATGAAAGATTTTTCAATTTTGAATTTGTAAAATATTTCATATCACAAAAAACTAACCAAAGACATATTATTAAATTGTTCATACCTGTGAATAATTATTCCTCGTGTCTAAAATTCTCTTAAACATTGCTAGCTTTCCTTTTGGATAGGTCTTTTGGTTCCACATGCTTCTTTCTGTTTTAAATCTAGAAACAAACAAAAGAAGATAAAAACAAGAAAAACATACTCCATGTCAATAATTTCATTAATTTCATTAATTTCATTTAATGAAGGATTCAAGTTTCATTAATTTCCTTGATATAACTAATGAAGTTTCCAATAATTTTATTAATCTAATTGAGAAAACTAAGCATAAGTGTGAATCCTATATTAATTTTGACTCAAGGGATAGATCATTAATGCACCTGATGGACCATTACACAATATTGCAAAGATTAAAGATAATCTCTCTTAAGGAGTGCTCATAGATCCAACATGCATTGTGAAAGTTATTATTGAAGAACGTCTTTGTACACAAAAATTTGATCATGATACATATGATAAATCTAATGTTGTGATTAAGGTGCATGATGGTTTCACTTGTCCCATCCTAGGTTTAGTCACCCTTATTGTCAAAGTTGGTTTTAAGTCCTTAGATGTTACCCTTTCTATTATCCCTACCTTGGACTTATTTTGTGTGAAATTAGGACATCCTTGGCTCAATGGCATGAAATCTATTCCTTCTATCATCAATAAGTGTTTAAAGTTTTCCCAAAACGAGCAAGTTATAACAATAAATTAGTCTCTTTAGCCCTTAACTAATCATGGGAATCTTACACTGATTACTTTTTGCAATCATGGGAATCTAACAATATTTTGAAGATTCTAGATTATAAGTGGTTATTTTCTATGGTCATATGGATTGATAAGCCATTTAGTGTCAATTTGGATATAACCGGTTGGGTACTCTTAGTATTTTTAATGGTTGTTACGAATCGGGTAGAGGCAAATGTTTTGATATAATAAAAAGTTGTAATCATTGTGAAGTTGACAACTTAGTTGTCAACTCCATGACATAATTAGTATCGATAATTACACTCTTCGAATTTCTGTTTAGATCTTTTTAGTTCTTAATCCTTTCTCATTTACATTCATCGTTCTCAAATTTGTTGTATTCGAATTCAACATTATTTTTAGTTTCGAAAGATCTTTATTTAGTTGGATATGAACTGGTTCTTATTATCAGGTTTTAATGAAAGAACGTAAGTCATGTGAATCAATTTATTTTGGAGTTAAGAATTAAAGGATTCGATAATTCTGTCTGGTTTATGTTTGATTTTCAGTAACAATCCTGATTGGAATGATGGTGGTTTCTTATCTAATAGAAAGTGATTGTAAAAAGCTAAGTGTCAAGTCTTATGAATGAAGGAATCGGGTTATAGAGTGATCCCACAATTGAAGATAGTGTATTTCTCTTGAACCATGAGTAACCGAGCCTCTATGACTACTGATTTAGATGTTACTAGAGATTCTGGTGTTGTTGCTTGGCATTTGGAAGTGAAAAGAGGTGGCTAAGTTGTTTATGTTGTGTGAAGCCGAGAAACTTGTGGTGACAATCACGTTCAACATAACCGAATGGTGCCACAATACACATCAATTACTTAAAATTAAAGGGGGTGAGTTTCTAATCACCAAGAGGATCAGGAACTATAGAACAAAGTGTTCACACATGTACTGGTATCATGATAGCTAGGAGGACCCGTGAGCACATGTTTGTAGCAAGGGGTGATGTTGTTGATGTTCTCATCATTGAGATATCGCAAGATTATAAATCTCTTTCAGCATCCATACAATCGGTTGTCACAATGAAACCTATGATGAATGAAAGTTCAAATTATTAAGTTTGATTGGGCTTATTCACCTTCGGTTGTCAAGCTCTGCATCACTTCAAGTATCAATTAACACTATGAATTATGATCTATGATACCACTTATAAATGTTAAGCTTATCCAATTGATAAGATATATATGACAATATCATTGCTATCTCTAATTTGACAATTGGATATATGCAAGGTGATTAGGTCTATATATAGGTAATGCTAAGATTATCTAGATTAATATGTATAATCTAAAAATAATAATGTGGATATGATATTAAATCATTGTTGTATCTGATGACTTTAGGAATTAAACAAAGTTAAGATATTCCAATTTGCAGATATTCATAGAGATCTCTGCTCTTCCTAAAGTATCGATAAAAGCTATACAATGAACCTCCCTCTGATGATAGAAATGATGTTATATAGTGTTGTGTCTGATATGTCGATATAATCATGTAATTATGAATATGAGGCTCTACTTGATATGGCAATATCATATTACAAGAATGAAATATCCAAGTTGTGATTTTGGCGTTGAAATACGAGCATGACAAGACTTCACAAAAAGAATGAATTGGAAACTTAAGACAGATCATGTAATGCAATGAACCTTTGGAAATATAAAATAAGAAACTGAGTGTTGATATTAAAAGGGCATACATACCAATAACAACAATTGCCCTCACATCATTTCTTCTCATTGCCTCATCATACATTTCCCCAAGTGCACCAAGGACTGCAAAGAAACAAGATAAACAAATCACAAGCATATAGTGATGTTAGAATAGTAAAAGAATACTTTAACATAAGAAAAAAACTACACAATATTAAAACATGACATTGTGCTTTAAAAACTAAAAAGGTAATAATACGAGACCATTCATTAATTAGCTGTTTAAATTTTCATTAGTTGAGAATTTATAGTCATTGTCAAAAGGACAAGAAACTCATCAATGTCCTCGTCATTCCCATGGTTTAATGTCTAAACGACAGTGACATATACAAACAAATCAGTGTTTATAGATGGATTGACAAAGAACAAAGAGGTTTCAAAAAATAGTGATGTGCACACTATCAAAGAACATTGTGGTATTCACAATCAAAGAACAAAAATGTGCTCAAGGTTATAAACCAGTGATTTGTTTTAGAATGTGAAGAGTGTAGTAAGAACAGTAGTAAGTAATGTTGCAATAACAATGAATACAGGACAAAGATGTAATGTAAGTTAAAAAATAGTGATTGTTCAAGGGTTTTTCTATACAAAGTCAATGGTGAACAAACAATGATACAAAACAATGAAATGACAGGATCCATGAGGAAGATGAGTTGTTCACCATTCTTGATGTAGCAAAGTCAACAAGATCAGTCTAAGGCCATAAAAAAAATCAGTCACAATTATCTAGGAACTATGTTAAAGCACTGTCCCAAGAAATGATGAAGGCATGTTTTCAAGAACAGAGATGGAGTCTTTGTTTTGACAGAGGGGCCACATTTTAGAGAGGGATGACAAGAACCAATACAGAGGTATCATTTTATTATTTTTTCATCATGAATATATAGCATGGTGAGTTTGTAAATGATTGTCATAAAGAGCAAAAAAAGATACCTAATAGGAACACAGTAAAGTATCATATGGGGCAAATTAGAGGCCAAAAGGACATCAAGTGACAATCACAAGAACCTTATTGCAAAAATAATGATCAAGTGGGCTTAAAGACAGTGTTGCTATAATGCATTAGCAATACATAACAATGATTAGTAAAGTGTACAAAAAACCAATGATAGAGTGTCGATATGCATAGAGGTCATAATAGTAATAAATTTTTATAACAATGCTTTTAATAAAGCTCCAAACATTGAGAATGCAAGATACCTATAATGATGAACTTCATTTCGACTTGCTAATTGGTTATCACTATTAACTATAAGCTTATCTTTAAAGTTTGAGCTTCACTTGGTTTCGAGAATAGTTTAATATTATCTACTTAACAAGGCCAACCACGTGAAGGTGTAAGCTCATTTGGCCCCTCCCCCCCGCCTAACATCACTCTAAATTTCCCATTAACATCTAATAACATTCATTCATTCATCCATTTTTGAAATATAACATTCAATCATTATAATCACATGATACCATTCATTAACACATAAAATTCATTAACACACAACATTCATGAATAATTCATTAACACTTCAAATTCATTAACACACAAAATTCATGAATAATTCATTAACACATCATTCATCAACATTACTAGTACAAAATTACATCCATTAAGACAATGTTCTTTCATTACCAAAAAATGTTAATTATAATCATTTCTTTTTGGGTTTCTTGCTATTTTTTTTCATGTAATTTCTAAGAGGAAGATCAATGTCCTTGTCATTCCCCTCCTCTACTGATTCTAATGGCAACACATGTCTCCTCCTCATCTGTTCAGGAACAGAAGGCCGCTGCACAAAGGGGGGTTCGTTGCAATAACAACTACGTCATGAGTTAAATTCACACATAATTAATTTAAAAGAACAAAACATAGATTTTCTTTACCTGAATGTGCCACATGATCTACATGGTGATCACTCTGAACATCCTTCGGCACTCGTTTAGCATGACATTTTGTATCTTCTAAAATATACACAAAAAAGGTTACACCAAGTTCAATTTAAGATGTTAAATTATATTAATAATTACATAATTAATTTTAAATAGCAAATGAGAACCTCCATCGACACTACAATGCACATCAGGGGCTTCATCATGCAGCGTATGATCTATGTTACGATTAAGAGGCTGCATTGCAATGTCATGCACATTATTATCAAATAGATTGTTGCTCAAGTATTCAATTTCTAATATATTTTTTGGCATATTTACTTGTTCAAATGATGCCGGAGACTCTTGGGTTGGGCCAGTGGAAGCTTGGTGTAGGCGTTCAGCCACGGCTTGATAGCCTTCCTTGAAGACAATTTTTTTGTGTTCTGTCGTGGTCTCTAAATTAAATTCAAAGTCCTACATTTTTTGATTAAATAAAATTATTTGCATTTTATAAATAATTTTTCTCTGCAATTCGTTTACTACTACTTACAATTCATGCTTTAATTTTGGAATATCCACCAGAGCCAGGTCTATGCTACCCAATCTTTTGCAGCCTAGCTTTTGTTGCCTTTGATGTGTCCTGCAACCTATGAAAAGTTTGAAATATGTTAGATGATATAGATATAAAGATCACTAATTAGTGCATTATTACATTGTACTAGTAGTTAATACTATTGCATACCTTCTCTCATTTGGTGGTGTAATTCCTCTTTGAGCATCCCCTTTCTCCTTTGCATCCAAAATGAACTCATTCCAATCCCTCACTAGAATAAAGGGAGGACGCTCGTACTTTGGGTTATGGACGAGACTCCTTCTATATGAGTCCCTCACAGTCTTAAGATGTTTGCAAAATTTTTCTAAAATTTTATTCTACTCAAAAATATTACTACCAAACTCATGCTCTAAATCTTTAATGAGCTAATCTTTTAATTTTTTGTCTTGCAAGTTCCACCTTTTAAGAAAAAACACAAAATTGTTAGATAGAAAAATTAACTAAAGTTGTGTACCTTGAATATAGTAAAATAAAAGATCTGAATGAAAGGAAAAATATTGTATCAATTAATGATATGAAAAAAAAATAGTGGGATAGGGTTAGTTCACTTATGATGTTCCACCTTGTACGTATGGTGGGACCGAATATCTTTAGTGCGAGGTCATAAAGCGTCTTATAAAATGAATCATTTCTTGCAAAAAATGTCATGGGATAATCAATCCAAAACTTGTTATGAATAGGTAAATGCATATTACAATATAAAAAATAATAATTTTAAAGTACTTGGAAGCTTAGGACATTTTAAAGGAATCAATTCATTATCGTCAATCAACAATGACGTTTGCATAACTCCCGTGCTAGAAAGATAGGTAGATCCAGGAAATGATGGTGAATTATCACCAATACATGTACTCTGATCTGTATCTGGCGTAGCAGACGACACCAGTGTATCTCCTACTCCACAAAATTAATCCACTATGTGATGCACCTAAGATTAAAGTACAAATCATCAAATCATAATTAACACAAAACCAAATATAGAAAAATAAGGATTTACCAGGCATAGACCGTGAAGGCGTCGATGTTTGCATGCTCCTTATTGTTGACATTGCACTCGGCAATCTCTGATGGACATCTATTGACCTCCTAGGAGGATTCACCTGCACTTGATGACCTGAACAATACATTGTTAGCAAAGACTCTAAAATAATAAAAGTAAGAGTTAACTTAAGAAGTTTTTGAATGTTCCAAAGAAAACATTTCTTGTAACTTGTCAACTAAAAGATTATTTTACCTGAGGCAGCTAAAGCTCTGCTACTACTGGCCTCACCGCATTATCCTTGACTAGGTACTTGAGTTTCCAAAAAATCCTGTAACAAGAACACATATTACATATTTTACTTCACAACATAAAAGAGTATAAAATATAAACCTTTATTGAACTTTTGTTATAACTAAAGATTCATTACTGCTTACTTCATAATGACGTGCTTGCGCCATCAATTCAGATAGCCTCTTCAGCATCTCCCCGGTTGGATTTGCTTCATCCAAAATGCTCATAATTTCTAAATTGATTTTTTTTAGTTTTTTCCTCAACATAATTGTTATATTAGGCATTTTTACGATGTCATCATCAGAAGGGGTAGCTATTGCCTCTGTTGCTGCAGGTGCTTTTCCCCTGTCTTGAATATCAAATTGTGACAGGAATATCAGTAAAACTATCATAAAAACTCCAAAACCCTAAATAAAATAACGTAATAATATAACATTTTTCAACTATCTAATTTGTACAATTTCAATAAGGTTTACTGTTGCTGAAGAATGTGTGGGAGGAGCATCCTCGTGGCCTCTATCATGTGGAGGAGCATCCTCGTGGCCTCTCATTAACACAAAAAATAGTGTTAATTGGAGGTATCTCATTGGGTACCCATTCTTTCTCAATATGTGTGTACCGAAAGGGCACCTTGATGTCGTCTTTGATCTCATCATCATAAGAACATGACCCCCCTTTAGCAAGGAAAAATTGCATGTGTTTATCAAAAAAATTTCTAATCTTTTGACCTCTAGTTGATCTCCCCATTTTAGTCGTACTACATGTAGAACTTTCATCTACCATTCCCTCATTTCCCTCATTCGATGTAGATAGATCTGACAAGTACCTATTTGGTGGGTCCTGCAATCTATCAAATGAGATATTGTCATGTCCCCGCTTCAAATAAAATTTTGATAATATTTAAATAATATATATAGAATAATCAAGTCGTGACCTATATGTACGGTTCTTCTTTGTCTATACATGGAAGATATAAAATGTACTAAGTTGAAAGTGATTATATAATTATATGTCTATACGGTTCTTCTTTGTCTATATATACATTATATGATTATATAATATGTCTATTTATAATATACATGCTTAGTGATAAACAAGAAGAATATAAAAAAATTATGTCTATTTATTGACTTATACCTGTTGATCCATGTCACTGTGCATGATCCATGCCAAAGGGGTTAAATTTTCTTCATATGTTAATCATTTATCTTAAGTTAGCTAAACATTACATGATATGTATGCTACAAATAACTTAGAAGACAACATGAACAATATGCAACATCATAAACATGAACAAATTTACCTTATATATGGAATGCAAGATCGTCAACAAAAGGGGTGACAATGTCTGTAGTCAATTGCCTGTTTGCAAAAAGGGTGATAATCAAACACAATATATACATGTATTAGCAACAATTAATTGAGCATCGTAAGCAAAATATTGGTAATTATAAATCACATATGTTGTAATAATTAGAATTGAACACAATAAATATGTAATCATTAGAATTGAAATCAATAAATCAATATTAAACATATATACTAATCAATATTGTATACACCTAAAAATGGTCATCTAGACTATTAGCCCCTTGCTAGCATTTTTGCTAAAATCATCAATTGCTTGTTCTTGATCAAATCCTAGTCCTATCATTTATTTGATTATTTTCTATGGGCTAACCATCTTATCCTAAGTGTTTATTTATTAAAAGGAATATTTCCTCCCCTTTTATTAAATAAAAAGCCCCACTTTTCTTCTTATCCTAAGTTGCACAAATAAAGCATTTAATTCTTATTTAAAAATAAAAATAAAATAAAAGCACTTTTTGTCTCACATGGACATAAAGTAAATGCTCAACATAAAGTAAATGCTTCTAATTTTTCTATTGAAAGATATTTGTGCACAAGGATCAAGCTTCTTTTTTTCTCCACCGTTGATTAAATCTTTTGCCTCTTAATCTCCATGGTCCATTGATTTTTCACCTCCTATAAAAGAAGAGCTCTCTTCCTCATTTGCACACACAAATTTTTATGCTATTGTTATGCTACAGGTTTTCTAGGTCATCTTGGAGCTTTTGGAGATATTCTTGCATCTAGGGTTTGAAGATTTGGAGCATTGTTGGCATTCATCTTGGATCTTCATCAACACTCTATCTTCTTGTCTTCATTCTTGCATCATCATGGCTTTCTTGCTTCATAGTTAGATTTCATTTTCATGCATAGTATTTGCATTTTCATAGCTTCATTCTTAGCTTAGATTTTCTTTTATGCAATAGATTAACTTGCATTGTCATATAGATTTGCTTTGCATTGCATACATTTGGCTTCATTGGAGATATTGGCATTCTTGCCCTTGTCTTCCTTGAATCTCCTATTGCATGGTTTACTAGCAAAGTTATAGGCTTAATAGCTCTAGCTGAGAGCATTCTTAAAAACCCTTACACTCCATGCCTAGGGAGCTATGGATCGATTTGTGAGGGCTCATTCTTGAGTTTTCTTGCATGTAAAGATTCATAGAAGTGTGACAACATTTTAGCACACAAATATAAATATATATAAATAATTAAATCACATATATACCTTGTACATTTCAATCATGTCATTGATTATCTTCTTCATCCATCTCATCATCATCGCCATCATTATCATCATCATCATCATCATCATCATCATCACCACCACTATCATCATCGCCATCATCGTCTTCATCATCGCCATCATCACCATCACCATCATCATCATCATCATCACCATCATCATCACCATCATCTTGATCTTCATCATCTGCTTTTTCATCATCTTCAATATCTTCTTCTTCCATAACATTATATTTTATTGGCCTTCCTCTTGGATCATGTCTAACAACAAATGATGAACCCTGTTTATGTGGAACCTCTGAGTAAAATACTTGCTCACATTGGCTTGGAAGAACATAGGGCTCATCTCCAATTGGCTCAAATGACCTTGTATTAATCGTTGTAAATCTATTATCATATTGAATAACAGTTCTATCTAAATCATTTTGATTCAGTCATAGCCTGTACCATTTGATGACGAATAGAACTACTTTGAAAGAGTTAAAGTCGCACTTAATTATATCATCCAAGATGCCATAGTATCAATTTTGAGATTGTTGAGGATGTATGTCGTTTCTAGATGATATATTAGTGACCTCGAAAACTGCAGTTATCCCAGAATCACAAGTTTTCTTCATGTCATCCAAATTTTTTTATGCGAAATTTGTGGCCATGATAGTACATAGCTTTGTGGTGCTTGACCTACAATTTTTCAAGCGTGTGAAAATTATTTGTATCATGAGTTGATATGAAACATATGAGTCATGATCATTAATAAATTTGTACGTACCTCTCTACCTCTTAAACCATATGCTAGATCAATTACCATTGGTGTAACATTGGAATCTCCATTACGATGAGCTTCTCTAACCAATGAAGCAACACCTTCCCATGTTAATGAGCAACTATTTTGTTGACATCGTTCAATCCATACCATCATCCAATCAAGATTGTTCACAATATACAAATGTATTGCATCCCACTCTCGACCAACTATATAAAAAAAATACACCAATTATAAATAACTTATATTGAAGATTTATAAGAATTAATTAACTACAATAACAACTTATATTTGCCTCTCACTTTCCTCAATCTACCTTTGCTCATCAAGTACTCCCCTTCGAATTTGTTAATGGAGTTGGGATCCCAAATACGATCTACATGGATCTTTGCTACAAACTTAAGAAGATATTCACTAATGTACACCATAGTCTAGTATACCATATATCCCTGCACCATAGAACCCTTAGGATGTGATCTTTGTCAAACCAAGTCTTTCAAAAATTTCAAGTGTCTCTCAACCATCCACATTGACCTAGTTGGTATAGGTCCACATAATTCAATCTCCTCAACTTGATGTATGAGGTAGTGTTCTTGTGCATTGAAAAAAAGTTGAAGGTAGACACTTTTGCATTTCACACATAAGAAGAGAAATTTTTCTCTTCCAATATTTTATATCTTCTTTATTGATTTCTTTTAATGACAACCACCTCATGTATTTTTTAAAATCATATATAACTTGTTTGACACTATTGGCAAAGTGGTGTGGGAGAGATAAAGGTAGAACGTACTGCAATATTTGTAAAATGATCTTATCAATATTTTATAAAAAAATACAATAAAAACTACATCCAGTATACAAATATATAGTGAATATAAAATAACATGAATTACCTTAATAAATGTATGACAATCGTGTGTTTTCATCCCTGGCCCAAATTCACTTTTCTTTGATATGAGATCATTTATGTTCGCAGCAAATCCTATGGGAAATCATATTTTTTTATGACTTCTTTTATATAATTGCTCTGTTGCTCCGACAATAACCAACTAAGGGCACTTGTATCAATTTGGTCTCTATTGTTATTTGATTGAATGACATTTTTCATTGCATGGTTGGTTCTTCAATGTCACTACAAATTTTGACAATTTTGTCTTTGTCACATCTTCCATCCAAGATTATCCATAATGTCTCTGTTACATTCTTTCCAATATGCATAGGATCAAACAAATGCACGATTGGGAGTTGCTCGTAGTACGGCAACCTACTAAATTGCATAGGATAACTTTTTAGTCCTTTTGAAAGTTGGTCATTAATGCCTTGACGACCTTCACAAGCATCAATTACATCATCAGTAAACAAAACATAATATCAAAATATAAATTTCAAACAAAAACCATCAGATAGAATGACATTACCTCGACGATTTATTTTTTTGTATTCCAACTTCCATAGGTGAGGTGTCATTCTCAGTGGCTTTGAAGTAGTCTCTTCTTTCCCATTGAAAAGATATTTTTTGGTAATTCGGTATTTATAACTTATGTGGAGAAAGTGTCTATTCTCATCAAACACCTACTTTCCTAAACTTTTTGAATGACGAGATTTCATCTTTGGACCACAAACTGAACATGCAAATTTTCCCTTTGTCTGAAGACCTACAAGATCGTGTATAATTGGATTAAATATGAACACTTTATGTTAGCACTATAACATACCAAAAAAGAGGTGTTAAGAAAAGAACATACCACAAAAATGTGTTAGCTTAGGGGCATCATGTATTGTCCATACAAGCATTGCATGGAATTGAAATTGTCTTTGTCTTATTGATCTAGAGATGTCATACATAGTGACCCCATTCCATAACACCATCAATTTGTCGATAAGGGGCTCAATATATACATTGATATCTTTAACTTGGTACTTACCTAGTTGAATGAGCAACCTAGTTGAATGAGCAAAAATATTACATAATTATTATGACCATTTTGATGGATTATTTATAATAAATTAATTTAGATGACTATTAAATGAAAAATATGTGGAACAACCAATGCCAACATTATGTGCTCCCTCTTTATGGACATCGAAGGAGGAATGTTATTGTTGATAACAAAAACAGGCCACACCAAGTAAGTAGATCTCATCTCTCCAAACGGATTGACACCATCCGCTGCTAATGAAAGATTGAGATTACGAGGTTCTTTTTTAAAGTGTGGTCATTTTTCCTCTGTTTCCTTAAATGCTGAACCATCCGTAGGCATTCGCATAATGTCATCTCGACTTCTATTGCGTGCATGGTAATCCATAAATTGTGAGAAGCTATTGCACCTGAATAATCATTGCAGACGTGGAATAATGGGAATAAATCGAAGAACCTTGCAAGGCACCTTTTTTGTTATTCGATCTGATCGATATCTACTAATATGACAAACAAGGCATTCTGTTGCAAATTCATGTTGTTTATGATATATAATATGATCATTCGGACATGCATGTATTGTTTGATACTCCATTCCAATATCTTTCATAATGGTAGATAATTCTCGGTATGAGCGAGGTAGAATGTTTGATGGTGGTAACAAACACTCACCTATCAACCTACGATCAAAAATATAATTTGTTAATTTAAAGAATATTAATTGCTACATGATTCACCCAATGTTAATTGTAAGAGAATTATAACTAAAATAATGAAAAAAGATGACATACCTTAACATATGTGTCATTGCTACGTTGGATAAACTATTCATAACCTTCAAGTTCACCAACAACAATACAACGGCAAGAAGAGTTGTTTGGGAGCCTTCATATAAGGGCTCGTGTGCCTTCTCAAGTATAGGTACATCAAGTTCTACGTCAACATCATCATCATCATCATCATCATCTTGATCATCGTGATCTTCTTCATCATCGTGGTCTTCTTCCATGGGATCATTACCTTCTACTTCTATATTCACACCTCCATGTTCCCTCATTTGGAAATCCACATTCTCCAGATTGTCATGGTCCATAACATGAAACCCAGGGAGGTTGACCTATATGAAAATGATGACCTTATATTAACCATGACCATGATGTCATCATCAAATCATGTCTTATTATTTTATAAATTATTAAAATACATACCAATGGACTAAATTTGTTTCCCTCTTCAATGTGACCATGCTACCTACAATGTTCTTCAGTTGTTTTGATTAGATACTTAGAGTCTTTAAGCCCTTACAAATTTTGCAAGGACAATAACATTTTCCATCACCTTTTCTTTTTAAGTTAGACCACAGTCTAGCAATTGTCTCCCTATTTTGTTGTGTGTTGATATCGTCAAACATGGTCTTTCTTGACGTTGCAAGAAGAGCAATGCTTGGAACGTATAGGCCCGATCTGAAGAAATCAACAAATAAAAACTAACATGCAAAATGTTAAATTGAATGACATTTTATTATAGAGATAAATGTGTTGTCTAGATTACTACATTTCAAAATTAGTCTCTCAAGGATTTTGTTGCTAATCATTATGAACAATTCAAGAATTCTCCCAAGTAAGATGAACAATTTTCGTGTTGAATCTTGTAGGTTATCTAACTATGCTTGAAATAGAATTAAATCTATCTGATATGATCTTTGACATTTAAGATTTAACTTTATAAATAGTAATTTGGATTAAAAAGTTAGAAATTAAAACAAACACATTTAAGAGTCTCAAAGAGAGGAACACATTGAGGAATTAATATTTCGTTCAGGGTATACTTGGGATTGCCATCAACATTTATCATCATTAAAGGGGATTAATTCATATTCGGCAGATAACTATGGTAAGCAATGAAATACAAACATTTCATTTCCAATTATTATTGGTGAGATAAATAAATTTGGGCCAAGAGTACGGAATATGGAGAAGACTCCAAACATAAGTGAGTTGGCGGTCAAAATGTCTTAATAGAATTTACATCAAAACCAAAAACATTAATCAGTTGATTATTATATAAGCTCCTCAAGCATGAGTTGGAGAGGACTACATTACACGTTGAGACACAATATTGTTTTCACAAGTTGGCGACTATTATAATCATCAGGCAAATTAGGCTATAACTGGTGGAGAGAAGTATGTGTGTAGATCAGAAAGCATAGAGTACACACCAGTGTCTTGCATAAGTGAAAGATGAAATGTAGATTTCATGTAAAGAATAGAAGCATTCTTTGGACATTCAAAGGCGTGTTTCAGACATAGAAAAATAGTAAATTGTTGAAGGAAGTAACAAGGAATGGTAGATGTCAAAGAAAGAGAAGTAGTTTTCATTAAAATGTTCACAGGGAGATACATCTTTTGTTTTGCGAAAATAAAATCTCTACTATTTTGAGGAGGGTTTCTAAGAGTTTTGAATTCTTAGATCTCTGGCAGTCATGGTAAGTGACAAAAGCACTCTTGTGAAGAACAGTGACAGTCACTGTAAAAGAGAAGAGCAGGAAATGATACTATGTAAAACACATGATCCACCACATTCAAAGTAACTTCCAAGAATGTATGTCAAAGAAAAGAGTAGACATAGATGATAAGGCAGAGAATGGCATTGTCTACAAAAGTAGAGAGAAAAGGCCAAAATTCAAAGATGACTATTAGAAGAGACACTAGCTAAATGGGAGGGCATTCAACATGCATCAAAAGAAGTGGTATACACTGCAAATGGAAAAGACAATGTTGATGAAGTTGGAATGGCACTTTTAGAGTGTCATAGAGTTTCTCATGACAATGAGCACAAAAGATGATCAGTCATGTGAAGGAATAGTAAGAACGAAAGAAAAAAATGCATCCAAGAGTCTTGAAAAGTGACTATCAAAAGGATGTCAATAAATGGTGATCCAACACTTAGTGGCTAAGCCTTGCAATTGAAAACAACTTAGCAACTAAATAAAAGATTACTGAGCCGATATATAATGTAATGGCTATAACAGTCATGGTGACTCTTTTGCTTCTAATTCTACTCTTCTAACACCACCATAATTGTAGTAGTTGTTAGTCTCATTGACTTCCTTGCAGCTTATTTCATATGGAAGGTAGATAAGGTGAATTTTCTTGCATGTATGGGTACTTTTATGGGTGTAATATTCATCTTTGTTCAAACAAGTGAATATTTTATGGGTGTAATATTTTTGTGTAATATGGATAAATATTACTTTAGCTTTTTATGAGACTACTCAATGATAATTTTGGTGGAGTGATCAATTATTTTGATACACTATGAAATAAGATTAAATCAGGGAACTATCCTATCCACCAATTATCCTGATGCAAAGTGGTGGCAACTAAAGCTTAATAGGCCCAATCTACTACACAACCGATTGAGAATGTCACTTTAAACTATGAACAGTGGTTTCAACTAATTCTGACAAATTCCTTAGTCTTCGAATACCTCCAAATTCAGGGAACTATCCTATACACCAATTGCCTTCTAAGAAACTCTGTTATTCCCTATTGCCAATACTAACAGCACACTGCTAATTAGCAATCCTTTACTTCTAGCAAATCTCAACTTGTTGATGTTTGTTGGTTATGGTCTCACAAATTTGTAAAACAATTCCAACTGATTAATAGAGAATACTCTGATAATACTCCTCAGTTATCTTTTATGTTTTGGTCTCAATATTCTACAATCACCACTTCACAGTCCAAATAGTGAGTGACTGATTCTATCCCGGCAACTTCAAACTAGTTCAACAGAAACCCTAGGTGATCAAGCTAGATTTGGGTTTAATGGATTAGTTCGAAGTTGGTGTTTGGAATAGTCACCGATGATTGGGAAAGTTTATGTGGCCTTCTAATGTCTTGGCATGGTCGACTCCTTGACCTCTGTCCACCACCGACTGTAGCTTTTTGTTCCTTCTTTCTCCCACTGGCTAAACATGCTAAACTCGATTAGCTTAGGGCATCAAACTTGAAGCGGTTCGACAACCTCCACAACACTGAGTGTTGGATAAGTTAAAGCATATTTCCCTAATTTGATTTTCATCCAACGGCATGGACAATCCAATGGTGAAAATACAAACTAGGTTGAAACAGATTAAATAAATTCGGGAGGACAGTGTGCATCAATGGACTGGCAGTGGATGTTAATTCATCTAACAGTTCACGGCAGACTAATATAATGAAACACATAAACTGTTTAAATGAATGACAAATACCGAGGATGCATCGAAAAGAATTTCACCACAAAGATGTATAAATGAATTTGCAGGGTTAATAAGCTATTTGTTCATCACAAGAACAACAGTGCCACAAATAGAACAAGACAAGACAAAAGGAACATACTCCGAACTGTGAATCTTTTGTATTCCAAATAGTGCTTCCCCAACATCTAGGTTAAGGTAAGGAAATAAAAATTACCTTACAAACAGGCGATCCTCCTTCGCGTGTTGCCCTTGTTCAAATTTGTTGTGCATGGAATAATGAAATGAGAAATGAAACCTTTTTTTTTTTAATTATGCCCGTGTTGGTCGAACTTTCGACCTCCACAGTATTGGTCAAAATTGCGACCAACACGGGTAGGATTAAAAAAAAGTCAAAGCTTTCCTTCTATAATCCAACCAAACAAAACCTTTTTATTTGTTGGTCGAATTGTTTGGTTGAAAAATAAGGTCAAATGTACTAGTGTGGTGCTGGAGATTTCATACTATTTGGGACTTTGTCACTGAGCCTAAAATTGCTCATTTTGCCTGGTGTTTGTTATACCAGGGATTACCTTTGGGAGTTAGACTTAGGCATTTGGGGGTTCCTGATCCTAAATGCCCTTTTTGTGGTCACTCTGAGACGCTCGTGCACATTTTTTGGTTTTGTTGTCGTGCCCAAAATTACTAGATTTGGATTCACGACTTCTTTGCTCTTTTTAGGCCTAAACCTTTTTCATGGCACATGGCGCTTCTTGATGACTCTCCCAGAATGCCCTCCCAATACACCCAGATATGACATACTTTCAGGATGGAGATTTTGTTTACCTTATGGAAAGATCGAAATACTATGCTTTTTTCTCACAATTTTTTGGATATTCATGTCTCTCTTTATGCTAAGGCATGTATTTGTAATAATGTCATGATGCAGATTCAGGTGCAAGCGGATAAAGTGGCCCTTGAGGTTGCTCATTTGTAGGAGTTGCTCCAGCACTGGGGCTATGCCCCTTGTACTGTGGCTCGAGTGCCTCCAGATTCTCTCTCAGCTGACCGTACACCGCCCAAGGGCCGACGTTGTAGCTGGAGTTCCTCTACCAGACACTGCAGGACTCCGCATCAATGGCGTCGCTGCTCCACCTCTCCTCCTCCTCGGAGGGATGTGGGTTTTGGCTGGCCTCCTATGCTTGCTTCTACTGTTGCTGCTATTGCTCGGCCCTCGGCCTCTATTCCTGGCAATCAAGACAAGTTCCATCGCCTGACGCTTGCTATCTCGTCCAAGCGGGAGGAAGGAGAACTGTAAAAAGAAGATCTAGAAGATGGTTGGGTTGTTCCTGATCAGACTCCTGGGCCCAATGTTTGGGGCAATCCTGATGACAGAGATCCTCCTCCCTCTTCTACTACTGCCCTTGCAGTTTGAGAGTTTTTCTCTTTATATATTTTTTGGATGAATAGTTGTATGATTCCGGCCTAAGTGTCGAATGACTTGCAGGATGATTTCTCCCCCGACCCTTTTTTTGTAAATAGTGTACTTTTATATTATTAATTAAAAAGGCCTCTATTCATAAAAATAAAAATAAAAATTATAAAGAATTGAGCTGACTATTTCTACGAAAAGTGCATAACAACAACATGCTGAAAAAATTCAAAAGGGGTTACATCAAACAAATTTTTCACTTTTTATTTTCCAATTGTGTTTGTTTTTATGCTTATCTTCTAGGTCGAATAAAAGTCCAAAGGCGATGCAGCGGAGGAGGAATGAGCTGGCAATGTTGAAGAAGCCAGAACATAATACTATAACAGTGATATATTTGAACAAAACAATGAGAAACAAACAGAATCGGTCGGCCATCAAATCATGTTAACAACCTGGATTGCGAGTTATTTATAT
Source organism: Chamaecyparis obtusa (assembly GCA_027943335.1). NCBI lineage: Eukaryota > Viridiplantae > Streptophyta > Pinopsida > Cupressales > Cupressaceae > Chamaecyparis > Chamaecyparis obtusa. The sequence continues at coordinate 3,148,066 of BSBK01000380.1, read as the reverse complement.
AATTCGAGGAGCTGATTTCGATGTTTTAAATTGATTTATTCGTCCTCAAATTATTGTCATTGTAATCCGTGATAGATATGCAATTTTCCTCTATAAATTTGTACATAGTGTAATGTGATGTGATATGGTTTCTTATCAAGACTAAATTAAAGTCTCTTTTCACATTTGCATTTGGTCGTCTCTTTTCCAGCTTGCTCGCATATAAAACCCATTACCAAGTTAGACTAATAACAAAACAAGCAATGAGATCGAGTGACTGCAACAGTATAAGCCAAATGTATACTTCTTGATCCCCTTGATAGAGAATCTACCTTAAATGCTATTCATAAAAAAGCTCAAAAGAAAATAGTAAATTGGCTTATGTAAATCAATATCAACACCCTCAATGGAAAACAATTGTTATAAGTGCAAATTATTTACATAATTCTCATGCACAGAAGAGAATGGTAAGAGCTCTTTGATGCATCGCATGTACATAGTTTCACATAAATAAATAGCTTACCAGTTCTTCATTCACTAGATACAAATGGTTCAGCCTGACATGCTAGATTGCACTTTCCTTCTAATAAGCATACAAATAGCTCAGTTCATCGATTTCAAAGTTCATTGGTTTCCAGCCCTGTCCATCTAACTTTTTCCCTTTTAGAGTACAATAGATATCCAACAATCAAACCAAATAAAGCTCCAATCAGGAATAAAGAGCCCGCCTTCAGGAACCAAATCCAATTTGAGGAAGCTTTTGTGGCATTATTCTTTAGGTGTATCTCTAAAACATCATGGGCCTGTCCATCATGATTACCAATGTAAGAAAGTGTCAATGTTTCCCTAGTTGCATACAGTCTTGTATAACCAAACTCCATGCTTCTGTAAAGAGACCTAGCAGGTTGTGGGAAGATTGGATCTGTGGGATGATCAGGCCTCGGCTCCCATATTGTTTGCGCATCTTGCCCCCCCATTCCAATCACAACATGGACTGGAAGATCAGCACCACTCTCTAGGGTTCCACATGACATGTTTTTCATTGGACAAAACCTCTCATACTTGTGAACATGGCCCCATAAGACAAGATTGACTTTATACTCTACTAGAAGAGGTTCTAAGTGCTCAATCATCTTTTGGCGTAGGGGGAGCTCTTTAAATACATAGTCAATAGTATACATGGGACGGTGACCTTGAACAACTACAAAAGGAGTCTTAACTCTGTCAACATTTTTCAAATCTTGCTCTATGAAGGCATATTGATCACTTCCATTTAAAAAATTTGTTTCAGTGGACATATATAAGAAATGGACAACTCCCAAGTCAAATGAATAGTAGAGATTTTTGGTGGGTGGAGCAGCAGTTCCAGTGGGAAAGGAAGAATCACCGGGCATATGCAACTTTACGGTGTAAGGCACCCCACATTCACCACCCCCATCCTTCCCATAAATTTCACTTGCCCATTCAGGTTTCCATGGTTGTAATGGCCAATCATATTCATGATTTCCCATACAGACATGAAATGGTAGCTTGGATGCAAGAGGCTCAATCTGAGTAAAGAAGGAATCCCATAGCCATGCATAACCTCTGGCATAGCTGATGTCACCAATATGTGAAATAAATGCAGGCTTATCCCCAAGTTCTTCAATGTCGCGTTTTAGCCATTTGACAGTAAGCTTGCTCTCCTCTTGGGTCCACAGAAAAGTTCTATACGGAACCGAAGTTCCCATGTCACCAAATAGGAAGGCAAAGGTTTCATCTGAATCTTTGTCTCGAGATATAAAACTCAGAATCGAACTCCAACCACTTTGATCGCTTCCAACCTGTCAAATGAATAATGCTTACTAAATTAAACTTAACTCTGAAACAAAAAGTACAGAGGAACGGAAAGAACACAAATAAAATATTGAATGAATGATGTGGGAATTTTAATAATGTGTACAAGAATATTCGTGTAAGAGAAATTCTAATAATTTTTTTTTAAAATTAAATTTTGATTTTCCTCCTGTTCATCTTAATTAAGAAGTTAGCAGTTTTGTGAAGCTCACTGTCTTCCTTCACATATCTTGTAATAGTTCATTTAGACTACTAACCTTTAAGTTATTTTTATATTGAACAAAAATATCATATAAGCAACATATTCCATGATAAAATATCATTTTCTTTCAACCATCCTCTGCTGATAACAATGACTGCTGAATCATCTTTACAAATAAGTGCTTGCGAGCGTTAGAAACATAGATGAAAAAGAAATCTCAAACAAAGAGATCTTTACAGCATTTTCCAATTCTTAAAACTTATACAAGGAGCCAGTGATGAAGTGATTCTACTTGTTTGTCAGATTTTTAGCTTTTTCAAATTTCCAAGTTCAAGTAACGTAGTGTAGTTAAAATACTCGAAAATTAGGTGATTCTACTTGTTTGTCAGATTTTTACAGTATTTTCAAATTCAAATAACATAGTATTGTTAAAATACTTCAAAATTTAGAAGCATATTCTTGTATTTAATCTGTACGCGTGTTTTTTTCATATTTGTTTTTTCAATTGTTATGGAGTGCAGAAGCTAAAGATTTCATAATAGAAAATTTCGGAGCCTGAATTTGCAAACCATCACACCAATCAGCTTGATAGACTACCCCGGAAATATCAATTTCAACAAATTTGTAATTTTCTTTTCTTTTCCAGGAGTTCTTTGTGAGTTATTCAGGACTGCAGAATCTTAAAGTCTGTAAAAGAGAACTTTACCTGATGACAGCATCATGAATGTAACCCTGGCTCCAGTCCTTGCATGACAGCATCATGAATGTAACCCGGATCCCTCCATCCCAAGCTACTATTAGCAGGCTCATCACACATATCAGACTGCTTATAAGTGATGGACAAAGCCTCTGCCACCTCATCCAGCCCTTCCTCTTCAAGCCCATATTTCACATAGCTCTTCAAATCATCCTTGGTGATAAACATGACACGCATCTCATCTTCATTGGAAGTAAATGCCAGGTGGATCTGAGCTGGCTGGTTCAGGTTTTGAAACGTGACAGCCTGACTTTTGGCCAGTAGATTGGCAGTGGAGGGCAGGGGATTGTGATCTGTGTCCACTGGAGTGGTATTTGTAATCTGGGATTTTTCCCAATGGAATATTCTGAATTCATAAGGAGATCTGAGGTTGATGAGGGGAAGATTTATGGAACAAGAACCCTTTTTCCAATTTGGGCATGAGGAGAGAAAAATGTAACCTATGAAATGATCATCTGCAGAATTGGGAGGGGAATAAATACCCACGCAGTCTAAGTCTGAGGGAGAAGAAATGCCTTCCCATTGCAGAGTGACATTATCTCCAGAAGTGTTCAGTATATTTGGAAATGCCTCTAGTTTTACACCACAGGCCACACCCACCATCACTACTGATGACACCAGCATAAAAAATGCATCCCCGATGAAACCCATTTCTTATGTCTCACCTCTGATAAAAACAAGCGCTGCAGATTAAGAGTAAGATGGACACCAATCAAACAATCGATGACTTCGAAAGAGGGAGTTTAATACTGGAAAGCTGGGTGCTGAATGAATTACATCCAAGGGTGAAGGAATTGAATAAAGGCAACTAGATATGATATTACTATGCTTTGATCATGTTTTTTCGACAGGCTATAAATTTTCAAAGAATCTTGGTGAGAATATTCGTAAGGGATCCTTTGGTTTTTTCTATTGGATTTTGTATATGTTATTGGAAAGCAGTCCAAGGGAGGCTTCTTGGTTTTTACACAGGTATATCTCTAATCTTCGTTGGATAGTGATGCAAGCGTATAATTAGAAATGATTCTTCTGTGAGGCTAATTAGTCCATTCTTCTAATGGGAGTGTGCATACTGTGCTTAGAAATGTCAAATATGTAGTGGAGTTGTTAGAGGGAGATTCTAAATTAGTTTTAGGTTTTCATAATATTTTATAGATAGTAAGCTTTATGTTTTCAGAGTTTTTGTTGCTTTAAAAGTTATGCTTTATGTTTTAAGAGTTTTTGTTGCTTTAAAAGTTATGTATGTAAATGCAAGTCTATTTGTTTCTATTGTTGTCAAATCTAAAAATCAGATTTGTGTGGTGAGAGAAGATAAGACTTTTATGTAGAGGTATGATATAATTGGTGTTGAATAAATAAATATATTTTTTGTATAAAATATTTTTGTGTTTTCTATTGTGAATTTTCTATTTATTATAACATTGTGTTTATTTAATGTGTACTACAAACTCTTCATTTAGTATAAGTGCAGAAGATCCAAGGATTGTTGAGGTTTGGGAAAATCCTTTGCATATAGGTGAAAGAAATCTTAGTTTGGTTCACATTTGTTAGAGCAATTAGATGGAAGGCGTTGGCTTGCTGGTTTGGAGAGATCGATGTTTGAAGAGGGCATCGCTGCCAAAGAATGTTTAATGCAGCAATACATAATTACACAAAAAGGAGATTATTGTCAAACCAACTGTTAAAAGAAATAGATTGCTAGAGTAAAGTTTCTTTTAAGCTAGAGTTGATGAAAAAAGAGAAGAAAGGCATAGCTGTTATAAAATTACCAAAGAGATCATGTGAAGAAGTTTGTGAGGTCAAAGTAGATTGTGAAGCCACACTATCAAATAAATTAAATATTTATTTTCAATAGGGAAAATCGGTAAGAAGGTGAAGAAAGAAAAATGAAATTTATGTGAGAAGGATGATTTGGAAGAAGTGAATGAAATTAAGAAAAGTATTTCACAATTGATAGAAAATTTGAGAAACTTTACCAAGAAAAGATGTGAATGTTTGTGTGAAGTTGAGAACCTTGAAAAGGAATTAGAGGATGTTAAAACAAAAAAATAAAGAGTTGGAAGAAAAATTAAAATTATTTGAAGAAGTCAAGAAGAAGAAGGAATATTTGGAAAAAAAAAATACACATGTTGGAAAAAGAAAATAAGACCCTTCAGTCTAATTCTTCAATATGTGATGCCTCACGTGATATAAGTGATTCGTTCTCATTTGATATAGATGATGTAGCTTATGGTTCCTTTGGTAATGGGTATGAGGTTGAAGATAAGGATGTGTTTGAATCCACAAATCTCACTATTTGTGATGCTAATAGTAAAGGTTGAGTCAAAATGAATATTGGCTTGCAGATCATGAAGAAAATGGGCTATGAAGGAAGAGGCTTGGAAAAAGATTGGAAGGGAATTAGATAGCCCATTCAACCAATTATAAGGCCCAAGAATGAAGGCCAGGGATATTGTAAGAGAAATGACAATCATGTTGGAGGTGTTACAAGTTCTGGAAAATCAACTCAACGAACATTGTGTATACAGTGTTCTCATCGTCACAGGGAAGGACATAAAGAAGAGAACTATTGGGATCTTCAACCTTGTTCAATTTGTGGATTAAGGAATCACTCTAAAAGTTCTTATTGGAATAAAGAGCGCAATGGACAATTTGAGAAATATTGTAATCATATAAATTATAGGTGGATCAATGGATCCATACAGTAAAAAGATACAAATATGTTTAAAAGGTTATATAAACCTAAACTTTCACATGGTGATTAAAATAGTAGTCAAATAAGGTCTTTTATTTGAGTCGTGGTTGAGGACTACTTGTTAGAGAAAGGAAGGGAAAACCTTGTGATCTCTCATGTGTGTGTGTGTGTGTGTGTGTGTGTGTGTGTGAGAGAGAGAGAGAGAGAGAGAGAGAGAGAGATTCTACAAGAAGTGTACTGGGTGGGTCTATGAGACCAAGTACAACAATGATGGCAATATTGCATGATGAGTTGCAAAGATTCAGCTATTGAGTCCCCTTTGCATCAAGGGAGAGTATGTTGGATAGTTGTGCAAGTTCTTGCATGTAACTAGAAAGGATGTTAGTAATGTCAAATATGTAGTTGGAGTTTTTAGAGAGATATTCTAAATTAGTTTTAAGTGAAGAGATTTCCACAATCCATCGTTTAGAATGACAACTTTTTTTGGATTTGATTGTGTGCGATATTTTTTAATCAACATTTTGAATCACACTCTGTGATTCATCATCTGTGATCTGTGATACATCTTTTTATTTCCTCTAGTTGTTCTCATCTTGATGATGGATCACAAAGTGTGATTCAAAATGTTGATGCAAAAATACTGAACACTATCAAATCCATAAAAGTTGTATCACTCTAGTTTTAAGTGGTTTTCATAAATTTTCATGCATAGTAAGTTCTATGTTGTAAGATTTTTTGTTCCTTTAAAAGCTATACATAAAAATCCAAGTCTATTTGTTATCATTATTGTCAAATCTGAAAATCAGTTTCGTGTGTTGAGAGAATATACAACCTCTACATGGAGGCATGATGTAATTGACGTTGAATAAATAAAGATGATTATATGTGTATAAAATAGTTTTTCATTTTTTATTGCAAATTCTCTATTTGTTGTAGCATTGTGTTTACTTAATGTGTATTACAAACTCTTCATTCTTCACTATTTGTTATAGGAAAGTAGGTATATTTCCATTATCTTCTATTTTTGAAGCATGACAAGGATTGAGCATGGAGATACATTCAAATATTTGGTAATTTCATTTTCTTTTCAAGCATCTTCAACCACTCTCTATGAATCTATTTTTGTCTATAATAGAGAAGAAGTTGGTTTATTGGGTCTGTACCATTCTAAAAAGTTAGCACCTATGATTAGATGCTTTATTAGGACCTATTAGACCCATTTTCGTAATTTGGAAGTCTGAATGTCTATTATGCTTGATCCTGGCAAGATGATTCCAATTTTCCTACTCCTTTTCACTCTTCCCGAGCTCCAATTTAAATTTGAGCCCATTTCTCATGGGACATGTCGCCAATGGCGATGTATCCCTAAGTTTTGGGGCCCAAATTTATCTTCGATTAAGTGATGAAGAACTATCTGCGATTGTTTTTATCGTACAATATTATCCTCTGTGAAAGTTCCCTTGGAAAGCTAGCGTAAAACAGAATTGAGTGCAGAACATCATTTTCATTGGCAAGTTTTTCCTCGCGACTCTACTTATTATAATATGATCACAGCAACATGCCGAAGAAATTCAAAAGGGGTCACATAAAAAAAAAAATCCACTTTTTATTTTCCCATTGTGTTTGTTTTTATGCTTATCTTCTACGTCGGATAAAAGTCCAAAGGCGATGCAGCTGAGGAGGAATGAGCTGGCAATGTTGAAGAAGCCAGAACAAAATACCATAACAGTGATATATTTGAACAAAACAATGAGAAACAAACAGAATTGGTCGGCCTTGAAATCATGTTAGCAACCTGGATTGCGAGCTTCTATCACAAGCTCTCACAGGATTCAGCTATTGATGTTTTAAATTGATTTCCTCGTCCTCAATTGTCATTGTAATCCGTTATAGATATGCAATTTTCCTCTATAAATTTGTACATTGTGTAATGTGATGTGATATGGTTTCTTATCAAGACTAAATTAAAGTCTCTTTTAGCATTTGCATTTGGTTGTCTGTTAGCTAATTTTCTGGCTTGCTCGCCATTGGGACAGTCTCGCACGAGACATGATTTTCATATAAAAAAGAATCGACGAATAATGTGATCTAAAATGTTAAAAATAGATTAATAAAAGACATATAAGTAGATGCATGCTCTAATTATTTAGTTAGACTAGGTGTTGAAGTTAGATATGAACAAAACATTAGTGTTAGCACATAAAATCCATTGGGACAGTCTTGCAGGAGGCATGCAATGACTTCCATGATCTTTATATAAAAAACAATCGATGAATAAAATGATAAAGAGCAAATAGGTAGATTACAGCTTGCATGAATAGGCACTACGTTAGCGAACATCTATTTATCCATGCAAAGGCACACAATAAGTACTTAAGGCATGGTAATCGACATTCACACATTATACCATATCATAATACAGTTTAAAACCAACAGAAGTCTTATTGTAAGCACAAAGCAATGATTTTGAAGAAACAAGTGAGGGGGCAAGATGCAAGCATCGTTAAAAATACATTTATCTGTTCATGACAATCTATTCAAGGTATTTCATGTTCGTTTAGCATTTGTATTGATGATATTTAAGTTCGACTGTGCTGTATCCAATTTTCATCATTTATGTCCATCCCTGCTGATTCAAATACAAGATGAACAACATGACATAGCTTCCCATTACCAAGATAGAATAACAAAACAAGCAATGAGATCGAGTGACTGCAACAGTATAAGCCAAATAAAAAAGCTGCGCCTAACAATGTATACTTCTTGATCCCCTTGATAGAGAATCTACCTTAAATGCTATTCATACAGAAGATCAAAAGAAAATAGTAAATTGGCTTATGCAAATCAAATTCAACACCCTCAATGGAAAACAATTGTTATAATTGCAAATTATTTACATAATTCTCATGCAGAAGAGAATGGTAAGAGCTCTTTGATGCATCGCATGTACATAGTTTCACATAAATAAATAGTTTACCAGTTCTTCATTCACTAGATACAAATAGTTCAGCCTGACATGCTAGATTGCACTTTCCTTCTAATAAGCATACAAATAGTTCAGTTTGTCGATTTCAAAGTTCATCGGTTTCCAGCCCTGTCCATCTAACTTTTTCCCTTTTGGGGTATAGATATCCAACAATCAAACCAAATAAAGCTCCAATCAGGAATAAAGAGCCCGCCTTCAGGAACCAAATCCAATTTGAGGAAGCTTTTGTGGCATTATTCTTTAGGTGTATCTCTAAAACATCATGGGCCTGTCCATCATGATTACCAATGTAAGAAAGAGTCAATGTTTCCCTATTTGCATACAGTCTTGTATAACCAAACTCGCTGCTTCTGTAAAGAGACCTAGCAGGTTGTGGGAAGATTGGAACTTTGGGATGGTCAGGCTTAGGCTCCCATATTGGTTGCCAATCTTGCCCTCCCATTCCAATCACAACATGCACTGGAAGATCAGCACCACTGTCTAGGGTTCCACATGACATGTTTTTCATTGGACAAAACCTCTCATACTTGTGAACATGACCCCATAAGACAAGATTGACTTTATACTCTACTAGAAGAGGTTCTAAGTGCTCAATCATCATTTGGCGTAGGGGGGGCTCTTTAAATACATTGTCAGTAGTATACATGGGACGATGACCTTGAACAACTACAAAAGGAGTCTTTTTTCTGTCAACATTTTTCAAATCTTGCTCTATGAAGGCATATTGATCACTTCCATTTAAAAAATTTGTTTCAGTGGACATATATAAGAAATGTACAACTCCCGAGTGAAATGAATAGTAGAGATTTTTGGTGGGTGGAGCAGCAGTTCCAGTGGGAAAGGAAGAATTACCGGGCATATGAAACCTTACGGTGTAAGGCACCCCACATTCACCACCCCCATCCTTCCCATAAATTTTACTTGCCCATTCAGGTTTCCATGGTTGTAATGGCCAATCATATTCATGATTTCCTATACAGACATGAAATGGAAGCTTGGATGCAAGAGGCTCAATCTGAGTAAAGAAGGAATCCCATAGCCATGCATAACCTCTGGCATAGCTGATGTCACCAATATGTGAAATAAATGCAGGCTTATCCCCAAGTTCTTCTATCTCGCGTTTTAGCCATTTGACCGTAAGCTTGCTCTCCTCTACGGTCAACTGAAAAGTTCTATACGGAACCGAAGTTCCCATGTCACCAAATAGGAAGGCAAAGGTTTCATCTGAATGTTTATCTCGAGATATAAAACTCAGAATCGAACTCCAACCACTTTGATCGCTTCAAACCTGCCAAATGAATAATGCTTCCAAAATTATTAAATGAAGGGAAAGAACCCAAGAAATTATAAAATGAATTAATGCTGGAATTTTAATAACGTCGACAAGACTACTAATCTAACGCATCAAGAGTAAAAACAGAAATTTTTAATGTTGATTCTCTTGTTCTTAATCAGATTAAGAAGTTAATAGTTTTGTAAAACCTCGTCTCACTAAATAGTTCATTTAAATTATATTTTTGTATTAAGCACGAATATCATTAGAAGCAACATATTCCAGGATAAAATATCATTCTCTTTCAACCATGCTCTGCTCATAACAATAGTATGACTGCTGAATCATCTTTGCTAATGAGTGCTTGCGAGTACTAGAAACATAGATGAAAAAGAAATCTCAAACAAAGATTTTCACAGCTTTTTCCAATTCTTAAAATTATACAAGCAGCCAGTGATGAGGTGATTATAGTTGTTTGTCATATTTTTATAGATTTTTCAAATTTTGAAATTCAGTAACATGGTGTAGTTAAAATACTTGAAAATTAGGTGATTCTACTTGCTTGCCAGATTTTTACAGTATTTTCAAATTTTCGAATTCAAATAATATAGTACTAAGTGTAGTTAAAATACCTGAAAATATACAATCATAATCTTGTATTTGATCTGTACATGTGTTTTTTCAGAATTTATTTTGTTTTCAATCATTATGGAATGCAGAAGCTAAAGACCTGATAATAGAAAAAGTCTCAAAATAGATCTATATAAGGAACTTGAATTTGCAAACTATCACACCAATCACCTTGATGGCAAGATGGCACCCGGAAATATGAATTTCAACAAATTTGTAATTTTCTGTTCTTTTCCAGAAGTTCTTTGTGAGTTATTGAGGACTGCAGAATGTTAAAGTCTGTAAAAGAAAAACTTTACCTGATAAAAATAGCGCCTCCGTGGCTTCAGTCTTTGCATGACAGCATCATGAATGTAACCCGGATCCCTCCATCCGAAGCTAGTATTAGCAGGCTTATCACACATGTCAGACTGTTTATAGGTGATGGACAAAGCCTCTGCCACCTCATCCAGGCCTTCCTCTTCAAGCCCATATTTCACATAGGTCTTCGAATCATCCTTGGTGATAAACATGACACGCATCTCATCTTCATTGGAAGTAAATGCCAGGTGGATCTGAGCTGGCTGGTTCAGGTTTTGAAACGTGACAGGCTGACTTTTGGCCAGTAGATTGGCAGTGGAGGGCAGGGGATTGTGAGCTGAGTCCATTGGACTGGTTTTTGTAATCTGGGATTTTTCCCAATGGAATATTCTGAATTCATAAGGAGATCTGAGGTTGATGAGGGGAAGATTTATGGAACAAGAACCCTTTTTCCAATTTGGGCATGAGGAGAGAAAAATGTAACCTATGAAATGATCATCTGTAGAATTCGGAGGGGAATAAATACCCACCCAGTCTATGTCTGATGGAGAAGAAATGCCTTCCCATTGCAGAGTGACATCATCTCCAGAAGTGTTCAGTATATTTGGAAATGCCTCTAGTTTTACACCACAGGCCACACCCACCATCACTACTGATGACACCAGCATAAAAAATGCATCCCCGATGAAACCCATTTCTGATATCTCACCTCTGATAAAAACAAGCGCTGCAGATTAAGAATAAGATGGACACCAATCAAACAATCGATGACTTCGAAAGAGGGATTTAACACTGGGAAAGTTGGGTGTTGAATGAATTACATCCAAGGGTGAAGAAATTGAACAAAGGCATCTAAATATGATATTATGTATGCTTTGATCATGTCTTATTGACAGGCTATAAATTTTCAAAGCATCTTAGTGAGAACATTTGCAAGGGACGCTTTGGTTTTTTCTATTAGATTTTGTACTTAACACAGGTATATGTATTCTTTGTTGGATGGTGATTGTGAGGCCAATCAGCCTACTCTTCAAATGAGAATCTGTATACCGTGCTTATACGTATTTAGTAATGTCAAATATGTCGTGGAACTTTTAGAGAAATTTTAAATTAGTTTTAAGTGGTTTTGGTAATTTTTCATAGATAATAAGTTCTATGTTTTAAGAGTTTTTGTTGCTTTAAAATTTATGCAGGTAAATGCAAGTCTATTTTTTATTATTGTTGTCGAATCTGAAAATTAGATTTCTGTGGTGAGAAGATAAGACCTCTATAATATGCAAGCATGATGTAATCGATGTTGAATAAATAAAGATGTAGAAGAAGACAATCAAAGCATCTTGATGAGAATATCCGCAAGGGATGCTTTTGTTTTTCCTAATAGATTTTGTATATGTTATATGAAAGCAGCGGCAAGGGACACTTTGGTTTTTCCTATTAGATTTTGTATTTAACAAAAGTATATGTATTCTTTGTTGGATAGTGATGTAGGAGTGCAATTAGAAATGATTCTTCTGTGGGGCTAATTAGCCTACTCTTACAAATGGGTCTGCATACCATGCTTAGTAATGTCAAATATCTAGTGGAGTTGTTAGAGAGAAATTCTAAATTAGCTTTTAAGTAGTTTTGGTAATTTTTCATAGATAGTAAGTTTTATGTTTTAAGAGTGTTTGTTGCTTTAAAAGCTATGTATGTAAATGTAAGTCTATTTATTATCATTGTTGTCAAATCTAAAATCAGATTTGTGTGATGAGAAAAGATAAGACCTCTACATGGAAGCATGATGTAATTGTTGTTGAATAAATAAAGATGTTTTTTGTATAAAATATTTTTGTTTTTTTATTGCAAATTCTCTATTTGTTGTAGCATTGTGTTTATTTAATATGTATTACAAACTCTTCATTTGGTATCAAAACATAAGAGGGAGTGTTGATGTTTGACAAAATTCTTTGCATACAGGTGAAAATAAATCTTAGTTTGATTCACATTTGTTAGATCGAGCAATTAGATGGGGGGTGTTGGCTCGCTGGTTTGAAAAAATCATTGTTTGAAGAGGGCATGGGTTGTTCCCAAAGAATTTTTAATGCAACAATACATAATTACACAAAGAGGGGATCACTGTCAAAATAATTGTTAAAAGAAATAGATCACTAGAGTATTAAGTTTTTTTTTACACTATAGCTGGTCAAAAAAAGAGGAGAAATGCATAGCTGTTATAAAATTACCAAAGAGATTGCGTGAAGAAGTATGTGAGGTCAAAGTAGATTGTGAAACATAAAGTAAATTAAATATTTATTTTCAATATGCAAAATTGGTAAGAAGGTGAAGAAAGAAAAATAAAATTTAGTTTGTGAGAAGGATGATTTGGAACAAGTGAATGAAATTAAGAAATTCAATTCACAATGATAGAAGATTTGAAAAACTTTGCAAAAGAAATATTTGAATGTTTGTGTGAAATTGAGAACCTTGAAAATAATCTTTCTTTCCAAGAATCTCCAACAAATCTCTATAAACTTGTTTTATTTTTAATAGAGAAGAACTAAACCCCTATCCTTAGCAAGGAAGTTCCAAATTTGTCCTAAGTTTCTTTAAGTCATGCATGCTTATTATTTTTCATGTTAGTTTACTTAAAAATCCTCTAATCTAAAGCTTGAAAAGCTTTTGAGACTTTCTTTGGGCCTTCTCTAATATTCTCTAAGATTTTCACCGTATGGCTTGAAAAGTTGTTGTCTCTTGCATAATTCTAGAGGTTTGGGCCTTATCTCCATGTCTAATGTTAGGGTTTATCTTTATGTTCCACATAGTTCATTGTGATTTTCCTTTTATATTATATGGTTTAATTATGAGCTACACCTTGGTATGAGTATATATTGATTTCTAGACTTGGTATGCATTGATTTGTTATTAGATTTGACATTACCAATGCAATGTGAGTTACTATGTGTATGTTCATCATTTATATGTTTTATACAAGTATCTTCTAATTGCATTTTTGTTACTCCTAAAGATCATTAATGGTTGTCATTAGTATCATCCAGTCATATAGTCGGTAAAGGAGACAAGATAGGACAATCGATCAATACATAGAGCCTAGACACCGAGCAGAAGAGAAAGCAAATCACTAAGTTAACCGAACACAACTTTGACTGAGCACTCTTACCGAGCCAGATGATCACTGAGTACCGAGCATAGTAGTCATTGAGCATTCATATGAACCAAGCACTAGTGAATTACCGAGTGATGAATGCAGTATACACTGAGTGAAACATGAAACGACATAGTAGATTGGCATGGCACAAACAACAAGGCAAATGGTTTACACCGATTAGAAACCTGTTTACCAAGATCGAGACAATTTAATATGGATGTAATCATTAAATTGGTGATGATTCTTATTTTTTTTTTGTGCTCCTCGTCAAGTTTACTCATGGCTCAAGAACGTAAAAATCAGACGACGTGATATTGTAGATCTCTCTGTTAGCTATCTAAGCATATAATTTATTTTGAATTCTGATTATGTTAAGTTTTTCATCTCTAATTTCTTTTGTGTGTATGTCCATTTTTTGTAAAAAAACCAACGTGTAGTATTTTGGGCATAGATTTTGGCTCGTTCATCGAATTTTGCAACAAGTTACATTTTTAGAAACTAGACTCCATTCTACACACTTTAAAAAAAATAAAATTTGATTTTCGATTAGTTTTAAATGATTTCTAGGGGTAGCACACAAAAATTTCATATTTTCAGGATGTGTACACTTCATAAATTCATCAAAAATTATACATTCATCAAAAAAATTCAGGATAAACTACGTGGTGTTAGCTAACTTCTCACCGGAGCGATTAAAAAAATGCAAAAAAAAAGTTAACATTTTAGGGGGAGCACACTAGACGCTATGTTATGTTTTTTCATAAAAAATAGGACCACTTTTTGTGCTCCCCCTTTTTGAGGGCTTTAATCTACACCATTTTCAAAATAAGTTAGTAGTTTAGGAACTAGATTCAGAGTATTACAACTCTTGTTTTTGTCGCATCTTAAAATTTTGAGTCTAACTATCTTCAATTTCTTGTTGAAGTTCAGAGTTTTATGATTTCAGGAAAAAAAAAAGTGGCATCTTATACCCCCTTTTTGGTCCCCCATCTTTGTGCACTTACCCAACAGGGTAAGATCACCAGAAGTGATCAAAATATTTATAGCATTAACCGGAAAACTTTGTTACTGCAGTAGTGAAGCTTTATGGGTGTCATCCCCACCGCAGTTTTTACCTTCTAACAAGGGTTTCTACAATACCAAAATACTTGAGTTATGTGTATGAAGTTTCATGAATGGTTTATTGATTAGATTACATGCATTTACATTTCAGTTATGTTTAAGATGTATGTTAAATACAATTGATATAGTCGGTTAGTGATATTCATATTTACAAAGATTCACCCCTCCCCTCTTAGTACGCATCTTTCTATAATCCCAACAATTTATTTTCACATGTGGATTTTCCTTCATTTGGTAATAACTTGGAGCCTTGGTTATCACTTGAATTTGATGGTTGTGTTCTTTGGATTTGCACATCTTCACCTTAGCTTCTTCCTTTTCTTCCATTGTGACATGTTGGAGGATGAGACATGAGTTTTTACTTGCAATGGTGGACATCTTAAATGTTACTGCAGATATCTTGATGGAACACGAGACTGTGCTAGAGATTTATGTGGTTTCATGGATGGCTATGATGATATATTTTATTGTTTGACCCTTATACAATGTATACAACAAGTGAGAGAATGTTTGGAATAGGGTTTTATACACCTACTAAAAGAAAGAAATAATTTAATTATGTAAGATACACATTTATTTGTGGCGTATTTTAGGAAATTTGTTTAGCTACATCCAATATTTATTTGGGTCCACTTGTAAATTTTTTGTAGCATTAGTAACATATTTTATGTGTGATTTATACATTGAAAAATATTTAATATTGGTAAAATCAATACCAAAAGTTAAATGTGGGGTCAATACTTTTGTGTTGTCATGGTTTTGAGGCACATAGTTTCACCTTACCACTTGGTTGTTTTGTGTAATTTTAGTTCTATAAAAGAAAGAACATGTTTAGTAATTGAGGTTTGTGGATTGGTTGTATGGTTTAGTTGTCATTATAGTGTGCGTTCTTCTAAATAATGCATATGTGAAAAATGTCATGGGATGTGTGGATACATACTTCAACACGTAGAGGATGCACTACACGAGCTTGATGTTTCAAAATTATTCATGAAGACTCTTAATATATAATGTAATATTTTCATTGTTGAATAATACATAAAGTATGGATACATTTGGAGGTTATTGTTTTCCTTCTTAAGGGTTTTCTCAATGTATATCTTGTGTAACCTTACGGTATGTATTTGATATTAGCATTATAGTTATTATGTAATATTTTATGCATGTTTTCTCGCATGGGGTTATTGGTTCTCAATCATGCTTAGTGTCATGCTTATGTGGCAAGGTATTTAAGAGGTTAGTGGTTGGTAGGTTTACCTACTTTACATACTTTTACTTTACCTCATTTTTATCAACTCAATCATCTAATTTCCTTCATACAATTCCTTTCAATTGTTGCTTTGTTCATGCTTTAATTTTTGAACTTGTTCTACACATTAGATCTTGACTAGTGCAAATGGAAATGCAAATAATCTACAAGTGAATTCAGTATGAAGATTTGAGTTGAGAGTTGCAATTGTGCCAATATTTATATTATATTTACACAAATCATCAATTTGAGATGTGAGATTGACAAATTTGAGGTGAATTTTGCAAATTGTGGAAATATTTTCTCTCTATTGCTAAAATTGCATCAATATTTGTAATAGTGAACTGTTGATTTGCAAATTCATGGTGCAAGAAAAAATGCTTACAAAATTTGATGTGATTCTGAAAATATTTATGTTTTATTAAAATTCAAAGAATATTTTGACATATAAATGTGTAAAATATATTATATTTAGAAAATATTTACGAGTTCTATTGAAATTCATACGAAAATTTCTTTAATATTTGCAAATTTGAGAGGCATATTGAAAAATATAGATTGATCTTTACAATAATTTGGCCAATCTAACTACATTTCTTCATTTTTCGGCAAGGATTTGTTGTCATTTGGTGGAAATTTGGCAAATAAACGTCTATGTTGATCAATCATTCTACTATTCATTTGGAAAAATAATTGAAATCTCTATTTGCAACTGAAGCCTTCAACATGCCCTTTGAGTACAAATCAATCTTCTATTTCATATACAACTTGCTCTCATTTTTTGTTTTGTCTATTTTTCCTTGCAATTTCTAGATGGTATTAGATAAAAATTTGAAGCAAGTGAGATGCAATCTAGTTGATTATGAACTCTAAGAAAATTCACATGTGGAGGCTGAAAATTTGAGCTGAGGATTGCATATTTTGCAAATATTTTTTCTATGTCATCAACATTTGATTTCAATGTGGACATTTTGCATGCTTGTGCAAAGTCAACATAGTTTTACAATATTTTCATAAAATTTAATCATTATTTATAAATTTTATTATATTTTGACAAAAAGTCACTGATAAATTGTTATAATCCAAGTACATCTTCAATGCTTTTATTTCATTAAACCCTAAATTAAAGGCAGTCACTTAGAGATAAAATTAACCAAATTGCATAAGACGAATAAGGCCTTGATTGAATTTAACAAGCTATACTATATGCCTAATTATAATTTGACAAGCTAATATTATGTAATTGGTGTAATATTAAACATGTAATTTTTTACTGTTTTTACCAACTAGCCATCATTCAAAATTTTAAAGTTATGCCACAATCAAAATTAAAGGTGAAAAATCAAATTAATCATAAATGCACAATCTTTAGTAGACTTTAGAATTCCAAAAATTACAAGGAATCTTGTGTAGTTGGTGTAATTTAAAACATGTAATCTATAACTTGCTTCACTTCTTTTGGAATCTATAACATTCAACTCATCTAGATGATATCACATTGCTATACATGCAATTGTTTTTTATTAGATAAGCATGGAGAGGGACTTGATCCCTTACATGAGATAGAACAACTTAAGGCACAACATTAGAAACATAAAAAAAATGAAGGGGCCTCCAACATTGCAAGCAACCAAAAACTAACATAACATCATTCCCAACAAACCAAAATATAACCAATAACCAATATGAAAAAATATAATAACCTTAATACTAACCATCATTGTCTTTAACTGAAAAGATTGCTACAAAATAAAATAACCTTTATACTAACCATCATAGTCTTTAAAGAACCTATAACTGTAATAATTCTTCATGAAGATACCATAAGTAGTGCTAATTTAATTAGCACAATAAAAGTTTTGTAAATGATTGAAAGCTCCAATATGGAGCACATAACATGACCCAAAATGACTAAAAGCATTAATTAGAACTAAATAAAATCTCAGTGAGCCTCTAGTCTCTTTCCATCTCCTACAACACCACTGATCACATGTCCAATTTGCCTTTCTGATGGTTCTTTTCCTTTCCATCCTTCCTTCTACCTGCTCTCTTTAACTATTTCTTGATTATTATTTTTTAGTAGTTATCCCCATAACATCCCTATTCATGATGTCATTACCGATGTGAACTAGAGAAGTGAGCGCCTTCAATTACTACACATTTACCATTAACCATCTATTCAAGATGGTTCAACCTCTCTACAATTTCTTGCATTAGATTCTCATGATTATTATTTTCTTCCCCTGGAATAATAGGGTTCTCCTTAGCATAATCTTCATCAATATAAATTTCAACTTCTTCCCCCTCATCATTTTCCTTATTAGTATCTCCATCCAAGTCCCTGGCAGAGGCAGTATCTTGGTCTTCAAGCATCTCTTCGCTCTTGAAGCATTCATCCCTATTGTCATCGTCTTCCTCAGATTATCTTGAGAGGAAATAATTTATTCCTCCTCCATCACCATATTCTTCCTCTTAGAGTGCAGGTCCTCAAGGACTTTGGCTAGTCTATCAAAACTTCAACTACCAAACATAGAGTCCACCTCCTCAATTTTTAGGTTTTTAGCCTTTTCCTTCTCAATATCCTTGAATCCTCCAAAATAGTAATGGTTACACCTTTATTAGTTGAAGGCTTGTTTTATTTTTTCTTGAGGGTCCAAGAATATCCAAAGGGATTTTCCTAAAATCTTAGGGGTAAACATTAAAAGCTCATTAACCTGTTTAGGGGGAGCACTAGCAGCTTTTTCTTAAGCTTAGAGGAAAAGAGGGAAATATCAGGTGAATTGATGCAGATGAAGAACTTAAAATCAAACAAAAACATTAAGATATACAAGATCAATGGAGATCTCTTTAGCCCTACCTAAGGCTCTACTAGAATCTCAATCCTAGACCACTATTACTAGGACCGTTAGGTGCATACTTTGCATTATTTCACATAAAAACTAAAAATATGGTTGGGAAACCCTATTATAATACCTTTTGAGGCCAAAACAATCACACTTTCCCTCTTGCCAATACAACAATACATTGACTTCATTAGACCCCCATTGACTACGTACAAACTATTGTTTTTTCAAGTTTAATAGTAGAACCTTCATTAATAGTCATTAATCAAGCCCTTCAACCTATGCATTAGGTCTATACAATCATTATTTTAAATGATCAAAACCATGCAAGGCACTAAGAGGTCAAAAACCCTTGTGCACCTAGTGTTTCATGGCGGTCACACCATAACAAAAATTAATATCTTATGCAAACCAAAAAATAAAGCCATTTCCTTTGGATGAATTGTAGAAAATATGTATTCATACCTTCCCACCAATTTTCATAGTTTTCCAATAATGAGAAAGTGGGATATCAAAAAAAAACTGCCCTCTGAAAACCCTAGGTAGGGTTCTAGACTATTGTTACCAAAAATGCAATAACTTTTACAAATCCAAATGAAAATTAATCAAACCACTTACATTTGAAAGATAAATCAATGGTCTAAATATCCCCCATGTGTTCATATATGTAATCTATATGTACAAGTTGTACAAACATGAGTTTCAAACTGCAATGCATACAAATACTCAAGAAAATAGTGTATTCAAGTGCTAAATAATGTTTTTTCATTCAAGAATTTCAAAATTCCTACCCCCTTCATGTGAACATGTTTTTTTCATCAATTACAATCCCTCTTAACTTCCATAATGATTATTTTACCTAAAACAAAAAGTTACAACATTTCCCACTTGTTGACAACTTTTTGACAACCTTTGTTTGACAACTTTGCCATTTTCTTCCATCCAAGGCACAAACTCATGCACACATGACCCAAAATGACTGAAGAGGGCCTGATTGATACCAAAAAAATGAAAACTAAGGTGGAGAACAAAATACTGCCTTGTAGAAGCCAAAATATTACTAGAAATTTCAAATTGATTTTTTGACAGGAACTCAAGAATTTGAATTCTTGGACATCAAGACCTATCTAAAAGTATTAAAATGGACCCCAATGGTCCCTTAGGACCTTAAAAAGCACAAAATAGGACCTTAAACACTGAAATGAAAACCAAATGTAATGACTCAAGATTCTCTTGAATCATACTCCCTAGGGGAAAGAAAGATAACTCGAGTGCCACTTGAGATAAGAGTTGCAAAATCCATCTATACTTTGTGGAAAATTGAATGTGGTCTTGATTTTGAAGTCTCCTCTTTGTTTTACTTTCAATTTCCTCCCTTTCTTCATTTTTTCTTTTATTTTCCCACCTAGTCCACTGTAAGGTGAACTCTCCATCTTTTCCAAGGATATCTATATCCCTTTGCCTACTTGTTGTGTTGAAGTTTGATTTCTTGCATCATCCTCTTTGTGTTTCATCCTCTAATACCAATAATAATGCATAGGAAAAAATTCAAATCAAACAAAAACATACAAATCTAAAAGATCCATGATGATCTCTTTATCCCTGCCCAAGGCTCTATTATAATCTCAATCCTAGATCACTATTACAAGGACCATTAGGTGCATACTTTGCATTCTTTTTAATAAAAAATATAAACATGGTTGGGTAACCCTATTATAATACCTCTTTAGGAAAAAATAATTACTCTTTCCCTCTCACCAAGACAATAATATATTTACTTCATTAAACCCCCATAGACTAGGCACAAACTATTATCTTTTCAAATTTAACATCAGCACCTTCACTAAGACTCATTAATCTCAAGAAATAAAAAATTTATCAAGCCCTCCATCCCGCACCTTAGGTCTATACAATCAATATTTTCAATTATCAAAACCATACAAGGAACTAAGAGGTCAAAAACCCTTGTGCACCTGGTGTTTCATGGTGGTCACACCATAACAGTAAGAGGACAACGATTAGTATCTTATGAAAACCAAAAATTAAAGTCATTTCCTTTGGATACGTTGTATAAAACATGTATTCAAACCTTCCCACAAATTTTCAAGGTTTTCCAATGGCAGGAAGGTGAGATATCATAAAAAATGTCCACTAGAAACCCTAGGCAGGGTTCCGCACTGTTGTTACAAAAAATGCAATAACTTTTATAAATCCTAATGAAATTTGATCAAACCACTTGCATTATGAAGATAAATAAATGCTATAAATTTACCCTTATGTGTTAAGGCGTGTACTATGTATGTACAGGTTGTAGAAACATGAGTTCTAGATTGCAATACATTAACAAAAACTAAAAACAATAGTCTATTCAAGTGCCAAATCAAGTTTTTTCATTCAAGAACTTCAAAATCCTTTCTCCCTTCCTAAGAACATGTTTTTTTCATCAAGTACAATCCCTCTTAACTTCCATAATGATTCTTTTACCAAAAACAAAAAGTTGAAACATTTCCACTTGTTGACAACTTTTTGACAACCTCTATTTGACAAATGTTCATTTTTTTGTCATCCAAGGCACAAACTCATGCCCACATGAACAATGACCCAAGAGGGCCTTATTGAAACAAAAAATTTAAAACTAAGGTGGATAATAAACTCCAACCTTGTACAAGCCAAAATATCACTAGAATTTTCAAATTGAGTGTTTTGCGAGAACTCAAGAATTTGAATTCCTAGACTTCAAGACCTGTCTAAAAGCATTCAAATGGACCCGAAAGGTCCCTTAGAACCTAAAACAACACAAAATATGACCTTAAACACAAAAATGAAAAAAAAATGTAATGCCTCAAGATGCTCTTGAATCATACTCCCTAGGGGAAAGAAAGATCAACTCAGGTTCCACTTGAGAGAAGAGTTACAAAAGTAATTTGTACTTTGTGGAAAATTGAATGTGGTCTTGATTCTGAAGTCTCCTCTTTGTTTCACTTTGAATTTCCCCCCTTGCATGGTTTTTTACTTTATTTTCCCACCTAGTCCACCATTAGGTGAACTCTCCATCATTTCCATGGATATTTATATTCCTTTTCCTACTTGTTGTTGTGTAGAAGTTTGATTTCTTGCATCATCCTCTTTGTGTTTCATCCTCTAGTACCAATAATAATATAGAGGAAGAACTTCAAATAAAATAAAAAACATAAAGATCTACAAGATCTATGAAGATCTCTTTAGCCCTACCCAACACTCTACTAGAATCTAAATCCAAGACCACTATTACTAGGACCAATAGGTGCATACTTTTTATTTTTGTTTATAAAAACTATAAGCATGGTTTGGAAACCCTATTACAATACCTCTTGAGGCCAAAATAATTACTCTTTCCATCTCACCAAAATGACAATACATTGACTTCATTAGACCCCCATTGACTAGGCCCAAACTATTATATTCTCGATCTTAACAATAGCACCTTCGCTAAGATTCATTAATCTCAAGAAACAAAAAATTTATCAAGCCCACCACCCTGCACCTTGGGTCAACATAATCAATATTTTCAATTATCAAAACCATACAAGGCACTAAGAGGTCAAAAACCCTTGTTCACCTAGTGTTTCATGGCAGTCACACCATAATTATAGAGGACATGAATTAATATCTTATGAAAACCAACAAGTAAATCCATTTCCTTTGGAGATGATAGGGAGGTTGGGAGAGCTAATCACTAGCCCTTGCCTAGGTCCACCTAGTGACCCTTAAGTGTCTCAATTAACACAAATGACCTATAGGACTCCTTCAAATGTTCAATCCCCTGGTCTTCAACTCCAACCAAACTACCAATTCACTACTACCAAGACAAAGCAAGATTATTGGTGCTTACTCCTTCCATGCATACACTGACCCTTAAAACTAGGATAAGGGCTCACCACCTCCAAATGAACATAGGATCTTGTAGAGATGAGGAGGTGTTGGAAAGTATCATGTTTGGTTCCATGTAATGTTTTTGAGTTCTCTCTTCATCAATATCCCTTACCGATCTCATACTTCCTTCTTTAATTAGGGCTACAAGGAAGAGCCCCAATTAGGCCTCCTTCTCCGAGAAAAATAGGGCTTTTCACTTATTTGCTTCCAAATGACCCTGCAAATTGATCATGGATTCTTGCAACAATACCCAGCCTCTCAAGGATTTTGGAGGTTTTAGGGTTTCTCCAGACCATACAATCCCCTAACCAAAAATAGGTGCTTTTGGTAGAGTTTTAGGCCTTCATTGATTGCATGAAGTGATCTCTGGTTTTGGGTGGCCAAATGGACTGATCACACCTTCTCTTTGCGTACAGATCTTGTCAAGGACCTTATCTAAGGTCTCCAAACACTAAACCACATTTCCCTGCTCAACTCTGCAAGATATCTTCCTTCTTGTCTCAGCCCTTCCTATTCGGGCTCACCATGGCTCACCTAGGGCTTGACTACAAAATAACTTAGAAAGATTTCTAGGGCCTCTCCTCCTGTACATATTACATACATGGAGTCTACTCACTATCCCCAAAAGGCCATACAAAATGAACGGTGGTATAGTGATTTAGATCCCCATTACTACACTCTTGGAATGAACCTATGAACAATGCTAACGCAAAAGATTTAAAATGAACAATGAAATGAACAAGAAAGACTAAACTAATTGCAGAAACTGAAAGTAAAGACACTCATTAGCATCTACCATCAACTACAAACCAAAATCTAACTCATAGCATGACTCATGAATTCACTGTTTATTAAACTATATCCAAATCCACACACTTCACACACCTACAGAAATTATCCTTCATACAGTAGAATGACCAACCTCGGGATTTGGTCCAAGGTTCCCTTATATAGCACTAAGATGGGTTTAGGAAGGGTTTAAGGTTATCATAAGCCGATTAGGCCATTAGGACAAGCTTAGTCCAAGCAACTTTTAAAAGTTGCAATAGCAACTTTTACAACAAATTTATAACTTTTTCCAATCTTGCTTCCCAAAGACCTTAGGAAGGTCCTATGGAGTTCTAGACTCCATCTTGACTCCAAAATTATTTCTCCACACACTCTAAACCTTGTGACATCATCATGACATCATCCACCTAAATTTACCAAGCAGAAGGCTATCACACTATAGTCTCATAATTTAGAACCTAGGACCTAAATAGACTTCAAATCCCTAGTGGAATCCACACCTTGGTCAATCATGACCTTAGGGAAAACAAAACATGCCAAAGATGGCTTACATAACAAGGAAAAATAAGGGTGCTCCTACACCAGGAGACATTGTAGACAACATGTATTCAGACATTCCCACAAATTTTCATGGTTTTCCAATGGTGGGAAGGTGAGATATCAACAAAAAAAAGTCCACTAGAAACCTAGGTAGGGCTCTAGATTGTTGTTAGAAAAAATGTTATAAATTTTACAAACCCCAATGAAAATTGATCAAACCAATTGAATTTGAAGGATAACTCAATGCTCTAACTTTCCCCCATATGTGTAGGTTTGTGCTATGTATGTACAAGTTATGCAAACATGAGTTTCAGACTGCAAAACATAAAAACACTCAAGAAAATAGTTTATTCAAGTTCCAAATTAGGTTTTTTTCATTCAAGAAATTAAATTCCTACTCCCTTCTTGTGAACATGTTTGTTTTCATCAATTACAATCCCTCTTAAGCTCCATAGCCGATTCTTTTATCAAAAACCAAAAGTTGCAACATTTCCCACCTGTCGACAATTTTTTGACAACCTTTGTTTGACAACTTTGCATCTTTTTGCCATATAAGGCACAAACTCGTGCCCACGTGACCCAAAATTACCCAAGAGAGACTTATTGACACAAAAAAACTTGAAACTGAGGTGGGGAAGAAAATACAACCTTATACAAGATAAAATATCACTAGAAATTTCAAATTGAATTTTTGGCGGGAACTCAAGAATTTGAATTCCTAGACTTCAATACCTATCTAAAAGCATTCAAATGGACCCCAAGAGTCCCTTAGAACCTAAACCAACACAAATTTGGACCTTAAACACCCAAATGAAAACAAAATGTAATGACTCGGGATGCTCCTACATCACAAATCTCTTGTAGTGAGTCTTCTCGAAGAAACATTTTGAGCTTGTGGGGGAGGGGAAGGAGCACGAGCACAAGGAGGAGGTGAGGGAGGTCTAGCTTGGTGTTCTAGTAGCATAGGGTTTCCATGAGGATCCATATCTAGGGCATATCTATAAAGAGCCATAATTAGCCCTTGATGGAGTGGGAGAGAAGCTTCGCTTTCAATACTTTGTTGCAATAAGGAGAACAAAAAAAAGAATATTGATTCTTTCCAAATCTGTAACATGACTCAAAAATGGGAAATGATATCCATGCACTTCCATATACCTACCCTCCAAGGTAAAATACCTCATAATATGAAGATTAACCAGGGCATAACCTGTCATACCCATTCTAAAATATTTTGAGTTGTTCATCATTCTCTACGAATTTGTTAATAAAGCTTTGATAATTTATAGAGCTCTTCTTAGCCACTCTCATGCCAAAATTCTCTAGTCCAATTGCATCTACTATCATTTGAGGAGAAACAGAGAACTCTAGGCTACCCACCTTTTACCCTACCTCCCAACCAAGAATTAGTAAATTTAGAGGTAAGAGTATCATTGTAACCTTGAATGGCATTATAAAATAGAGCCAACCCAGCAACAAAAAATGAATCCCAAATCTTGACATTCTTTTTCAAAGCTTCGCAACTGATTGTCTTTGATCATTTTTTAGAGGCTGCCATGACAACACACTTATTATCTTTTCTACTGCACTCTCTTTTGCAAATAAAGTTAACAAGTCGCTACATAAAATGACCTCCAGATGGCCAAAAATAGCAAACTACCAACATAAAAGAGAATTAGTCTAGTAAGTACGGGTGATAAAATCATCATTTAATGCTATAATTTCTTGTATTAGGAAGGTAACATCCTTCCTAGCTTGTTTTTGTGGCACTTTAAAATTTGGGCTAATAATGTGAGGAATGCCAATATTCAAATCTTTCCCTAATGTGTATCTCATTGGAATAAATTATTGAGAATAATCATATTAGGGATCATGCCCAAGTAACCTAACTTTGATGTCATAACATGAAAGGCCTTTGTAAAATAAACAACAAAGAAAGGACTTTTGCTTAACTTATAATTATTTCCTTTATTAATCATGGAATCAATACTTAGTTGGCTACAATTAGTCTATCTACCATTGGAATAAATTATTGAGAATAATCATATTAGGGATCATGCTCAAGTAACCTAACTTTAATGTCATAACATGAAAGGCCTTTGTAAAATAAACAACAAAGAAAGGACTTTTGCTTAACTTATAATTATTTCCTTTATTAATCATGGAATCAATACTTAGTTGGCTACAATTAGTCTATCTACCATTTGAAGACTTTCTCTTTCTAGTTTCCATCCACGACATTCTTTCCATAAACTTCACATGCATCCTTACATGCCTCTTCTTAGACCTAGTCAACATATTAATATTAACCAATACTAATCTCATTTGAAATTAGCTATTTTATATTTGGCAAGATAGTATCCATGTTCCAACACCTCCAAATTTGAAAACAAAAACCTTCATTAGTAATACAATTTATCACCGAGTTCCCCTCCCGATAAACATGTTGTACTTTGAATTGAAGAAATCTTTTAAGAGATTGTATGCAGTCCCTCATCAAAGCTCTGATCTCCCATGGCCCTTTAATCTTCTCTTCGAGGATATCGACGACCATTTTGAAGTCCCCTTCAACCTCAAGTCTAGTCACTCCAAGTTCTTTTGCAATTTGGATACCTCTCCAAATAGCCATGGCTTCGACAAAGTTGTTAGATTTAACTCCCAAAGCCTTAGCTGAATAGACTACATGGGTCTGTCTTTATGGTCCCTATGAACAACACCTGCTCCAGCCGGCTCTATATTCCCATTTGAGGATCCATCAAAACTACACTTATTCTAGCCTTGATCTAGAGGTCTCCACTTCGTATTCATCCTATTATGCTTCTTTGCCCAATTCACCTTGGTAAGATCTTGGGTAAGGCCCCATATTTGTTTCAGTCTTAATTCTTGAAGATTGCAAAGATCTTTGAAGGCACTAAAGGAAACATCATTGATATTTTCCACTATGTGGTGTTTTATGGTCATAAAGACTTCTCTACTTGATTTGGAGGTTTCCCTGGATTTTTCTGTTATTTCGTTCTTTCCACAAACTCCAAGCAACCATAGGCGGGATTTTCTCCAAAGTTCCTTAAGAATAGCATGCTTGAAAGGCCACCGGCACCAAGAATCAATAAGCTGAAATAAAGGTTCAGGCATAACCTAGCCCACTATAGTTAAGGGCCTAATCATTGATTAAACCTCCACCGCAAAGGGGCAATGGAAGAACATATGATCAATGCTCTCACCATCATTATAGCACAAAATACATATGTTTACAAATTGAAACCCCTTTTTGATGAGATTACCAATAGCGAAAGTTTTGTTGTGAGAGGCTAACCACCAAAAACAGTTAACTTTAGGAATTAGCTTTTGAAGCCACACTTTTCTCCAATACAGCGGTTGTTATCTTATAGGAGAATTCTGCAGTAGAGAATAAGCTGATCTGACAAAGAAATCTCCTGAAGAGTTAGGTCTCCACACTTGTTCATATTTTTCGTCTGAATTCATAAAAGAACAGTCTTCCAGAAGGTCCATTATATTCTTTATGCTTCTTTCCCATTCAGGCTATCAGTTGTTCCTTAATTACCTGTTTCTAATAAGTTTGTGACGGGCCAAAATGTCAGTCTAGTAAGAGATATGCTTGCAATATCATTGTAGTTTCACTTCTGTTCCTTCCATTTTTCCAGTAAACTACAATCTCGCAAGATAGAAGAATGATTTTGCAAGTAAAGAAGAGGGATTGGATTGATAGACACAGGACACTCTCCAATTAGAATGAGTCTCATAGTGATCATGATACTTTGATATCTAGAAATATGAATTATTTCATATGCACTCTTATTTATAGGCTGAACTATGTAGGAACATACCCCTTTATTCTAATTAAGAGGTATTAGTGTATTACCTAATATTTATGTTAGAATTAAGCATGCCTTATTATACTTAAGAATGTACAATATATGCTTCAAAATATATCATTTTGGATCACAACATTCCCTTACCCTTCAAAAATGCATTGCCCTCAATGCTTAGCAACTCTAAAATATTTCATATGAATCGTGTATCATTCAATGTTACATCTTTAATTGGAGAATTCTTGTAGTTGATTAGAATTTTGAGGTGGCTCTATTTTGTAATATGGTTTTGGAAATTCTATTATGTTTTTGCATATTTTGCATGAATATTTTTTTCCATAATACTAGCATTATAGATGAGATTCTTCACATATAAATGCATACTATTTGAGTCTATCCACAACAATCAAAATTACATCTATGTTATTTGACTTTTGTACCCTCATGATATTGATGTTTCTTCCCAATTTTGTGTTAGATTGTTTCATTATAAATGTATTTTGTACATGATCACCTACAATTTATAAATACATATTTTTGTATATCTTAGTAAGTAAAAATCGGGTTTTAAGACAATATTTTTGCTATGTAGAAAACAATGTTATTTGAGAAATTTGTATAGTGAAGATACAATCTTCAGACCCTGCATGGTCTAATTAGAGATTTTGAACAACTTATTGATCCATACAATTGATTTTTCAACTATTTCTAATAAAAAAATTACTAATTTTAAAATCCAATTCTAAAGCAAATTAACCAAAAATGGTAGTGCTAAAGACCCGATGTGAATATTGCTAGATACTAGATGTGAAGTGTCACAAACCTTGGTGGTCAACACCTCCTTTAGCACTACCATTTTAAAGCCTTTTATTTTAAAATCCAATTCTAAAGCAAATTTTTTTACATGATACTAGATAAAAAAATGAAATATCTAGTATCTGATACATGATACTAGATACTAGATGTGAAGTGTCACAAACCTTGGTGGTCAGCACCTCCTTGGAGATTCGTGACATGATGTGAATATTAAAGATAACCATTAGAAATATTATAATATTATTATTTTAATATTGTGATATGATGGTTTAGTTTTGTTTGTATCATTTATCTGATATGAAGACTAAATTAAATTAAATTCTCACATTTGCATATAGTTGTCTTTCGCTAATCTTCTAGCTTGCTCGCAGAGAAAACCCATTGGGACAGTCTCGCACATGAGGCCTGCAATGGCTTCCAAGATCTTCATATCAAAAAGAATTAACGGAATAACATGTTAAAGAGCAAATAGATAGATTACAGCTCGCATGAATAGGCACTACGTTAGAGATCATCTATTTATCCATGCAAAGACACAGAGTGAGTACTTAAGACATGGTAATAGATATCCACACATTATAACATATCAGAATACAGTTTAAAACCAACCGAACTCTTATTGTAAGCACCCACCCTAACAAAGGAATGATTTTTAAGAAACTAAACTCCTCTATAATGACAAATGAGGAGGCAAGATGAAGCATCGTTTCAGATACATTTATCTGTTCATGAAAATCTATTCAAGGCATTTCATGTTCGTTTAGCACTTGCATTGATGATTTTTCAGTTCCACTCTGCTGTTTGACAATTTTCATCATTTATGTCCATCCCTGCTGATTCAAATACAAGATGAACAACAGGACATAGCTTTCCGTTACCAAGATAGAATAAGAAAACAAGATATGAGATCGAGGGGCTGCAGCAGTTTAAGTCAAATAAAGAAGTTGCTAGCAATGTCTACTTCTTGAACCCCTTGATAGAGAATCTACCTTAAATGCTATTCATTAAAAAGCTCAAAGAAAATTAAATTGGCTTATGTAAATCAATATCAAGACCCCCAGTGAAAATTGGTATTATACAAAGTATTTACATCATACTGATGCACAAAAGAGAATGGCAAGAGCTCTTTGATGCATCACATTATGTGGTTTCACATAAATAAAGACTTTGGACACAGCTTAGATGCTCTTACGTTTACCAGTTCTTCATTTATAAATACAAATGGTTCAGCCAGACAAGCTAGTTTGCACTTTTCTTCTAATAAGCATACAAATACTTCAGTTTGTCTCTTCCAGAGTAAATAAAGTTGACATCTGTATAGATCCTTTCATCTTCTATGCTTTTGTCGGATGATACCCATCAGAATTCATTGGTTTTCAGCCCTGTCCATTTAACATTTTCCCTTTTGGAGTACAAGAAATATCCAACAATTAAACCACATAGAGTTCCTACCAGGAATAAAGAGCTCGCCTTCAGGAACCAAATCCAATTTGAGAAAGCTTTTGTGCCATTCTTCAGATGTATCTCTAAAACATCGTGCACCTGTCCATCATGATTACCAATGTAAGAAAGTGTCAATGTCTTCCTATTTGCATACAGTCTTGTATAACCAAACTCGCTGCTTCTGTAAACAGACCTAGCAGGTTGCGGGAAGATTGGATCTGTTGGATGGTCAGGCCTAGGCTCCCATTTTGGTTGCCAGTCTTGCCCTCCCATTCCAATCACAACGTGAACTGGAAGATCGGCACCATTGTCTAGGGTTCCACATGACATGTTTTTAATTGGACAAAATCTCTCGTACTTGTGAACATGGCCCCATAGGACAAGATTGACTTTATACTCTACTAGAAGAGGTTCCAAGTGCTCCATCATTTTTTGGCGTAGGGGCGCATCCTTAAGTTCATAGTTACTGGTATACATGGGACGGTGACCTTGAACAACTACAAAGGGAGTCTTTCTTCTGTCAACATTTTTCAAGTCTTGCTCTATGAAGGAATATTGATCACTTCCACGTAAAAAATTTGTTTCAGTGGATATATATAAGAAATGTACAACTCCAAAGTCAAATGAATAGTAGAGATTTTTGGTGGGTGGAGCAGCAGTTCCAGTGGGAAAGGAAGAATTACCGGGCATATGAAACTTTAGGCTGTAAGGCACCCCACATTCACCACCCCCATCCGTACCGTAAAGTCTACTTGCCCATTCAGGTTTCCATGGTTGTAATGGCCAATCATACTCATGATTTCCTATACAAACATGAAATGGAACCTTGGACGCAAGAGGCTCAATCTGAGTAAAGAACGAATCCCATAACCATTCATAACCTCTGGCATAGCTGATATCACCAATATGTGAAATAAATGCAGGCTTATCCCCAAGTCCTTCTATGTCACGTTTTAGCCATTTGACCGTAAGCTTGCTCTCCTCTTGTGTCCAGAGAAAAGTTCTATACGGAACTGACGTTCCCATGTCACCAAAAAGGAAGGCAATGGTTTCATCTGAATTTTTGTCTCGAGATATAAAACTTTGAATCAAACTCCAACCACTTTGATCGCTTCCAATCTGTCAAATGAAAAATGGTCACTAAAATAAACTTAATTTTAACACAAAAAGCACAGAATAATGAAAAGAACTTAAGAAAATATTGAGGAACAAGCATTGAAGAGCTTATGTCTTGTTTATTTATACTTATTATAGTAATATTTGATTTCCAAATTATCTTTACTAGAGACTGCTTGCAAGCATTAAAACCATAGATGAATAAGCAAGCAAAGAGAATTTTAACAATTTTTTCAAAGTGAAATTCTCAGAATCTATACAAGAAACCAGTGATAAGGTGATATTACTTGAGTTTGTCAGGGGAACATATCATCGCCCACATTTACAATGTGGATACCTTCAGAGCCATGTTTCGGAAAGCTTCCTACAAAAACATAATTGGTGTAACATTATACGGTCTCGTAAGAGTTTTCAAATTCCAACCACATGAAAGTTATGATCTTCGATACCCTAAATCTGAACAGTATTGCATAATCTTCACACTTTCTAATAATTGAGAAAAAAACTTATGGAAAAACTGAGTGATTTATTTGTGAACTTTAAAACCGAATTGCCAGTTCGGGCATGGAGTACAGGTTCAGGTTTTATAAATTTTCCTTCAATCCAGTGTAGTTGGGTTCTGCCCTCGGCCTAAATTTGATGGCTGTATGGCAATATTTAGGCATTTTTGCTGTAAAATACAATCAAAATTTTAAAAATACTATCAAAAGAAATGAGAGATTTTCTCAGTTGGTGAGCATGATGGTATGTTCCATGATGTCACCATCTGCCAGAGTTCAAACCCCTGGAGGAGTGATTGGTCTAGGTTCAACTCCTAGGTAACTTTCACTGATAGGATCTCCTGCTCATGGCTGTTTAGCTAGAAGAAAACTTCTCAAGGAAACTTGGAGACATATCCCCAACATTGTTTTGGCCATCCCCATATCAAGAATGTTCCAAGGATGTGAAGAACCCAACTGGCTCTTTCTGGATTTATCCACTAAATTTGATATGGTTGCAAAATTCTTACACAATAATAATCTCACAAACAATTATAATGAAGCTTACACCAATTTTTCAGATAATCCAACCAAGACAAATTGAATTTCCTTGATAATTTTATTGATTCTTATTTCTCATTACAAACAGATTGCATAATCAAATAATTAAAATAGGAAATTAAGCACCTAGCACTGCTGCAATATTCTGAATTGTTTTGTATAAACAATAACCTCCTCAACCATGTCACAGCCCAAACATATTAAATGCCAACTCTATACAGTCCGAGCAGCTCAAGCCGTGCTTGACTGTCCTGTAGCATATACGAAACCCCAGCAGGAAGAAAGACGGCCCAGAATGCAGTCACGTGGGCAGATTAATTAAAACGTGACTCGCATGGCATTGTACGGCACCAGCAGAATAAGAAATACAGCCCAGGTAGTCACGTTGGCAGGTTTTGTTGGTGCTGTAGCTTCCTTAGCACCCTTACACCCAGCGGCAGCACCAAAAGAAGGCACGTGAGGTATAGAAGCAGCCTCAACCCAATTATATTGCTTCCCAGATAAGTACGGCCCGGAACAAACAATCACATGCTGGAAGCTTGACTATTTTCGATCACCAAATATTAATTGTAGCCTCAGCAATTTATTGATAGCAGATTTCCCAAATAAAATTCAGACCTCAGCAAATAACAAATTGAATTCTTTGAGAACAATTCAATTTTGCCTGTAGAATTAAAAAACTTCACCAGAATCCAGTATACCTCAGCACTGGATTTAATTCAATATCAGAACAAGCTCTCTCCTGGAAGAAGACCAAACTCGACAAATCTCAGAAGAACTCTCTCCAAAAATGAAGACCAAGCTCCAGAAACCCTAGCTTTTCCAAGCCAAGCAGAATTCTCACATAAACAATTTATCAAATCAACAATGGGTAAATGAAAGTGTTTTTTCGAGTTGTACTTATAACTTTTTCGGAAAAAGCACAATTTTATTTTTTTAATATAAAAGGCTTTAAAATGATAATTTCACTTCATAACAATGAAGTTATAAAGTACTTACGTTATTAAATTAAAATACTTTAATTTAATAACGATAACTTTAAAAACAAAGCCACTGAATTCTGCTAACTGAAACAGACTCATTTCCGACACCAGAGCCCAAACGCCAACTGCCCTGCCGGAAATAACCCACTGCCAAAAATAGCCAGCTGCTAAAAATAGACTTACTATAAATAGTAAGTCTTTCAAACTGGAGATTCCCTAAAGCTCGATCCTGGAACATCTGACACTCCATGCAGACACCCTGCTAATCCCGGCCAAACCAAAAAATACCACTTACTAAAAATAGTAAGTCAACCAAATTGACCCGAACGAAGAGCAGACCTGATAAACTGAATCCCCAGAATGGAATCCCAACACTGGCTCTGACATCTGATCCCCTTTGATCACCTGATTAGCTTGCAAGGATCGCCAAACCAAGCTAATCCCAAAAGCCTGAAAAATGGGGACATTACAAAGGATGTGGAAATGCCCATGGGACATCCCCAGATCATCCTCAAATTGGAAAGAATGCAAGGGATATCCCAAAAAATTAAAGGAGATGGCCTACTGTACCCAGGATGGGCAGGGATGACCGTCCTGAGGACAGCCTAACATCTCCATAAGAAGTAGTGGTTTTTAAAAAAAGTTAAAACCCAATGTAATGACCCGTACTATATAGGTCACTAAATTCCTCAAACTGAACTTAGGCAATTCGTCAAACACTTGGCATGCAAACTTATTAGCCCCACTGAATGTAAATACTGAACAGAGGTAATTGTGGTGCAACGAATCCACAAAGAACAATGCCAATATAGCAATGAAATACAATAGAGCGACAATGGAATCAAGAACTACTCTAATTCTGATTGCAGTTTCCAAAATATAAATGACTGTGACAAGTAATAATCAGATTACAATGCTATGATCTTTTCACCATGCCTTGACCATGCCCTAACCAAGGTAATTGCAACTATAACAATCCAACCACAATGTATAATTTCAAATGACCATTTTCAGACATGTGACAGTCATATTCAGATTACAATGCAATGGATGACTGATTTTGTAGACTATTCTTTGAGCAAATATATGGACTGTCTATAACAGAGATTTACCCTTTTTTCAAACACAATAACTTGCAATTCCTAAGGCTAATGACAGTGACCAGATCCGGACTAAATCTGGACTGCAGACAGAGACCCAATTCTGAGAATTGCTATGACTGTTATTTACCAAAAAGCAGTAAATTTGGAACCTGAATTTGATGCACCCTTTTGCTGCTGATGTAGACTGATGAAGACCGCTGCCAAACACACCAAATCCGCCCCAAAGTATAAAATCGATCTCCAAATGATTTGAGAGATATGAGTGAAAATATGAGTCTTAGGCCCTGGTATGGAATGTCTAGAAATGTGCCAAATTGTCTTCAGTCTTTGCCAAAATAATTCATCAATGCAAATGATGAATTCAAACCCTTATTCCAAACAATTGCAAACCCTCAATATCAATTTTTCAGGTTTGCTTTTTCGAACTGCTTTTTCGGATTTGCTTTTTCGGACTGCTTTTTCGGATCCGCTTTTTCAATCACAAACAAACCCTCGAAACTGAATCTCTATGAAGTCCAAGTGAGATGGCTGAATACCAACTCCTCAATTGCAACAATTCAAGTGATATTTCACACCCTCAAAGTTGCCAATCCAAGGGAGTGATTCGTTCCCAAAGACTGAATAATGATTTGCAGATCCAAAACCCACAAATGTCTTCACAATGAAGAAGTAGAAGAGATATCATAAACAAGCATATCCAAATGAGAGGCCTAGCTCTCTATTTATTCACTTTTCCTGGAACTTCTAGAACTCTCCTTTATAAAAACTCATTAAAAAGCACTTTTTATAATAAAATAATATTATAAATCAAAAAGTGCAACTCAACTTAAAATTAGAACATGTAGGCCCCAATAACTTATAATAATAAAATATAACCTCTTAAACTTCTCCAAAAGCCAATATAACCATCTGATCTGCAAAAATGACTCTCTCTCTCCACCATTTGCCTACGAGAGTCAGGGATAGACAAATCTGGCATGCTAAACGAGGTCAGCCAAAATGGGGACATGACACCCAACGATTGAAATTTTTTTTAAAGTAATAAAATTGTGAAAATGGTGTGTGCCATGAAGGTTTGTGTAGTCTCAAAAGACTTATTTCAGGTTTGGTGGCAGGGGCTCTATCCCTTGATCCCACTTGTATCTCGATAGGGAACATATCCATTTTTAGGACCATTCTAGAAGCCTTTCCAAGTTAGCAGCTCTGTTCCAACAGCAGTATGGAAACGGTCAGAAGATAACCAAAGAAACAAAGGCTTTTTATGTATAGATTCCAATATTGAGACTTGTTAGAGATTTCACAAGGTGTCACTCATTTATAGTTTGTTTGTGCGGATTTGTTTTAGGGTTTGACTATGACAAAATGAAATACATACTGCCTTCTAAGTGTTCTAACCACCATGGTATTCACAATATCAAAGCATTGCTATAGTATGATTTCAATAACTTACCAGAATTTCCAAAGGTTTTGCATATTTCAGAATTCCAAGGTTTTGGAGGATTCAACAATTTCAAGTCAATGTTGCTCCAGACTTGAGTCACTCATGCCAAGTTTCTATTTTTAGTAATGACCACATTTGCCAGTCGTCATCATTAGTTGTGGCTGTCTGTAGGATTTAAATATGTTTTACATATTTTGTTGGGTGTCATCCATTCTTAGGTCTATAGCATGGGTTGTTGCAGAGCCTTAATGGTGCGTATACTGAGTGCAGATGTAGGGAGCTCATAATTTCCATGAAGATGGTCTTGTATGGCCAAAACAGCATTGAAAACATTTGTATAGCAGGAAATTCATGAGGAATTATAATCACTCTTCCAGAAGTTTTCTACCCGTTGAGTGTTTCTCCAGCGGTGATTATGTGTTGTTTCAGACTTGTGTGTGTTTACTCCACATTGTTTATGTTTGGATTTCTATTTTATATTATTATACATGCCTCTTTCATCATGAAGTCCATTGTACAGACAAATTTTTGAAGGGACACTGAGAGGTCTAGATTGTTAATTTGTATGTTGAAAACATTCGTATGGCCAAAAAGGCATTAGATGTTTATGTTACAACTAGCGGTTGCCATTGCACCAAAAGATCGACTTCTTAATGTCCAATACAACCACTAGACTTATAGAAGACACAGGAGGCTGTTAAACCATGTCA
Organism: Chamaecyparis obtusa; assembly: GCA_027943335.1. Taxonomy (NCBI): domain Eukaryota; kingdom Viridiplantae; phylum Streptophyta; class Pinopsida; order Cupressales; family Cupressaceae; genus Chamaecyparis; species Chamaecyparis obtusa. The sequence continues at coordinate 3,111,329 of BSBK01000380.1, read as the reverse complement.
CGAATCCCGAAGGGGAACATTGGTGGTTAGTCCAACAATCCCCCCCCCCGCATCGCCTGAGAGGATTCAAACTTGTGACCAAACTCTGATACCACTTGTTACAACTAGCGGTTGTCGTTGCACCAAAAGATCGATCTCTTAATGCCCGATACAATCACTAGACTTATAGAAGACACAAGAGGCTGTTAATCCATGTCACGAATCCCATAGGGGAACGTTGGTGGTTAGTCCAACAGTTTAGTCACTCTTCCTGGAGTTGTAAAACAAATTTGTGAAGTTAAGGGACAATGAGAGGTCTGAGCGTGTAAAATGTCTACCCCAGTCTACAGATCAAACAGACCTTTCCAACAATATATATTTGAAAATAACGATCATCAACAGCCCATGAAGACTGTCTGCATAATCATAAAACTTTCAGCTAATGGTTGAAAATAGGAAATCTGAAAACAAAAAGGTATTAAGATCAGGTTTTCTAAACAGTTTCCATCTTGGCAATTAGCTGGTAGAAACATACACTAAGACGCACTAGAGGAACACGGAGGCTGAAAGTTAGTTGAAGCCTAATGTATGCAGAAGAGCAGATGATGTTGCCTCGAAAGTGTGAACAAAAGAGGAAGTATTGCTGAAATTTATCAGAGCCTCCCTTTGTTCAATCTAAGTTTTCTTCAACTAGGCCCTACAGATTCTCAGATATAATGCCTCTGTCGATCAGTTAGGAGCCTTGATTTGATTACCACAAGGTTAGCATCCTGTCAATATCAACATTAATATGTTTGCAGAATGATGAAACCAGTACTAATGCCTTGTTCTGCCTGTTGCATAAAGGGTAAATAACACGATAAAGAAATACATATGTAACAGGAATCCCCACCTCAGAGAGTATGAGAAAATCTCCTTATGCCAGAAACATCCAATGAAAGCATGAGGGCATTTGGCGAAGGCGAGCTCTATAGTCAACATACAATGTCTTATTATGTTTTCTCTATTATTTCTCGATGCAATGAGTTCGATGAAAGCATGAGGGCATTTGGCAAAGGCGAGCTCTATAGTCAAGGTACAATGTCTGTTATTATGTTTTGATAATATTGATTATCTAGTTATGCATTAATTGTACGTATTAAGTGTTTGTCAGTTTCATGTAGTTATAAGCATCAATTGCTTGATAATTGTGTTCCTATTGGCAGCCGTCGGGCCCTTTAAATAGATTGTGTATTGTCAAGGAAAGTGATATGATCTAGTCGGATCTATTCCAATCCTTGACTGACCATCTCTGGTCTTCTTCTATAATAATTCCATGTGTGAATAAAAAAATATTTTACTCCTGCAATTGGTATGCATTGTCATTGTCATTATTAATTCGTGTATTTATTTTATCAGTTAGAGTAGTAAACATTTGGCACCATTGCCTTAAAAGAAATCAGGTCAAATTTGAGCAATTCATGCCCTTAGAGACCAATAAAGGCAAGAAGAGACCACAAGGTGGTCAAGACAATAAGTTCAGATGATCTTTAAGGAACATCGAGAAAAGGTAATGACGGAGGAGTTTACGAGAAACACTTGAGGAAAATACAACGGGACAATTCCCAAGTCAGAGTCATTCCCTAGAACATAGTCAAGTTGAAAAGTCAAGACAACCTTTTATAGACGACAGAGGTTGGGAGATGAAGTCACATTCCTTCATAGAATTGTACAAGGGATTAAAGAAGGCTTTCAAAGAAGAGTTTAAATTGCTTCATGATGATAATGAAATAGTAGCAGAAATTTAGAATACAAAACGAGGTAAGCATGAAAACATACAGGCTTATAATTGAAGACTTGAAAATTTGTTGGTAAAATTGGAAAAAGAACTAGCTAACAGTCTAAAAAGCAAATGGTTCATTGAAGATTTACTTCCACCAAGAAGGAAAAAAATGAAAGAAGTGCCACCATCCTATTCTGAAGCCTACAATTGAGAGATGGAAATAGAAAGTGAAGATAAAATGTCCTTATGCAGTCAAAGAAATATAGGGGAAGATGGAAGCTTAGATGACAATAGTGACAATGAATTGGGAATAATACAAGCACTCCAAGGGACGTGCTTTGAATGATGAAAGAATTGAAGGCAAAGAAAGAACCCAAAAAACAAAATAACAAACTATGGTGCACTGAGTGCAAAATTGAGGGGCACACAAAAGGTAACTGTCCTATAAAGATGTTTTGTGAGTTTTGTCATGTTATTGGTCATTCAATAAAGGAGTGCCCATACAATTTCAAGATTAAGAGTACACAAGTACTCTTTACGTAGGGAGGGTAGTGCTCTCCATTGAAGACACATAATGCATCTGCAGGTGGTTATCAAAATCAACAAGGGCAAAATCAAATACAGTACGACTCTAAAGGACGTCTTATCATATAGTGTCAACATTGTAGTTAATAGGGACACTTTGGGAGAGGCTTCATGAATATACAAGACAAAGTGCAATTATTGTGCAAATGATGTGGACCTAGAGACCATGAAGACACTACATGTCCAAAACAAAAGGCTAGTATCAACCTTATTAATATAGACAAGAAAAGTTAAGTATTGGTCATTACTTGTGCCCAAGCAAAGAAGGTTGTGTACCCAAACCAACGTACAGAAAAAGCAAGGCTTTGTGAAGCAAGGGTCAAAGTGGAGAATGCTATGGATTACAAATGCCATCACTCAATGCAAATGCAAGTACAATACCAAGTCAATTACAATCCAAGAAAAATATTACAAGTACTTCAAACTACCATATCTGTGAAAGTAGTGGATTTATTACAAAGTATTCTTGAACTTCAAAATGCCATTGTATTGGTGGAGAATAAGATGGTGCCTGCTATCGCCTAATTGGAATCTACTGAAAATGAAGATGCAATAATTGAACCTTCGTTGTCAAGCAACCAAGTGATTAATCTAATGTTACTAACAGTTTGGCACAACAAAGAAACCAATGACGGTAAATGTGGAGATCCTTGGAAGGAATCTCACCATTACAATTGTTGATGGTGGGTCTGGTGTGAAAGTAATTCAGAAATCTTGGAAAAGTCTTAGGAAGCCAACCATTTGACCCCCAAATTTTCAACTGTGGGCGCAGATCAGCAAGTTATTAAGGTACTTGGATTTTTTATGGGACCAAAAGCTAATTATTGGAAATCAATCATTTATAAAGAACTTTTAAGTCATTTTATCAAGGTAAACGGCGTACAATGCATTGTTGGGTCAAGATTGGTTGGTAGCAGCCAAAGCCGATCACAATTGGGACAAAAATATAATCTCCATTAAAGACAAGGGTCGGAAGTATGTAATTGATTTATAGAACCAAGCCGTCAGTGAGGAAAATGCTCTCTGGGATGTGTCAAATTTAGAATCTGGTGAAGAATGGACGGAGAGTCAAGGCCGGAGGATCCGAGCAATGGAGGAATTTTGAAGTTACATGTGAACCCAAATCGAACCCAACCACCAGTAAATTTTCCAAATCCATGAACCAAATCTGTAAACCCAAACCAGGAACCAAAGTAGAACTAGCAAATTAGCATTTTTCCAAGTTCATTATTACTTATCATTTAACTAAAAATGTCAAGCCTATTTTCCTTCACATAGAACTGGTTTACCTTCATGGGAGTGAAAATAGAACAAATATGCAACCTTAGTTTTCCCAAATGCTGAAGAATGAGCATTCACCTTGCATACCTTTGTTCACAAAAGGCTGCAGATTTGGTACATTCACTTGTGTGTACATGTTCTATTTCCACAACACCAAGAATAGTTTGTCACACATTGAGATTTGAGATTATGGAAGTTCACAAGATGTTGGTGCAGCTGAGCCTCCCATGAGGTGTCTAATGAGAATCATAACAAGCATGCTACAAGATTTGACCAAGAGGCAAACTGACAACATTTAGCCTATGATAAGAATAGATGCTTTTACACCACTAGAAAGAGTGCACTTGAATAATATATGGATCGTTGCCTTGAGTTTGATTTATATTTGATAAGTAGGAGATATTTTCCACAGCAAGTCAAATTGTGATATTGCTATTAGGATTCAACTGTGTAGTTTTGAGTCAAACCCATTGACCCATGTTTTATGACTTACACATTGTGATATTTGCTAAAGTCAAGACTTATACATATGAATTTTGAAGCTTGTGTTATGTGCTTGTAAACTTTGTTATTTGATTAACCATGGTGTATACACTTTGGGGTGTATTTTTGTAGACAAGAAAAATAATTCTAGGACTCGCCTAGACTCGGCGAGTCCAAAGGCGGGTTGGTCCAACCAAGTCCTAGAGATTTAGGACTCGCACTCTATGAGTCTAGCAAGACTCGGCCAAGATTGAGGAGGGGGTAGGGGAGTTAAAAATAATAATAAAAAACAAAATTGCAAAGCATTTATCTAACATTTTAATTCCTATTTTTTATCAAAAGTTACAACCTTTCAATGCTTGTTTGGCTATGTAAATGAAATATAACATTTAAGTATAAGTCAAATTTCAATATGTGTTATCGGTAGGATTTTGAGAATGGTTTCAGATCTATAGAAGTTATAATGCTGATTCTAGGTTCTAGAAGATCTTATAAGTTTTCAAATAGTCCAATTTCGGCAATGTAACACGTAGATGCCCCCCCCCCCCCCCCAAACCCCCATGCACCTGGGTCAGGGATATCCCTAGGACGGGGACTTGGCGTTCCCAAGTCCCCCCACCACCGCCTTCATGCCACCATCTCATCGCCGGGGGTTTTTGAAAGCAAAAGTTGCAGCTGCAGCACTTGTGATAGAAAGGGGGTTTACTAGCTACCATAAAGGTCACTATTACACACACACACACTACATATGCATATTTATGAATGTATGTACTGATTTTGTAATCATCTTTATGATATTTTTGATATTCATGTTGCAATTTTGCTATGTCAAGTATTTAGTATTATAATTTATTAGTTCTTATACTATTATACATCATTTCATAACTAGCATTTCAAGTACTATATGTATACTATATTACAGCACCCCCCCTTCAATCCCCCTGCCCTCCCCGAATTGAAGCCCATTTTTTCCCTGTCTCGGAAACTCGTCCTGATGTCCCCCAATACCTGTGTTACAATGAATTTCAGTAATCATCAGGCTCCTATCAGCATTCTCTCGCTCTCTCTATCTCACTCTCTTTATCTCTCCTGAACTCTAGACCTATCTCTCTCCCTAGCACTCTTCCTCTATCCTTTCTGTCTACCTTCCTCTATCTCACTCTCTCCTCTCTCCCCAAAGATCTATACCTATCTCTCTACCTCTCTTTCTCACACACCCACAAACCTCTGCGAGGGTTGCTGCCCTTGACCTCATTTTAGTGTTGCCCCCCAACCCCTATCAAACTACAAGTCTACGCAAGTAGAAGGCCAATGATGAATCATGATCATAAAGTCTACAAAGTATATATCACTTGCTGCAAATCTCTGCATCTTTGTAGTCAAAGCCACAATCTAGGATTATCGTGTTTCATACATTGGACAACTTGTTTAGTATAGGACTGACATAACAAAGTTGGCATGTTACAATCATTGTACTGTTTAATACAAGTTAAGTCATGGTTAGCAAGAAATGGCATTTTCATAATGCAAAAATGTATCATCATGCCCTAAACATACAACTCAGAGCAATTCCATTTATTAGCATCCTGGCTAAGGACAAACTAGAAGATAACTATTTATCTTTTTACATAATCATTCCTCTTTGTTAATGATCTTGACAACAAAACATACAGTCTTGGAGGCTTGAAGAAAACTTAAATAATTCTTCACTTGAATGTACACACCAGTCACTGAGACACGAGAAAATATAATGACTACATCATCGTCCAAGACCTATCTTGGACACCAATACATAACTTGCCATGATGTTGGGATGAGTAATGTAGGGTCCTCTAAGCCATATACTTATACTTTTAGTTTTGATATTTTTTTTGATGCCATGGATTTCATATTCCACGAGTCCTGTATATATTTGACAATATTTATATATCCATAGACTTGTATTTTTAATTTTGATATTTTTTTTGATGCCATGGGTTTCATACTCCATGAGTCCTATATACATTTGACAATATTTATATATGTAAATGTGTTATTTCCTTCAGCTAATATTTGTGTGTACATTTATGTGATCAATATATACTTGTGTATGTGGTCAAAATAGCTTCTATTTGATGAGTTTATTGTATCTTTAAATTTTATTCATTCAAGGGTGCATGAAACAAGTTTTAAATACCTAAAAATCTTTGAATTCATTGGGTTTTCCAATTTGTCGAGTCCAAGTCAAAAATCAACTTTTCAAGTCTAAGCCAAGTCCGAGCCTTGTAACAATGATGAGAACTCTATGTTCTTATAGCAGTTTATAAAATTTACCCATTTTGTTTTTAAATTACTGTAATGCCCCTTTTCCAACGCCTTAGTTCTTGCCCTAAAATTACAATTTCAAGTAAAGAAGGAAATGGAATAGAGTTAGCAATATCATTTACCAATTGTGGAATAAGATAGATCTTGGTTGAGACCTTGCAACTATGTTAGGTAATCATTGAAACATAATCCATATAACATATCCCTGCTACTAGGGTTAGGAACATTAACTCAATCATACGATATAGCTAATTTCATTGGTGGAGTTCCTTGGTAAAACATATAAGGTGCCTCGAGCTTATTGTAGAATAGTTACCAAGACATAGGATATGAAACAGAACTTGTAATCAATGTCACTAACAGTACATTAAATGCTAATATCATCAATGGAACAGCATACCATACCAGACTACCAAGATGGCGAGGAAATGCTATTTCTTTATTGATACCAAAAACCAATAGTTCAACATAATAACCGAAAGTGCTTATATAATAGTCGATTGGTTGGGGAAATCAACAGACGCACCTCCTTGCTCCTAACTACCCTCCTGACATAACATAACTAAGTCTAGTACAATATTACTTTATTCGTACTACATATATCCCCCAAAAAAAAAACAGTCGTCTTCCAAACGACAGTACTAAACAAAAATTAGACTTCAGAGTTGGGTTGAGAAGACATCCCTGGATTTGGAGCTTGTTCCCAAATGCGTAAGAGGTCTCGTTCCGCAGTCTTCTGTTCGGCCCGAACTCCTTGGAGGACCCGTAATGCATCCATATTTTTTGCTTCAGCTAGTGCTACTTTCTCTTCCAGGCCAGCTCGTTCCATCTGCCATTTAGCTTCCCACATAGCCTTTTTTCTGCCCATTCCTTTTTCATGCAATTTATCAGATCGCTTTCTTGTTGCAGTTCAAGGTAAATCCTCCTAAAAGCCCCCTCTATTTCTGTAAGGGAGTGCATGAGTGGTGGCTGCTCCTGTACTTGCGGTATGATGCATGGGGCTGTCCAAATCTCAGCTATTTCTCTCTCCTTGTACCCACCCTACTGAAAATAGGCTCCACTCTATATGGCAAGTTTCTTTCATGAATGTTGCCAAGGACTCTGCTACTCTGACTATGGCTTCCACATTCTGACTTCTGGCCTGCTATATAATTTCCATAGTTATGTGTTCCAGAGCTTGCAACTCTTTGAGGAATCTCGTTGCTTTCTCTTCCAGTGAGCTTACCTTTGAACCATTCCCTATCTTGTTTGGTGATTCTGTTATGTTTTCTTCCTCTAATTCCCTCTCGGGTGGCAGCGAGGGTGAAAATACCAACCCAACTTCCTCCAGGAGTCTATCTACCTCTTCGAGGACTGTGTCCTCCCCGGTCTCCATCCCCTCCGTACCTGATGTCACTGCCTTTTCCACTCTTGGAGTACTACTTGCATGCACTACCAATGCAACTGGTTGAGCCACCTCTATACCCTGTGGTGTGTGGAGCCTTATATTGCGCCCATACGTTTGCTGGCCTCTAAGGTCTATGACCTTGGTATGAGTGTGCTGATCTGTAGGAACAAGGTTGGTTGCGCTAGGCAAGGAAAGCCTTGTTGCCCCCCACCCAGGAATCATCTTCTGTTTGCCTCCTTCCTCCTGGTTGCTTGGTTGTTCCTTCTCCGTACGGCTATCCTCTCCTGTACTCAGAGTGGTACAGACCCCTTCCTCATCTGTTTGAATTTGAGCGAACTCAGGTATGCCGCCTGACAATGGACCTCCTACCTCGGGTAAAAATGTAATGTCTATTGGTGTACCCTTGAGGTTGCCAAAGCGGATTCTTTCTTCTTGGGAGTCTGAGGATGCGTATGTACTTGTCCCCTCCTCTTCGGAACTGTCATCTCCATTCTCCTCCTGACTTGATCCAGAGGGACTTTTTGCTACTGCCTGCTTTAGTTTCTTTTTCTTCTCCCCCACTTACTCCAAAGGTATCCAAGTGAAGCCAATATGTCATGGCTAGCTTGTAGGGTTCTACCCTATTAGCTGGGACCAAGGCTCCTCTATGTTCAACTGCCACTTGAGTGCGTACTGCCTCCAGAAACAATGCTATGGCGTGATGTGGCATATAAAATGCCTTATGTTTTAGCTCCATGAATTCTCGAAGCCTCTCTAAAAGAAACTAAGCTCAGTTGTATACCTGTCCTCTGCTTAGCCCCTCGACCGCAAGCAACATCCATATAGCTATGTCTGAGGTGTGGCTTCCCACAGTAAGTTTACTTTTTACCAAGTCCACGATGCAACGCCATTCTTCATTGGCTATGAAAATTTTCTTTAGGCCCCTACTATTCCTTTTGTGGAAAATGCTTTCCCATTCCTGTTTGGTGAGATTCTTCCTACACATTAACTCTAGCCATTTCTTCTTTTCCTCCATTGCCATTGGAGTTTTTGTGAGTTCCTATCCCCAATTAGGTATTCCCAATACCTTGTTTATTTCTTGGGCAGAGTAGGAAATGGTTACAGTTTGATGGGAACAACGGATTACAGACTTGTGATCCTGCCTATCATAGCCAGCCACCATAGTTCGCAGTATAGCTTCAAATTCTTTCAAATAAAAAATGGGCATAAAGATTATTTTGTCTACCTCTACTTTCAATAGAGCGTCTTTCAGGATGTGCTTGTCTTCTGCATTCTCCCACCAAGCGCAACATCCGCTTCCTATTACACTCTCAAAAGTGATATTCGCAACCGTGATTTTTTCCATGCTCTTCTCTTTGTCCTTTGTGCTTGTCATCTTGGTCACCTTTCTCGCCTCTAAGAGTGGATTTCTCTATTTGGAATCAATAATTTTCCCTTTGCTTAGGTTTCGCACACTTATCTTCACCATCTTATGGTTTCTCACCAATTGTCGTATGCCTTTATTAACTGTTTTATCGCAACCGTTTTGTGTATGGCCTTCTACTCCCAGCGTGCTGCCTCCTCCACCTTGCGTACGGCCTCCTCCTTCTGGTGTACGACGTGCTTTGGTACAATAGCCCAACCACCTTCTGTGTACGGCCTTGTCATCCGTACGTCGTACGGTTTTGTTTTCCCTTTGGCCTTCTTTCGTACGATCCTGTAGTTTGTACGTCATACTGCTTTGTGGTCCGTACGGCCCTGTGACCACTTCTGTCTTCATACGGCTCTCCTGCAAATCGTACGTGGGCGGTTCTCTCTCCCTTCACAACTCCGTACGGCATGTCCGTACTCCGTACGGGCTTCTCTTCATTCGCTCTTCTGTGCTTCCTTCTGTATGGCCTATCCGTACTCTATATGTGTACAGGCTTCTTTTCCTTCGCTCCTCCGTGTTGCCTTCTGTACGGCATGTCCATACTCCGTACGTGTACGGGCTTCTTTTCCTTCGCTCCTCCGTCCTGCCTTCCGTACGACCTGTCCATACTCCATACGTGGGCTGGTTGTCTGATCGGCTAGCTTGTCCTGTGCTCCCACATACGCTCTTCAACGTACCTATCATTCGCACGCCTCTTCTTAGCTTGATCTCATACGGTTTGTATACACGTCCCTTCTCCCGAGTGTTGTGAAGTGTGAAATGGCACCGAATTCTTTTATAAAGCTCATAGATGTTAGGGTTTGCCTTTGTTTTTTCTCCTTTTGAATTTTCCATTGCTTTTTCTCTTATTTCTTCTATTATGTCTAAGTGACATATGGGAAATAACTCTTTTTTCTAATTATAAGGTCTTAATTTCGATCCATTTACTAAGTCTTTTAAGGGGTTATTATCCAATGTGGATAATTTTATAGCTCCATTATCTCTTACCTCCATAACTCTGTAGCATCCCAACCAGCGTACTTTGAACTTGCCCAGCTTAATTTCGTTTTTTCCATTATACTTGAGTACCAGCTGACCAGGTCTAAAATTCATCCTGTTCAGGTGCTTATCATGCCAAAATTTCCGTCTTTCTTGTGCCACTTCAATTGCCCATTGGGCCAGCACCCTCTTTTCATCTAGCTTTATTAAAGCGCTAAGTCTTTCCTTTAGACTATCGGCATCCCCCAATCTATGTTCAACTGCTATTCTTAGACTTGGTACTCCAAACTCCATAGGCATCACAACCTCCTGCCCGTACATTAAGTGAAAGGGTGTCTGCCTGGTGGTGACTTTGTAAGTGGTTCTATAGGCCCACAGGACTGTTGGTAGTCACTCTTCCCAATCTCCTTTTTCTAATCCACACGTCTTGTATAAAATTGTTACCAATATTTTGTTTGTGGCTTTTGCTTGACCATTTGCCCTTGGGTAGTAGTATGGACTGGAAAATGAGTGGAAAATTTTATACTCACTTGTCATTGTTCTGATTGTCTGATTAACAAAGTGCACCCCCTGTCACTTGTGATTTGTAGCGGTATACCAAATCTTGTTACTATTTGTTCATAGAGGAATTTGGCAGTACTCAAGGTTGTGTTGTCTGGGAGAGCTCTTGCCTCTGCCCATTTTGTGAGGTACTCTGTTGCCACCACTATGTACCTGCATTTGTGGTTATTGCTGGCAAGCAGGGGTCCCACAAAGTCTAATCCCCATCGCTCAAACAATTCTTGCATTTGGGATGGAAACAAAGGCATAAAGTCTCTTTTCAGGGGTTTCCCTGCCCTTTGACATGTATCACAACTCAGGACCCATTCTCGAGCATCCGCGTACAGCATAGGCCACCATAGACCTGCCAACAACACCTTCCGCGCTATTGCATCAGGCCCCATATGGCCCCCTGCTAATCCTTCATGGGATTCCCTCAGGACTCCGAAGATTTCCTCCTCCATGACACGCCTTAAAATCCCGTCTGGCCCCTTTTTGTATAACAATCCCTCAATCAACTGGAATGTCCCGCTCTTGAGTGCAATTTTTCTTCTTTCTTGTATGGTCATTTCCTTGGGAAAGGTGACGGTTGACAGGTAATGTCCTATCCCTTCATACCATTGGGGTAGTATGGCGATTCGAAATAGGTGAGCATCAGGAAAAATCCTCATTTATTCCGCTTCCCGAGGCTTCTCTGGACTTGACTCTAGATAATTGATCTGCCATTACATGATTTTTGCCTGGCCGGACTATGATTTTAAAAGTAAATTCTTGTAAGAGGATTAGCCATCTGCTTACTCTCCCCTGGATTACAAGTTTATTCACCAGATACATGAGTGCTTGATGATCCACAAAAAATTTAAAGGGAGTGGCTAATAAGTAATGTCTAAATTTTTGAACTGCATAAACCATACCTAATGCCTCCCGCTCAGTGGTGTTGTAATTCCGCTCTGCTTTTGATAGTAGCAGACTGGCGAAGTATACTGGATGGTCCAGTCCTTCCTTCCCCATCTGTGTCAGGGTGGCACCTATTGCATAGTTAGAAGCATCCACATGGATGTGGAATTCTTTGTCCCAGTCCGGGTATATGAGAATTGGAGCACTTACTAGTCTCTCCTTTAGCTCTTGGAAGGCCTCCTCCTGTTCCTTCTCCCAGCAAAATTTTTCCCCTTTCTTGGTTAGCTTCTCTAAGGGTAGAGATACACCGGCAAATCCTTTTATGAACCTTCTATAGTACCCCACACGCCCCAAGGAGGACTTTACCCCGGTGACGTCTGATGGAGCTTCCATTTCCAGTATTACCCTGATCTTGTCAGGGTCTATTTTCAGTCCTTCCTTGCATACTGTGGCCCAGGAGGCTGCCTTGGGGTACCATGAATCTGCATTTTTTTGGATTCAAGGCTAGCCTGGCTCTTCAGCATCGATCCATGCACTCACCCATGATCTTAAGGTGGTGCTCCTTCCCACTATAAACTGACTAATCGTCGAGGAAAGCTCTGAAATTGCCCATCGACATACCATGAAAGATATGTAGTATGATTCTTTGGAAGGTGGTTGGTGCATTGCACAGCCCAAAGGGCATTCTATTATAAGCATACACCCCATCTTCAACTACAAATGTGGTTTTTAGTTTATCCTCCTCAGCAATGCTGATTTGGTTATAGCCTGAAAACCCGTCCATAAAGGAGTATATTTCATGGCCTGCTACCTCTTTGAGGATACTATCTGTAAAAGGAATTGATAAGGCATCTTTTATAGTTACCGTATTCAAGCACCTGAAGTCCACACATATCCGAATTTCTACGCCATCCTTCAATGATATGACTATGGGCGAAACCCAATCACAGTTTGTACCTTAAATATGATCCCTGATTCAAGCATCTTTGTGATTTCCTCCTGTACCTTGGCAGTATAGTTCTTGTTCATCTAATATGGTTGCCTACGCACCGGTCTTGCACCTGGTATCAATGGTATTTGATGGACACACAATTCTGGTGGTACTCCCTTTAAGTCCTTGTATGTCCATGCGAATACATCCTTGTATTCAAGAAAGATTTTGAAGGCTGCTACCTTCAATACTATGTCCCAATCGTCCCCTATTAGGATTTCCTTGCATTCATCCTTTTCACCCAAGTTAACAGTTTGCAATTTGGCCTCCTTGTACTCCACCTTTTCCTCAAATATGTGTGCTGGTTTATCATTGATGGTTGTCGTACCCTCCTTGTATTCCTTGTACCCCTCAGGGTAACTTTCTTCTGCTTCTTGAATTTGCAACATATTGCACTCTGGCTGGAATACCTCATAGTCTCCCATCTGCCAGCGAAATAGGCCGTTGAGGGAGCTAGTCTCGTCTTTTGAGCATTCCCCTAGCCGGAGTACTCCTTCATCTGGTTCTACTCCTTCCTGGTCCTCTTCCTCTGAGTCAGATGCGAGATCCTGACTTACACATTGATTCCTCAGATCTATTGTATTTTCTCCCCTCTACCTCTATGGATAGGGTGTTCTTTTTCCAATTGTGGGTAGCCTTTGTTGCAACCAACCACCCTCTGCCGAGCAATTCATCGTACCCTTTCTTTTCCAGAGTAATCACCACAAAGTCGAGGAGGAACTGTTGTGTACCAATTATTACCTTTTGTCCCATCAAAGTTCCTATTGGCTTGATTCCATGCTGATCTGCTCCTACTAATTGGAATGTGGGTGGCCAGAGTGTGGGTTTCCCTAGAGCCTTCCAAGTCTCTTCTGGTAGGACATTCACGTAGGATCCCCCATCCACAATAGTATTGGATAGTTTGCACCCCATTATCTCCATTTCAACTACTGCAGGTGTCCTCCCTGTCCCTATAGTGAATAGTGCATCAGTCTTATCCGTTGGTTCCTCTTCTTTCTCCTCCCCCTTACGGGTTTCCTCTTGATTTCTTATTCCTTGTATCATTGCTATCCGAAGCTGGGGTAACGTTTCTAGTAGATCCACAATTCTCACAGGGATTGTGGTTTCCAGTACTTGTTTCATGATGCTAGGTACTGGCCAGTTGTTTGGGGACTTCGTGGTACTTCTCCCTCCTTCTGTGATGCTATTCCTAATGTCTTTAGTGGCTTCTTGGAATCTTTCTCTCTCTATGGCTATGTTCGAGTAAGCAAGTTGTCTCGCCTGCATTCTTGTGATGGCTAGAACTGTTAGCAATTTAAGTTGTCATTAGTGTATTTCATCAAACCCATTCACACCGGTCGAAGATCACCGGTCACTCACATTACTTAGATGACACCAGTAGATGGAGCACATAGTGTATGCACCGGTCAACTAAGTAGTTAGATAAACCGGTAGACTGAACCAAGTACTCAGTATCGGTCTTATTCAGCATCCAACGACAAACCGGTACCGATCTAACTGATAGATAAATCCGATCTAGTTTTTATGGAACAGTTTGAGTTAAGAGCCTGATTATGCGAGACATCCATTACTCTGATGTGAAGTTAACCTTTCAACAGGAGTTAGCTTTAAATTCTAATGGATGGTCTCAAGATAAACTCTAGATCACAACACACAACTTTCTTGCGTTGCATATTTTATGGTCAAGTTTACTCCCTGGCGGTTCCGTGAGTCAAGAGGATCACTCTTGTATAAATATTAGTCATAGGACGCAAAGTATGTTGCTGTTGTTGCTAACAGTTGGAGATTGCAGAGAGCAAAGGAAAGATATCTTATGAGGAGTGCTACAGGCACAAAGGTGAAGTAAGAAAGGAAGATCAATAGCCAAGCAAACAGGGGAAGAGATTTACAGGTATGATCTAATCAGACAATCAGTGTCATTATAGATCACTGCTTTTAAAAGGTGTTACATCGTATACAAATCCCTCTAATAGGGTGAACCTAATCGGTTCGTTGTAAAAATCCCCTAACAGGGTGACATCTTTGTTGATGTTCAAAGTCCTGTAACCAGGCAGCTCTTAATAGGGCTTAGATCCTAGCTGATCATTTGTAAAAATCCCTTAACCGGGTAGCACCTTAAACAGTGCTTTGTATGCTCCTAACAAGGCACCTTCATCTAGAACTAGTGAAGTTGTGAGCTCTGTCTCACCGTGGTTTTTCTCTCTAACCGAGGGTTTCCACGTATAAATACTTGAGTAGATCTGTGTGGTTCGGTTTATGCTTGTGAATGACTATTAACTTTCTACTTTGCATTCAAGAATCTGCTTATAAGTTTTAAACAGAAGAAATCTAGTATTTACTGATTCACCCCCCCCCCCTCTCAGTAACTGGTAAGGTAATAACAATTGGTATCAGAGCGTTGGTACCAGAAACAGCTAGAGGAAGCCAATGACATTATTGCCTCGCTGGAAAATAGACTGAAGAAGTCACTTGCAAAGAGAAAGGAGTTGGCTCTGCAATTAAATGAAAGCAATGAAACCATCGACGAACTCTCTGGGCAAAGCGGGTCTGATGAGGCTAAGGAAGCGATCTCCAAGCTTACGGAAAAGAATCAGATCCTAACCAGTCAGATTGCTGATCTCAAAAGGGAGCAAAAGGTGAATGCTCTAAGAATG
This sequence comes from Chamaecyparis obtusa, assembly GCA_027943335.1. NCBI lineage: Eukaryota > Viridiplantae > Streptophyta > Pinopsida > Cupressales > Cupressaceae > Chamaecyparis > Chamaecyparis obtusa. The sequence continues at coordinate 3,096,077 of BSBK01000380.1, read as the reverse complement.
ACTGAACTGATTGATCAAAAATGAAAAACCGAAAGCGAAAGGAACACAGCAGTCAAGACATCAACAACCTTTGAAAAAGCAATGAACCGGGCAGAGGAAGCTACAAGAGCCAATGAACTCCTCATTATGCAACTCCAAGAGGACTTGTTGATTGCCACCCAGGAAAATGCCAATATGCATAAAGCATGGCAGGTTAGAGATGAAGCATGCAAGAAGTTGGCGATCGAGATATATCAACTCAAGGAACAAATGAAAGTCCTTGAAAGAAAGAATGAAATGCTGAGAAGATACAATGAAAGCTCGGTCAACCTCGATGAGCAACTCAATGTTCAACAAAGGCACAATGATCACACCAATCTCGGAATTACCAGGGGAGTCACCAAAAGGAACGATGAGTCATCCAGTGCTCAGCCAAGCAAGAAGAACAAAAGGAAGACACTAGCACAAAGAGGTAGAAAAAACCTTTACACCCCTTGTAAGCTTTGTGGAAAACCAAGTCATGACACTAATGACTGCAGAAATGCACCGGTAAGAACCAACAATAGTTACTGTAAAAACTGTTGCAAAAAGGGCCACAAGACCAATGAGTGTTGGTTCAGTCTCATATATGTGTCCAGCGGAAGTAGGGGAAGCTTCAAGGGATATTGTTATGCTTGCAACAAATTCAGACACAAGGCTGAAGAATGCAGATCAAAGACTATGGCATTCAAATCACCCAGACCGGTATTCTCGAAAAAAAGTAGAAACTGGAATGCAACTACACATCCAAACAAAGGGATGCATTGCAACAGAGAATCATGGAGCGAACCACCTAATCCGAGAGGGATGAGGCCCTGGAAAGCAACCGGTATAGTCTACCATTACTGCAACAGAGTCGGTCACCTAGCCAAGAACTGCTGGAACCAGATCAGGAACGGAAACAAAGGATCGGATGGACCGGTGGTGAAGATCTTGAGTTCTGATAAAAGGAACAACAAAGACAAAGAAACCAAGAAAGTAGTAAAGAAAATTTGGTTTGTCAAGGAATCAAAGAACTCTGCCGAGGAGGCAACGGAGGCAAAATCATCATCACAAGATGGTGGTATTTCTTCTACTAACTAAGTCTTCAAGGCCTAGAGGGAACCGGTAGTACAACTATCGTTCCTGGTAGAACTAGTGAGTCCTATCTCACTCAAGCTACAAGACAAACCGGAAAGACATGAGGTGATCAACCAGGACATGCCTAATTGAAAAAGTCAAACTACCGATTAGCAAAAGCGTCAAGGAAGGTTAGGTAAGGCATTTATTACTATAGTCGTTTAACAATAGTTACCGTTTGGTAATTATCGTTATGCCCTAATCCTATAAAAGAAAAGAAGGATAACTCATTTCCTTTTTACCTTGCGATCTTATGTTATCTAATCTCTACTCAAGCAATATTCTTGCAATTCGATCATAGAGTGAGATTATCTGTCAAACTGATCTAATCATCTCCAGCAACCAAGTGAGAGCAATGGCATCCTCATCATACGAGGCAAAGCTTGTTCCTACAAATCAAGCGGATCGTAGTCCTTTTGATATCTCGCCAAATCAAGACAGAGAGATCGACATGGCTGGTGCGCTCTCCTCAATACCTAAAGGAGTGCTCCTGACAGAAGACATAACTGCATTTATTCATGCTAAGCAAGAAGAGCTAGGAGAAACATACATACAGAGCGAGTATCGCTCGCTGTGCTCAGATGGTAATTATCCCAATCGCTACGCAAAGCTGGTATTGTCGGGAATCATAAATGGAGTCTCGTATCCAGTTATCTTCAAACTTGAGTGGATTCGAATGGTAGTCAGTCGGGTGCATGATCCGGGATTTTGGCTTATGAAAGGAATCTACACTTCGATCACGAAAGACGATCTTCACAAAGTAACTGGGTTCTGCAATCAGGGAGAAGCACTTACTCTGAGAACCATGTCTAATGCAGTGGTGGCTAACCTGACAAAATCAAAATCCGACAAGCGATTGATGACCGTAATTGACATTGAGGATCCAGTTGTTTGGTTCGCATCTGCAATAATCGATTACAAAGTATATCAATCAAGCAACCTCAACAGCATACCGGGTGGAGGTATACATGCAGCCTACAGAATTGTTCATGACAACGCACAACATGATGTGTGCGAAATGCTAAGAGGGCAAATCTTTGAAAACATGAAGAAGCTGGGCATCGTCAAGAAGAAATCACTAAAATTTGGAACACTCTTGGTTTGTCTTTACTTCTACTATTCTAATTTCTTTCCCAGGAGAGGAAAAGTAACATGGACAACAGATCGATCGATCATGATGCACATCCGTGATATGGCTAACGAACTGGGAGACCAGTTTGACAAGGAAATGACCAATCACTTCAATGCATTTCAACTAAAAATGCATGCTAGAGAAAGAATCCCGTCAACTATTGTTGACAAGTACAAAAAGGAGGTATGTTTCCTGGTGTCTACTGACTTCTACATCATTCAAGCAGTAGAACCGAGAGACAAGTACGCACCTGAGCTTGGATACGAAATCACAGCAAAGTTTGCAACGGTGTATGTAGAGGCCTTGGAAAAAGCACATCTGGATCTTGGTGCTCAACGGTTTGGAACCTATGAGGAGACAGAGAAGAATTTAAAGCAGGCGCCAATCAAGAATGTCTATGTCAAAAAATCGCCTGCGCCAAAGAAGAAACCGGAAACTGCACCACCAATAGCACAAAAGAGAAAAGCTCAACCGGAGCTGTAATGTCCCCAAATAATTTAACATTAATATTTGGAGTAAAAATAAAGAATGAATAATGAATTAAGAGTTTTGGCTATTTCCAATACATATTACAAATTTGATCATATTATTACTTCTTGTCTTGAGAAGGGAGAAGGCATTGGAGGCAGACCAAAGCGCTTAGAGACCATTAATAGACTCCCTCAAAGTTTACAGACTCAGCCTTTAACCTATCTCGAGCTCAAGCTCTCAAGGTTAAAGATTAGCTGGTCCCCACCCTATCTTGGGAGCTATCCTGTTGGATTTAGACTGCCCCTCTTTGGTGGCCTCAGCCTTCCCTTCACATGTAAGAAGTAGTAATCGGAATCAATTTATATTATGTTTGGGATTTCTGATTATCTTAATTCCTTACCAGATAATATAGATTAATACCTCTCCATAATATTAGTAGTATTAATTTAACCATATATATATATATATAAGAATCTTAACAATATACATATACAAATGGTCTATATGTTAGACCTTATGTTTCTGATTATTATTTATATATATAACAGTACATATCTTAATTCTATATATATTTCTGATTCATTAATATTAGTGCATTAATAAATTCAATATATATATTAGTTCATATATATGTACTTGTAATTTTATTATTATTAATCTATATATAGATGTAAGTTCATATATATATATATATATATATATATATATATATATATATATATATATTCAGGTATTGCTGTTATTCATATATAAATACTATATATATTATAATATTAATATATATGTCAATACATTTATGATTCAAGTATATTATATGTATCTTTATATTATATATATATATATTTCTGATGTCATCATATTATATAGAATTCAGTTACAGAACATTATATTCTGTAAGACAATATTTCCCATAGTCTCAACATATTCTATATAATCTTATATTCCCTCTGATATCCTCCTTATAATACCAGTTACATAATATAGACTGACCCCTTCCATCTCCTTGATGATCAATATATATATATTTCTATCCCGTGCTCCTTAATTACCCCTATTACCCTCTCTTGTCTTTCCCAAACTGTAGTTATCATATATTCAAGTCTTTCCTCATTGCTGTGACTGATTGCTGCTTCTAATCTTTTATTCCTGCACTGTTATAGAAGATGATTCCCGTTCAAACAAGGTGGAAGGTATATATTTTTGGATGCTCCCCTTATATCTCCTTAATATAACTTGCAAGGTTGAGAGGTTGCATCTATTGATGTTGAAGAGACACATCTTTCGTTACCATCACACCTCTTCATAATAAGGCAGATCGATTCTCTTGCCTCAATTGCACTCTTTCTCTAATTGGTGACCGGCGGCAACCTATAACTTATAATTAATCCTCTTTGAAGGTAACGACTTTCAGTATTTGTTAGTCTTATCTAATCACATTAATCTCCATTGATATGTTAACGTCCCTTACTTGTGAGCCTCTTTCTCGGTCGCCACATAATACTTAGGAGTTCATCATAATTGTTTCCATTACTCAATCCTTGTGTACTGATTGGTTTCCAGTATCATTTCTTATCGATGTAATGATCATATGTCTTGCGGTGTCTGTGATGAACTAGTCCCGTGAATTTCCTCAGGGAGCCCGATCACTAATACGATGATTACAACTATGATAATGGAATGCTCGATGTCTTTCTTCTTCACGTGAATTCTCTTCGGTGACTTTGAATCTTCCCTTCCTTAAATTGATGTCTTAATATGTTAGCAACCGCTGCTTAGTCTTTCAATCACGTCTGACAATAGCATATTCGCTTTAGGATTCAATAATATCAATCACCCTTAAAGGCTGTCTTAATATCAATTGGTATTTACCGATTATTTCTTCGGTTTGAATCTTTGTTCTATATTATCACTCCCTTATATTGAGAGCCTTTCCCTGTTCAACGTTGAGTGTAGAATAGCTCTCCCAAGTTTGGATTACAGGCTTTCTATCGTTGTATACTCTACAACGATATAATCTTATTATTATAACATTAAAAATACAAAGATTAATATTACCTAGCCTAATAATATTATGAATATTAATAATATTAATATTATTCTCTGATGTTTAATGATTGATTATTATATTGATTAGCAATAATATTAGTATTATTAATTATATTATATTGATCAATTTTAATTTAATATTATATTTCATTTCTAGAGGGGATATCACAGGAGCCAAGCACACAGGAGCAAGAAGCAGAAGAAACCGATTCAGAGGATACAATTCCGCTCAGCGAAAGAAAAAAGAGGACCGGCAAGCAAGCAAAGGTGGATCCACCAAGAAAAGGTAAACCAACGATAGATGAATTTATAACAGGACTGAAAGAAACCGGAGGAATGGCTAATGTTAGTAGAAGATACACTTTGGCAAATGATGAGGACCGAAGGAAAATTGAAGATGCTATTGTTGAATGCCTGCATAAGTTCAATCTAAGCCCTACAGAGCTTCAGAAAGTACTGCCTAAGGATCTATTGAATATCCTTCAAAGCAAGTGGAAAGCTTCAATGGAAAAAGAAAAAGAGCTAAGAATCCAAGCTCTGCTAGAAGTGCAAAATCATCTCACTTTGGAAGAAGCGAGTCAACAAGCTGAACTACACCAGCAGAATTTCCTGATAAAGAAAAGAACAAACCTCTTGCTGATTGGAGAAACCGAGAAAGTCCATACTGAAAGAGTAGCCATCTAGAGCAACCTACTTCAGACACAGCAACAAGCAGAGGAAGCATGCCAAAAGGCAACAGCTCCACCGGTTTGTGACACAGGGAAAGGAAAAGGAGTACTCAGAGTAGACAAACCGGTCATCGTTGACATAACCGATGAACCGACAAATCCTACCCTTCTTGTATCTCCAGAAAAAGGTAAGGCTCGCACTATGACTGTTAATGACATTGTAGCTGAAATTACAAATTTTGGAGAAATAGATAATGCAGCCAAATGGTATAGCGTGTTAGCTGAGGAAGACAAACAGGCAATAGAAAAAGCTCTTGTTGAAAGTCTACTAGACTTCATTAAAACTCCTAGGGATTATAGAGGCAAGTTTCCTCTCGAATTGAATAGCAAGCTTCAAAAAAAATGGAAAACCGGTCTGGAAAGAAACTCACAAATCAACAAAGAAGCACTAGAAAAAGCTAGACCTGGCTTAAGTGATAAAAGTATCATGCTTCTTTTAGGAGACGCATCTATGAATCTAGATACAAATTACAGAGTTGCCAAGATTCTCAATGGTTATGAGAATGAAGTCTTTAAAGAGACCTTGGATTTCTAGTAGCAATATGATTTCAATACCCTTGAAGAAACAGGTCCTCATGATCACACCACTACAATTGTTGATCCACCTTTTCAATTTATTGCAACTCAGACTCTAATATCTGATGAGCAGGAAGTCCTCACAAAAAAGTTCACTTCTAGTGAACCAGTTAAATTGGGACAGACTTCTGTCAATCTTCCCACTAACAGATCAAATAAAAGAGGTGAAGGGATCCCTACAGATGATCTTCATATAGCTGAAGAACAGCTGCAATCACAAGCTCCATCAAAAGAGCCCTCACATCAAGTAGAAGATGCTATGCCTGAGATACACATTCAGCAACCGGAAGCCAGACCAGAAGAGGGAAACAAGACAGACAAACAGGATGCAAAAGAACATGAGCAAGCTCCAAAGGCACAAGAACAAAGTAAAGAGAAGGAACAAGAAACTCTTGCCAGCTCCTCTAAAAGAAAGATCACATCTTCTGAAGAATCTGAAGCAAAAAGGAGCAAAACAACTGATACAATAGTTGACATCAGCAAAATGTCAACAAGACAACTGAAAGAGCTTACTAAAAGAAAACAGGATATGGTTCTGAACAAAGTAAAAGACATCCTATACAACTTTGTACCGGATGCTGATATAGATGAAGATGAACCGGTCATCGACCAGCTGGAAGTGCTGACTACAACCATCGGTGAGGATCTAACTGATCCAGAAATAGTGGCAATTGACCACTATGCGCAAAAAAGAGTGGAGATTCTTCACAAGCAAGTTGCAAATATAAAAGCTATTCTACTAAACAATCTAAAAGTTCTTCAACAACAGATACAAGTTGCAGAAAATTTGTTAAGCAGAACTTCAAATTTTGAGATTTTCTTGACAAATTTAACCGACAAAGCTAAAAAGACTTCAGAAGACATAAGAGCTCTATCCACCCAATTTGACATCAAGACTAAAACGGCCACAACTTTCAACAAAGAAATAGCTAGTCTTGCTCTAGTCCTCAGAAAGACTGCAAAAGAAGAGAACAAAAGAATTCAAGACATCGTTGGATTCCACATGTTTTTGGCCCCAACACTTGATATCATGCACCAGACAGCTACTTCAACTGATGTTCTGATCAATGAACCAGACTACAAAACTGTAGATGATATGGAAAACATCATTGTCTCTCTCAAGGCTGCCCAACAAAACATTGAATATGTAACCGGTAAATGGGCACCGTTTCTACATTCTGCAAAGAACATCTATAAGGATATCTTCACACAGCTTCAAATGTGAAGGAAGACATAACCCTTTGTCTTACGGAGGCAAAAAGGGGAAGTTATTTGTAAAGGACAAGGAAAAGTTAATGAAAACCGGAGGACTCAGTCAGGGGAAGTTCGGCCAGGAGCAAAGCTTTCAATCAGGCAAGGGCAGAAGGTTGAACAGCTATTGTATGAATGGTTTTGTTTTTGATTGTTTTGCCACCAATGACAAAGGGGAAGATTGTTAGTAATTTAAGTTGTCATTAGTGTATTTCATCAAACCCATTCACACCGGTCGAAGATCACCGGTCACTCACATTACTTAGATGACACCAGTAGATGGAGCACATAGTGTATGCACCGGTCAACTAAGTAGTTAGATAAACCGGTAAACTGAACCAAGTACTCAGTATCGGTCTTATTCAGCATCCAACGACAAACCGGTACCGATCTGACTGATAGATAAATCCGATCCAGTTTTTATGGAACAGTTTGAGTTTTAGTTTGAGTTAAGAGCCTGATTATGCGAGACATCCATTACTCTGATGTGAAGTTAACCTTTCAACAGGAGTTAGCTTTAAATTCTAATGGATGGTCTCAAGATAAACTCTAGATCACAACGCACAGCTTTCTTGCGTTGCATATTTTATGATCAAGTTTACTCCCTGGCGGTTCCATGAGTCAAGAGGATCACTCTTGTATAAATATTAGTCATAGGACGCAAAGTATGTTGCTATTGTTGCTAATAGTTGGAGATTGTAGAGAGGAGAGGAAAGATATCTTATGAGGAGTGCTACAGGCACAAAGGTGAAGTAAGAAAGGAAGATCAACAACCAGGCAAACAGGGGAAAAGTTTACAGGTATGATCTAATCAGACAATCAGTGTCATTATAGATCACTGCTTTTAAAAGGTGTTACATTGTATACAAATCCCTCTAATAGGGTGAACCTAATCGGTTCGTTGTAAAAATCCCCTAACAGGGTGACATCTTTGTTGATGTTCAAAGTCCTGTAACCAGGCAGCTCTTAATAGGGCTTAGATCCTAACCGATCATTTGTAAAAATCCCTTAACCGAGTAGCACCTTAAACAGTGTTTTGTATGCTCCTAACAGGGCACCTTCATCTAGAACTAGTGAAGTTGTGAGCTCTGTCTCACCGTGGTTTTTCTCTCTAGCCGAGGGTTTCCACGTATAAATACTTGAGTAGATCTGTGTGGTTCGGTTTATGCTTGTGAATGACTGTTAACTTTCTACTTTGCATTCAAGAATCTGCTTATAAGTTTTAACCAGAAGAAATCTAGTATTTACTGATTCACCCCCCCCCCCTCAGTAACCAGTAAGGTAATAACAAGAACTTCCTTCTCAGGCTCTACAAAGTCAAGCCTGTTCACCCCCTTTTGTTTAGGGCAATTGGCATCCTCATGATTACCTAGTCCACACCATTTACACAACATCCCTTCATTTTGTCCTCCCCCGTTCCGACAATCCCACGCGAAGTGTCCCCATTCGTTACATCATCTACACTGGATCATGGGTCTTCCTTTAGAATCATACTGGATTGCTCTCCAGGGTGTGTTGTTATTGTTGTTGTTGTTGCTTCCCCGTCTATTGTGTTGATACCCTCCTGGTGATGCTTCTGTATTTGTGTTGCGTGCAGGGGTGGAGGGTGGTGTGGATTGTTCTCCCTGGGTGAAGAATACTTGAGCATTCCGCGCCTTTAGATTGTATGGGCAGTCTTTGATTGCGTGGCCTAACACCTAACAGATGTCACAGATAGCTTTGCGTGGGCATGTTCCTTTTGTATGTCCCTCCTTTTCGCAATCTGTACACCAAAGTTCCCTCCTTTCTCTTTTTTCTTCCTTACCTCCCGTGACTTCCTTCATCAGTCTCATTATGTCTTTTCTCAAGGCTTGGATGGTCTTGCACTCATCCCCACTTTCTTTTGAACTCTCATTTCCGCTTCCCTGCAGCTTGGCTTTGGAAGTTTTATTCTCGCTTTCTATATCCATTGCCCGGATGCATGCTTCTTTGAAGGAGGGTGGTGGCACTATCTTCATTTTTCGTTTTAGGGATGGGGTTAACCCTTCAATGAACCACCTTTTTTTTAATCTATCAGCGGGTTTGTTATCTAACTTCCCTATCAATTCTTTGAGTTTCCTTGTATAGCCCTTAACTGACTCATTTTTTCCTTGTCTGGTATTCTAGATTTATGTGACTATCTCGTCATCATCACGTAGGAGTCTGAATTCCTCCTCGAAGGCAGTACGGAGGTCCTTCCAGGTGGCTCTTTGGCCAGCCTCCAAGTCTGTATACCAATCAATAGCGATCCCCCTTATAGTGGCCGGAAAGGCTTGTAACCATTCATCTGTATCATTTTCTCCATTGGCCTGCCATATGGTGATGCACATTTTACAGTGTCGAGCAGGGTCCTCCGAGCCATCTCCAGTGAATTTAGGAAGTTTTTGCTTAACTACTGCCATTCTCTTTCCTCCTACCGAGATGCTCCCTCCTGCCGGGACACTCCCTCCTACGGGGACGCTCCCTCCTGCCCCTCCTGCTGGGACGCTCCCTCCTGCTGAACTAGTACTCTCTACTTCCCCTTGTGATTCTTCTGTCCCGCTTCGTGGTTGTTCCCTGCGTGCAGGGGGTTCAATATTCTTCCACCCTTCCTGAAGTTTCTGAAATAGCTAATTTGGCTATACCTTCTTTTGTGTTTTCAATAAGCCTTTCCTTAGTTTGGCTTGTACTTTGAGGTTGATTCACCAAGCCTCTTAAATAGCGACACCTCTCTTCCTCTTGGCATAAATCTAGGATCCGTCGGGCGGCTTCCCCTTCAGTTTCTTCTTCCAGTCGGTGCTCGGATACTTATTTGGAAGCAGGGGCATGAATTATTTTAGTGCCTAGTTGTCTTCCTTGGGTTGTCACGCTCCCCCAATTCCCGTGTACTTCTTTCGGCCGACTGGTGGAGTACTTGTTGTCTCCTCCACTCCCTTCCAGTTTCCTCTCTTTCTTCCTCCACGCATACCAAATTTCTTGCCAATAGCCGAGGGATTTGCCCAAGTAGATCGTACACCGCTGGTGGCACTTAAAGCTCGTCCCGTATTGTGCTCTCTAGAACCGCTCTCTCTTGGGCTTCCCTTTGCACGTACTGGTCAACTGAGACTTCCCAAGCCAACACCAGATCTCGTGTCACTTGATCTTCCCTTGTTATTTCTTCCTCTTCTCCGTCACTATTTGTTATCAGTACACGTGGTAGGAAAGGCCTTCCCATTACTCCATCCTACCCAAATCGAAACCTCCAGGTTTGGACTTAGGCAACGGCGCCAAAATGTAGAATAGTTACCAAGACATAGGATATGAAGCAGAACTTGTAATCAATGTCACTAACAGTACATTAAATGCTAATATCATCAATGGAACAACATACCATACCAGAATACCAAGATGGCAAGGAAATGCTATTTCTTTATTGATACCAAAAACCAACAGTTCAACATAATAACCAAAAGTGCTTATATAATAGTCGGTTGGTTGGGGAAACCAGCGGACGCACCTCCTTGCTCCTAACTACCCTCCCGACGAAGTCTAGTACAATATTACTTTAATCATACTACACTTATTCCTTTCCATCAAGCCCAAGAGCACAAAATGACAACCTCCATTTGGTCTCCCAGCCCCACTAGGGTTACCACTACTCGAATGGAACTTAGGTGTAATATCCCCATCTGATTCCTAAAACAATAACAAGAACATTATATAGTCCAGGCGTGGGAGGCCTAGGACATTGTTAGTTTAGTTAGATTAGTCAATAGTGGGTCATTATTAAAGAAGGGACTATGTCAGTCAAGTCAAGGCAAGGATCATCTCACAACCACTGACAAAGAATATCACACAACTTCTACATAACCGATGTCAAAGGAAGTATTATGTATCAAGCCTCAACTATGAGATTTTCCTATACCTTAGAGATGAGACCAAGAAGGATAATATCATTGTCCCAAAGCATAGGGTGCTTCACATAATAGCTGGTTAGTATCATCATTAACTAAGAAACAAGAAAATAAGGGGGGTACCACTGTCCAAGAAATAAGTAGTCGCTGTCTAGAAAGAGGAAATCAGATCGCATAAAGGGAGAAGACATCTCATCTATAATTGCAGCCTAAGGAAGGAAATCATATGATCTAAGTTAGATAACTGACTAATGAAATTGTTAGTTAGAAGGAAGAGGCACGATTTGTTAACTTACTAATTCAGTTTTCAAGAATTATGATCAATGTGATACAACTTTTCACATCATGCCCTTTATTGTTTATTAAGGGAAGATCGTTGATTTCTCCAAGAGGTAGATTTGTGGACATATACTCTTCATACCTAAAGCACTTAAAGAACTTTAATACAGCCAAGTAAAGGTGGTGTTTATCCACCATTTGGTAAGGCCATAGAAAACATGAAAAGAAGGAATTGAAAGCAGAAACAGCCTCAAAGATTATCGCAAGAAACGAGGATTATAATCAGACATAGCGAGCAGACTAAGGCATAAGCCTCTCACACAAAATCACATGAAACTAAAGCCATTATTCAGGAACAGCACCAAAGATTACAGACTCATGAGAAGGTGTAACAGATAGAATGATCAGGATCATAATTCCAATTCAGAGTCATCCAAATCACACATATAGAGGGACCATCTAGGTGCAGCAGTCTTATTATTTGAAGTCCAAAGACACACTTGTATCAATCTTATCATTAGAGGATTGAAGGACATATTTTGTATCAATAATTAAGGTGAAGCTTATAGCACAGAAATCTGAACAATAACCAGTTTGTATCAGACTCATAGCTATCCAATCGCATGATTATAAGATCAGTCGGGAATCTTACCAAAGAAAGATCAGAAGTTTATGATCTTGTAATGATTATAAATAAGTGAAGCATATTAGTTGTAGCAAATTTGCATATATAATTATCAGATTTCAGAACTGACTTCTCTTGGACAGCATTAAAATTTGCATCAATTAAGGAAGGTTATATTATAGTATTTCATATTCATGTGAGATTCAACAATTAAGCCCTTGCTTAAAGTCATTTTTTATATAAGTTTTACATAGAAATAAGTCTATTATACATTTCTAATCAAGACCATAATATCCATAAGCAAAATTGACTCGTTGAAGTGCAAAACTAGAGGAATTTTCATAAGGGGACATTACATTAGGTGCTACTTGCATCTGTTAGCTGGAAAGACTACTCTATGTTATGTCGTGTATTAGTTATGTTGTCCCAACAGTAATTAGTTATTACCGAAGGGCAGTTAGTTTGGGTGGCGACGTTTGGTCACACCCCTTCGGATAGATAAATATGTACCACCTACGAGTGAATGGAGGCAATCATGATGTGAATGTACTTGCAAGTTGTGAATGATTAATGAAAGCATCTAGTGTTCTCTGATATATTCTGTATTTACTACATTTCCTGTACTATGTCTATGCACTATTAAGTTTACCCCAACAGGCAAACATCTAGCACCGTTGCCTAGACATACTCGGGAAAGGAAGGATTGGATGGCGTACGGGCATTATGGGCCTACCAGTTGGTGAGATTAACCCAGAGGTCGACGACACACGTACGGAGCTCTATGAAGGAGAAGACGCTGCGAGGGAATTCTCAATTCTGCTTCAAGCGGCCATTGAAACCTACGTCCGACAAGAGGCCACGAAGGCTGAAGTTCCAACAAGTGTTGTGTGGAGCGCACTAGAAGTAAGCCCCGCAGTAAACCGATTGATGAACCACCTCCCCCAGTTACTTGCATAGGCATCATTGGCACAACGAACCCGCCTACAAGAGATTACCCGTGAGGAACGCCGACTGGAAGTTCTCCATGCATGCCAAGGACGTGAGAACATCCATTGCCAGGAGAAACGCGATGGCACCTCTCAGGAGTTTTAAAATTTGAGACAGATGGAAGAAAGGAAGGACACTAAACAATTGAAATGAGGAAATCACTCAATTGATTGAGAAGTGTTGTAATAAAACGACATGAATGAATAAAAGTGTTCTTTCTTGTTTGAAAAAAAAATGATGTATTGATTATTGCCTTGTGGACATGTGAACAAAGAATTTATGCCCAATCAGTTGAATAAAAATAGAAATTTCAAGAAGGAACTCGAAGAGGAAGAAGCAGCTAGAAAAGTCGTACTCGCACAATAGCAGGCTGAGCAAAGGGAGAGATTCAGAAGATGTGCCGAAGGACTATCGAAGGGAGTAAGTGAAGGCGAGGGTCTAGAGGAATCTGACCAAGAGGCTGGAAGAAGTGACGAGGACCTACTAGAGGAAACAAGGAGCTTGTTCGGATCCTTAACCTTAACTCCATGGACAGAAGCAAGAGAAGCCCGAAGGAAGGAAGAAGAGGAAGTTGCACGGAGGGAGGCTCAGGATACCGCTGCCGCCGAGAGTATCGATGTGACAGAGGGGCACAAGGATCCCAGTAGCCCACCAGGCCTGAATGGTTCCAGTAGTTTGGGGACATCAAATGGGTACGGTACCAAAGACTTCTGAGGTACCAACGCCAGCAATACCATCCCTGCCTGTAATACAACCGGTGCTACAAACACAATCGGCACCTAGAAGAGTAAACATGGCGACTAACAAGAAGCTGCCAAAATTCCATGGAGATGGAAAGGAGGATCCAGTACGGCACTGTCGTACTTGTGAGACTATTTGATCGATGAACGGAGTCACGGACCAGGATGAATGGGTAAAACAATTCCCCACCACACTAAGAGGGGTAGCCATTGATTGGTACGCCGATATAGACAAAACGAAGGTGTCTGCTTGGAACAGACTCAAAAAGGAATTCCAGAAGGAGTTTCGACTCTTGAGGGATGATAATGAAATCGTTACCAAAATATATGGCACCAAACAAGGAAAGGAGACAGTACGGGCCTATGGTTGCCGACTAAAGGAGTTAGTCGGAAAAATGGATAGCCAGCCAGCAGATGGCCTCAAGAAAAGATCATTTGTGGAAGGTCTAAAATCTAACTTGCGGAGGAAAATGAAGATAGTACCTCCCACCTCGTACATAGATGCATATAACCGGGCGGTGGACTTGGAAAGCAAACAAAAGACTTCCAAGCAAAAGAAAAGTAAGTGTCAAAAGATGACACTTCGGAGGACGATAGCAAGAGTGACGGTGAATCAAAGCAAAAAGTCACGGCACTACAAAAGGACATGGAGAGGATGCTAAAGGAATTCAAGACGATGAAGGAAAGTACGAGCAAAACGGAAGACGAATTGTGGTGTACCGAATGTAAAGAAAAGGGCCACACGAAGGGTGCCTGTCCCAAAAAGACATTATGTGACATCTTCCAGATTATGGGTCATTCCACCAAGGAATGCCCATACAACCTGAAGGTACGGAACTAGCAAGTGCTCTTCACCCAAGAGAAGTCATCCACATCGGGGGCAGCTGAAACAAATAATAATGCATCTTTGGGCGGGTACGAAGGGAGCAGGCGAGGCGGACAAGGGAATAGCAACAACAATATTAATAGAAGTAGAATCCAGTATGACGCAAAAGGACGCCCGATGATCCATTGCAAGGCGTGCAATCAATGGGGTCATTTTGCGAGAGACTATGATAAAAGTGATAGCCCTCAAAAACTGTGTCGTTGGTGTGGCCCTAGCGACCACGAGGATGCAAATTGCCCTAAGCCCAGCATTAACCTATTGGACATCGAAGGAAGTAAGCAGACAGAAAAGGTTGTACTTGTTCTCACTCGAGGGAAAGCAAAGCAAGCCACATACCCAGATCCTCGTACCGAAAAACAGAGGACGCAGGAAGCAAGAGAGGAGATAGAAAGAAAAATGAAGGTCCAAAAGGAGACACAAAAGATAGCCAGCCCCTCAGGCCAAAGGGAGGCAAAACAAAATATCTTATGGCAAATGCTACAACTCGAGGTACCAGTGAAAATCCAAGACCTCCTTCACACCATGCCTCAACTAGGGACAACATTACTGGGTACGCTAACCCAGACCAACACCAAACACAAAGACATTCTCGGAGGATCCGCAATGGACCCAATGCTACTGCTCGTCAACAGTGGGAGACACCCAGCAGTGGTAGAGATGGGCATTCTTGGCACCATCTTAACAGACACCATAGTGGACAGTGGATCAAGAGTGAACGTCCTACTGGAGGCAACGTGGAAAAAACTGGGAAAGCCCACCTTGTGGCCACCAACCTTCAACTTACTGGGTGTAGATTAGCAAGGTATCAAACCACTCGGGACGCTGATGGCACAATTGGTCACTGTCGGTACACAACCGTTTGTCCTGGACTTTGTTGTCATCCCACTAAAGCAGAAAGGCTATGATGCCATACTGGGTAGAGGGTGCTTAGTAACAGCCAAAGCGAACCATAATTGGAAAAGGAATACCCTTTCAATGGAGAGCGGAGGAAAGAAGTTCACAATTGATCTTTGTACCCAGTTAGTGAGTGAGGAGATAGCTTCCTCCTCCAAATCTGACTTAGAAGAAGAAAACGATCAAAGGGATGAATGGACGGAATGGAACCGAATAATGAAGGTGTGCTAAGATTGGGGGAATGCTCAGAGGATGATGCAGATTCACTGAATGGTCTCTTCAATTGGCAAATGGAGGACTATGAGATGTTCACACCGTCATGCAATGTGTTGAGCATCGAGGAGGAGCCCGACAAATTTCCTCAAGAGTACGGAGAATATAAGGAGGGGGATGTCAAAGTAGATGAAGTACCAGCAAGTCAATTTGATGAGCAAAATCCTATGAAATATCAAAAATCGTCGGTCAAAACCCTTAATCTCAGCACTGAAGCAGATCCTAAGGCTATCCTCGTAGGGGATGACTGGAATCCAGTATTAAAAGCAGTTGTGTTTAAAATCTTCACAGAATACAAAGATGTATTCGCATGGACGTACAAGGACCTGAAAGGAGTACCACCTGAAATGTGCGTCCACCGCATACCGTTGATACCAGGAGCCGTACCGGTATGCCAGAGACCGTACCGAATGAATAAGAACTACGCTGCCAAGGTCAAGGATGAGATTGAACAAATGTTGGAGGCCAGGATTATTTTGAAAGTTCAAACTAGCGAATGGGTATCCCCCATTGTTATATCTCTAAAGAAGGAAGGAAATCAAATACGGATTTGTGTAGACTTTCAGTGCCTCAACGCAGTTACCATAAAGGACTCGTTCCCCATTCCATTCACGGACACTATACTCGAGGAGGTGGCAGGGCACGAAACCTATTCATTCATGGATGGATTTTCGAACTACAAGCAAATATCCATCGCTGGAGAAGATAGGCTAAAAACAACGTTTGTGGTGGAAGATGGGGTATACACATACAACAAAATGCCATTCGGTCTCTATAACGCACCAACCACGTTCCAGCGAATAATTTTGCACATATTTGATAAGATGTCTATGGGCAACTTTAAGGCTTTTCTCGACGATTGGTCCATTTATGGCGGGGAGGAGACACATCTGAAGGCTCTAGGGGAGTGCATGGAGAGGTGTCGGAGGGCACGACTGGCACTCAATCCAAAGAAGTGTCAGTTTATGGTTCCTAAAGGAAGCCTATTGGGGCACATTGTGTGCAAAGCGAGACTAAAGATCGACCCTGATAAAGTCCGAGTGATCGTAGAGATAGAGTCCCCAACGGATGTCACTAGAGTCAAATCATTCCTAGGACACATCGGCTATTACAAAAGATTTATTAAGGGTTTCGCCCAGATATTCTACCCCCTCAACAATCTCACAAGGAAAGGAGAACCCTACGTATGGGGAACTGCCCAGGAAGAGGCTTTCAAAGAATTGAAGTCAGGGTTGTTAGGGGCACCAATCTTGGCATATCCTAATTGGGATAAGAAGTTTCATGTGCACATTGATGACTCCAATTTCGCTATAGGTGCCACATTGGCTCAAGTCGGTGACCATGGGTTGGATCACCCTGTCTATTTCGCTAGCAGGCTACTTTCGAAGGCGGAGAAAAACTATAGTACTACGAAAAGGGAGGCCCTCGGCATGGTATATGTCGTCCAGAAGTTCAGACACTACCTGTTAGCGACTCCATTCACGTTTTACGTGGATCAACAAGCGCTAATGTACTTGGTGAGCAAGCCAATAATTCAGGAACGGGTGAGCCAGTGGTTGTTGTTGCTCCAGGAATTTACCTCCACCATCATAGTTCGACAGGGTAAGAGCCATGTGATTGTCGATCAACTATCCCGAATCAAATTTGGGGAACCGGCCGAAGGGGTGAATGATGATTTCCCTGATGTGCACCGATTCTGCATCGCAATCTTACCAGCATGGTACACTGGCATTGGCGAGTACCTCTCCACGTCATAATTCCCAAGGGAGATGCCACTAGGTGAACAGAGAAAACTGGTCCTAAGGAGCCTTACATTCCAAATTATCAACGGACTACTATACAAGATAAGACCAGACAAAGTCCTCAAAAGGTGTCATGGAAGAAGTTCTAAGTGTCCTGAGGGAGGCACATGAAGGTCCTGCAGGAGGGCATATGGGCAAAACGGCACAAAAGGTACTACTTGCAGGATGGTGGTGGTCAACGCTGCATAACGACGCCAGGGAGTGGGTCGTGAGTTGTGACACATGTCAGCAGATCGGGAAACCACTGAAGAGGGACTTCATGCCTCTGAATCCCTCATACGCCCAGGAATTGTTCGAGAGATGGGGACTTGACTGTGGGACCCCTGAAAGCTAGTAGGACACGAAGATGTAGATACATAGTGGTGGCTATAGAATACTTGACGAAACGGGTCGAGGCATGCGCCTTATCTGATAACTCGATGGTGAGTACAACACGGTTCATTTATGAACAGATCATTACCAGATACGGTATCCCAATCCAATTAACGAGTGACAGAGGAGGCCACTTCGTGAACAATGTGGTAAAACTCCTCACAACGGAATTCAAGATCTTTCATTCTCTCTCCAGCCCATACTATCCCAAAGCAAACAGATAGGCTGAAGCCACGAACAAGATTTTCGTATCAGTGATTTACAAATCCTATGGAGTGGAGAAGGAAGACTAGGAGGAGAAGTTACCTTCAGTCTTATGGGCTTACCGAACCACCTACAAGGTGACCACGGGACAGACGCCATTCCAACTAATGTACGAACAGGAGGCTGTATGTCATGTCCCCATTTTGGCTGACATCGTTTGGCATGACGGATTTGCTTATCATCGACTCTCGTAGGCAAATGGTTTGGAGAGAGGGTCATTATGTTGATCATTTGATTGCATATTGCTGACAGAGCCTACATTCGGTAGAGCCTACATCCAGTTTGGGCCTACATGCAGTTGTAGTGGAGCCTACATCCAAAGTGAGCCTACATCCAGTTGTAGTAGAGCCTACGTTCAGTCTTGAGCCTACATTCAGTCGTAGTTGGGCCTACATTCAGTTATGAGACATTTGGGCCTACATTGTTATAATTTTGAGTTGAGAAATGTACTTTATTATTATAATGTTATTTTATTATAAAGTACATTATAATTGGATGTTTCTAGAAGTTCTAGCAACTTCTCAAGGAAAAGAATAAATAGAGGGCTTGGGCTTTCATTTGGACATGCTTGGATTTGGGATTTCTTCTACTTCTTCCATTGTGGAGTAATTTGTAGTCTTTTGGGTCTGCAAATACTATTCAATCTTTGGGAACGATAACTCCCCTAGATTGGCATAACTGAGGTAGTGAAATATCTACTGAAGGGTTGCATTATTGGAGTTGGTACTCAGCCAATTCATGTTGGACTTCATTGAGAATTGATGTAGGGGTTTGCAATTGTTGGAATAAGGGTTTGAATTCATCATTTGCATTGGTGAATCCTTTTGGTGAAGATTGGATATCAATTTGTGCATTTTCAAAGAAGTTCATATCAGGGCCTGAACTCACATTTTTGCTCGTACCTCTCAAACTACCTGGAGTTTGATTTTATGCATTTGAGGGGTTATATATTAACCCTAGGCGATTCCAAACATACCATTTTCGGCTGGCAACACCTTGCAAATTATTTCCTAGCAGGGCCGTACATGTCCGTACTGTACGGCCAGGTACAGTACCAGGAGCAGTAGCAGTTTGGGGGTCTGTTTGGGGAGCAGTTCAGTTATCGCTTCATCAGCAATTATCAACAATCAGAGTGCAGCATTCCAGGTTCCTTTATGAGTTTTGGTTGTTGTCATATTAGATGAAAATTGCATGTTTTCAGTCACTGTTACAGCAGTCATACTTAGGCTCTGTTATTATCATTGTAACTGGGTTATCATAGAGTTATAGAACACTGTATTGGGAAAGGGAGTGCATTGTTTGGGTATTGGCATTGCCATAATCTCTGTTATGTAATAGTCCTTATGTGTGCTCAGGGAACAGTCCATTATAACCAGTCATTGCTACACTTTGTAATCAGTTTAGTATTGATCACAATGCAAGTGACCTCGCTGATAGTTCATTATCTTGAAGTCTGAATATTGTCACAGTCATTCATAATCTGAAAACAGTCAATTGGTAATCAGACATTGCTATATTGTAGTTAGGTTGAGATAGTGCATTGCAAGGGTTTGTTCATGTGTGATAGTCATACACTCTCTTGTCACAATTCAGAGTTTGTAACAGTCATATATTTATAGAAAACCAGTCTACTGAACATTGCGATCTGATTTGGAGAAGTATATGATACATTGGCATTTGGGTCTTTTGCATTGCTATCTAGAGTTCTATTGTTGTTCCTTGTATTACATTTCAATATTGGTATTGTTATCTCAATTGTACTTGATGCTCAAAACAACTATCATACTGAAACACAACATCTCAAACAAACAATTCAGTTGCTTGCCAAGTGTTTGACGGATTGTCTCAGTTCAGATTTGGGGGTTTTTAGTGGCCTTTATAGTAAGGGTCATTACAGTGGTATCAGAGCGGTTTTCTTGCCATCCTGTTGGGTAAGAACCGTCTTTGCATGAGTGACCAGCACTTGATTGATTTCAGTATAGACAGGAATAGTACAGAGTTTCAGAGGACACGATCGTGGGCAACAGATAGACACAATAGAAATGATGGTTATTCAGACATCCGAGATGAACTTAAGAGAATAGATCAGAACTTGTCTAAACAGTGGAATAAGCACCACCGTGTGATGAATGATATACTGTGTGACCCAGCTAAGGTGAATAAGTTATCAAGTCTTTTATTTGGCAGATCTTCTCGCAGGAGAGATAACATAAAATCGGCTGACACAGTTACCAGAAACCTTCATGAGGATTTTGAGGAACAAGTTAGTATTCCGACAGATGTTTCAGTTTCTACTCAGCCATAGGAGGAAGTGGTGAAGGACACTATGCGGATTGATAATAACTGTCAACTTGGTACTCAAGTTGAGACAGTTGTATACAGGTTGCCTGAG
This sequence comes from Chamaecyparis obtusa, assembly GCA_027943335.1. Classification (NCBI taxonomy): domain Eukaryota; kingdom Viridiplantae; phylum Streptophyta; class Pinopsida; order Cupressales; family Cupressaceae; genus Chamaecyparis; species Chamaecyparis obtusa. The sequence continues at coordinate 3,075,332 of BSBK01000380.1, read as the reverse complement.
GATGATGTCACAGGTGCTCAGAATAGTAACTACAGCACAATGGATTCAGATGATGATTGTGAGGAGGTTGTTGTGCATGATGATGAGATACATATCAGCGATGAGCAGACATTGAGTATTCATGACTTTGCTGATAGAGAGTATCAGGCACAGTTAGACGCTACATCACACGAGGTTGAGGGACATAGCACTTCACATGTTTTGTCCAGTCAGCTTAGGGTAAGCGAGGATGGGATTGTGACTTCATTATCTCATCGTGACAGGATGTGGGAGATGATGGAGGATCATATCCGGATGATTCAGTCACAAAGTAGACATAAGGGAGTACAGGCGCAGACCTCTTGTATTGACTTACAAGCGATTAGGGAAGGAATGGGAACGATGAAGATGAGTTATTTACATCTTCTTTCGGACCGTGACCATCTTCTTACCCTTGCCGGAGACTATTTAGACGCCTTGAGGAGGAAGGAGGAGGAAGCTGTCAGGCTTTCTCGTGAGCTAGAGGATACCCGAGCCTCTTTGTTGAGTACTCCATTGGCATTACAGGACTCGGAGAGACATGCTGATTTGATACAGGGAGATATCACAAGCACACCGGATTGTGTGATTTGCTCTGATAGTGGTTACGATACAGTTGATCCTGATGATGTTACAGTAGTTGAGGATACTGTCACATTTGAGGATAGTACAGTTGATCAGAGTGGTGCAGCAAAGAGACATGTGGACGAGCTTTGTCTTGAGGTGAGTTCAGTTCAGGAGTTAGCGCATATGGTAGACTCAGCTTTCTTTTACAGTCAAATCACATGTGGTTGATGATGATATGAGTATGTCTAGCATTCACATTCCGAATTCAGAGAGTGTAATGAGTACAGTAGACAAGTGCGTGGCGTTAGTTGGTATTAGTCATATTACTCAGGTGAGGAATTTGCTTGAGTTACCAGCTGATTCTAGTTTACGGATGTGGATTCGGGATTATTACATTGGCGTTTGGGACTCTGTTGACTGGAGATCTTTATCATCTATTGGTAGCAGTGATTGTTTGGATGCTATCATGGATTTGCTTAGCAGATTATACGGTGTTGTTCTCATTCATACCAGCAGCTTACCAGATGCTAGTATTAGTTTTTATACACCGGTGTTGGGAGTTGTGTGCATTTCCAGTCGACCACTCAGGATGCAGTGGGCTTGTGATGAGTCAGGCACATCTGAGATGTTAGTGTTTACAGGTGAGTCCCAGGATCGTGTTGCTACAAAGGACATCCAGGAGTATGGTATGGACAGTTTTGAGGACTTAGCTTCCTCGGCAAATTCTTTTGTTATAGCGGAGTTGGGTAGTGATGCTACAGTTTTTGATACTCCATATGATGATGTGAGCTTTGGAGTTGACTTGCAGAGTATGGATGGTAGTACTCCAGAGATTAGTGACTTTGAGGATACTCTTTTGGCAGTGCATCAGAGGAGGATTGTAAGAGACAATCTAGCCAGCACCATCATGTGTCTAGTCAATTGAGAGTTAGTGAGCGAGACATTGCTATCGCTTGCCAGCATTTCGATGCTGCTCGTCAGTTGTTAGCAGTTCACGGATGGGGTTCTCCTACTAGCGATGAGCAGGGAGGCAGTTACCTTTCCTTGATAGAGATCCACTCTTTGTGGGAGGCTATCCGGATTCTGAGACAGAATTATATGCAGTTGGTAGCCGACAGAGATCATCTTATGAAATGGGGCAGTACAGCATATGATGCCTTGTTGGTCAAGGAAGGTGAAGTGAGTGAGCTTACTCAACAGCTCGAGGTGACTTCTGAGGTACTTGAGAGTACGCAATTGGCTTTCGAGGAGTCACAGTTTCATTTGGCTGAGGTGACCATGGAGTTAGAGCGACTGCAGTCTTTACCAGATTCTGTACAGTCACAGGTTGTGGTGTCTGGTGATCCGAGGATGTCCATGGTTGAGATTGTCAGAGATAGTGGAGATGGGGATGCATCCATCCTTGATACTAGCATTGGCATATAGGGTTCTCTTCCACTGGGGTCAGGTTCAGTTGAGTTGGGTGCTGTAGCTGAACATTGTGGTATGTTTGACATGGTGGTGGTCTCTACTACTGATGGCGTGGAGACTGGTGATGTATCAGAGATTATGTGTGATGTTGGTGAGCCGGCAGTTGGCATGGTTCCTACTAGTGATACTACTCCCTTGGCAATGTCTTCGGAGGTAGTAGTCAGTTCCGATTTGGTTAGTGATCAATTGCAGTTAGTTTCATCTGGATTGCAGTATGAGCCACTGACTGAGATTGGCGCATTCTATCGGCATTACATTATGAGGTATGCTCATCAGTTTACCTTTGATGACCATGTTGATGAGATGATGTTACGTAGATATACTTTGGTCCCTAGTGCTTGTCATCAGTTATGGGATGGTTTGACGCCACGGGATGAGAGTTGTGATGAGAATGTCATGGCGATAGGTTCTGCAGTTGATATCTTGATAGTGCATGACTTAGAGCAGGAGTTTGGGAGTGATACCTCAGCGGTTGTTGTTATTGATTCTACTCCTTTGGCTATGTCATCTCCTGACTTGGTGATCAGTCACAGTGGGTTGTATTACCTGTGCATGGTGAGCTATTGACTGAGGTTGGTTCTTTTTATCAGCATCATACTGCAGGATATGTTCATCAGTTTGCATTTGATCCATGTGTTGAGGAGTTGATGGCAGGCAGATTTGGTTTGGGTTCTAGTTCTTGCTATCCATCATGTGATGATTATTCACCATCAACAGTACATGGTAGTTATGGTTATGAGACAGTGGTCGGTGAGTTGCAGAGTTGTTTTCACTCCAGGAGTTGTACAGTGTGTGGATTTTCCGTACTTAGCGCAGTTTCATTCGGGAGTGTTCACCATTGTCGCAGAGTTGGATTGTGCGCTCTACATAGGCCAGTGGGATGTGTTGGTGATATTTACTATGTTGGCAGTTTGAGTTGTCCTCTCTACTTGGGTTCTGATATTTCGAGGGTTTGTTTCTCGTGGGTTCCTGACTCTGGCAGTTGTGATGTTGGAATTTGGTTGAGTTGTATTTGTCAGTTTGATTATGGATTCCTCTTGATTATATTTCAGAGAATATTGCAGGAGCTTGCATTAATTGATAGCAGTTTAGATCATGACAACATTTGGGATCCAGGTGGATTAATTGGTTTATTGTTTAGCCATTGCTTGGGGACAAGCAATTTCAGGAAGGGCGGACTGTCATGTCCCCATTTTGGCTGACATCGTTTGGCATGACGGATTTGCCTATCATCGACTCTCGTAGGCAAATGGTTTGGAGAGAGGGTCATTATGTTGATCATTTGATTGCATATTGCTGACAGAGCCTACATTCGGTAGAGCCTACATCCAGTTTGGGCCTACATGTAGTTGTAGTGGAGCCTACATCCAGTTGTAGTAGAGCCTACGTTCAGTCTTGAGCCTACGTTCAGTCGTAGTTGGGCCTACATTCAGTTATGAGACATTTGGGCCTACATTGTTATAATTTTGAGTTGAGAAATGTACTTTATTATTATAATGTTATTTTATTATAAAGTACATTATAATTGGATGTTTCTAGAAGTTCTAGCAACTTCTCAAAGAAAAAAATAAATAGAGGGCTTGGGCTTTCATTTGGACATGCTTGGATTTGGAATTTCTTCTACTTCTTCCATTGTGGAGCAATTTGTAATCTTTTGGGTCTGCAAATACTATTCGATCTTTGGGAACGATAACTCCCCTAGATTGGCATAACTGAGGTAGTGAAATATCTACTGAAGGGTTGCATTATTGGAGTTGGTACTCAGCCAATTCATGTTAGACTTTATTGAGAATTGATGTAAGGGTTTGCAATTGTTGGAATAAGGGTTTGAATTTATCATTTGCATTGGTGAATCCTTTTGGTGAAGATTGGATATCAATTTGTGCATTTTCAGAGAAGTTCATATCAGGGCCTGAACTCACATTTTTGCTCGTACCTCTCAAACTACTTGGAGTTTGATTTTATGCATTTGAGGGGTTATATATTAACCCTAGGCGATTCCAAACATACCATTTTCGGCTGGCAACACCTTGCAAATTATTTCCTAGCAGGGCCGTACATGTCCGTACTGTACAGCCAGGTACAGTACCAGGAGCAGTAGCAGTTTGGGGGTCTGTTTGGGGAGCAGTTCAGTTATCGCTTCATCAGCAATTATCAACAATCAGAGTGCAGCATTCCAGGTTCCTTTATGAGTTTTGGTTGTTGTCATATTAGATGAAAATTGCATGTTTTCAGTCACTGTTACAGCAGTCATACTTAGGCTCTGTTATTATCATTGTAACTGGGTTATCATAGAGTTATAGAACACTGTATTGGGAAAGGGAGTGCATTGTTTGGGTATTGGCATTGCCATAATCTCTGTTATGTAATAGTCCTTATGTGTGCTCAGGGAACAGTCCATTATAACCAGTCATTGCTACACTTTGTAATCAGTTTAGTATTGATCACAATGCAAGTGACCTCGCTGATAGTTCATTATCTTGAAGTCTGAATATTGTCACAGTCATTCATAATCTGAAAACAGTCAATTGGTAATCAGACATTGCTATATTGTAGTTAGGTTGAGATAGTGCATTGCAAGGGTTTGTTCATGTGTGATAGTCATACACTCTCTTGTCACAATTCAGAGTTTGTAACAGTCATATATTTATAGAAAACCAGTCTACTGAACATTGCGATCTGATTTGGAGAAGTATATGATACATTGGCATTTGGGTCTTTTGCATTGCTATCTAGAGTTCTATTGTTGTTCCTTGTATTACATTTCAATATTGGTATTGTTATCTCAATTGTACTTGATGCTCAAAACAACTATCATACTGAAACACAACATCTCAAACAAACAATTCAGTTGCTTGCCAAGTGTTTGACGGATTGTCTCAGTTCAGATTTGGGGGTTTTTAGTGGCCTTTATAGTAAGGGTCATTACACTGTAGTCCCAATGGAGTTCATGGTGCCAAGTCTCCGGATAGCAATTGATAATAAACTTGGAGACATGGAGAGCCTTCGCGAACACCTGCACGCCCTAAATAAATTGGATGAGTGGTAAACAATGGCGCAATGGGCAGCGAACATAGCATAGTAGCAAAGAAAACATTGGCATGATAAGCATATCCGGTGGGCCAAATTTTCACCAGGTCAACTTGTTCTTAAGTATAATGGACAGAACGAGATTAAACCAGGCAAATTTAAGGTGAAGTGGTTGGCACCTTATAAGGTCCGCGAAGTTGGAGCGAATGGAGTGATTAAGTTGTGGACGCTCGACGGTACGGAGATTTCGAATGCCGTGAATGGATCCAAATTGAAGCCATATCACAAACAGCGCCAGGACAACGACCCCATCCACACAGGCAAACCCAGGCAGCCAAGAGAAAATTATAAAAAAAAAGAGAGGAACCGTCGAAAGGCACTGAACAATGACCACCACCGAACGGTGGCAAGTCACCGACGGTGACAATTCACCACTATAAAGAAGAAGGCCCATGGCCATATAAGCATTCATTCCACACAGTAATTCTTCAACAGCGACTGTAGGGTGGGAATTTTTGTATGCAACGAAGACTTGCGGCGATCGTACGGTGTCGTATGGTGGTGAGAGGAGGACTAGAACACAGGTGTCGTACAAGGACAAGCAAGTTAGAGGTTTTCAAATACAAGTGTTTGTACGACAGCCAGCCAAGGGGCAGCATTGAATATTTTATTTAAAAGATCTAGAGAAGGAAGGTAAGGGAAGATGAGAAAATTAAAGAAACGGTTATGGATTCAGCTGGCAAACGAAGATGGAGAAAACAGTTACAGAACATAGACAAGAAAGCTAAGCTGCTACCTTCGGGAGTGAAAGTAGCAGGCGCAATGGATGTTGAGAATTCAAAGAAGAAAACAGCAGACCCAAAGGAGGCAGTGACTGCACAAAACATCACATTTGAGGGCTTCAATGGCGTGGAATGCAGAAAATGGTGGCAGGAGACGCCTAACGATGACGTGGTAAAAGAGAGTCTTAGACACGCGAGGGTTCATTGGGCCATTCTGATGCCCTTGTTTCATATAAAAGATTTCGAGCCTCAGCTGCGACAAATGATAGAAACATTTGATACATTTCACGTACCAGCACCTTCCGCTACTTGGGACACAATATTACAGTTTCATTCCACGCCGCTGATTTCAGTAAAGTTTTTGGAATTCCAAGAAAGAAGGGGCAAAAGATTGACACCAAACCCAGGAAGTTGACGCAAAAGGTCAAAGAAATGTGGATATGGAGGGTTGCAGGAGATGTCACGCCTGATAAAGTAAAAGCCTTAGCGAAAACAACAGCAGGGAAGGGATTAAAGAGGTCTAAAATCGCCGAAGGACACTTGCGGTGCATTATGGATGTAATTAAAAGTCGGCTCACCAGTGCTAACAGAGCCTCCGACATCACCATTACACAATTCCATTGATGTGTGGTATTTTGAATGGCACAATATATGACTAGGCAACGCTGCTTGCTCACAGGATGTATGACTTCTTGACCTTACAAAACCATACTTTCTATATGCCGCATCATGCCATCGGGCTATTTTTGGAAGCCACACGGTTGCAGATTCCAGAAGAGAAGCTAGTGGTGAGACCGAAGAGTATCATATCCCCAAACGAACCCCTGATTTTCATGTGGAGGTACTTGGATACCGGGGAGGTGTCGTCAAGACCGAAGAGGAAATGTCAGCAGGAAACAAAGTCAGAAGATATAGATAGTGGCCGAGAGCCAACGTCGTCTGGTGGTAGCAGTTCCTCCTAGACTAGCAGCCACTGTCGTATGGAGTTGCAGGTGGAGCCCGCACCAAGGCCTGTATTGTTCACTCCACCACAACTTGGGGCTATTCAGTTTACACCGCCCCCGGCCACTGCCATACCTGTTGCGGTTCCCATTCCGGTATTCGGGCAACTGAGGGCACCAGTAGTTTTGAGTCCAATTGTACCAATGATCAGGCGAGATGGGGATATCCCTACGGCAAAAGGAATGGATTTGCCAGATTTACCTATGATGGAAATAGCAGTATCTGGCCAGCTGGTAGAGGTTGGAGATAGCATGGAGTCGTCTGTTCCGGTAGCAACGGAGGTTGACCAGCTGGAGCCCCTAGAAGAGAGGGTGGGGCAGATTGCGCACAGAGAGTTAGAGGAGGTCGATAATAGTATCACACGACAGGCTACAATGACAGAGTGGCTTACTATGTTTGACATGGCACCAATGGAGGAACCCGTGAGGTTCTCCCCTCGTCCAGAGGAGATAGTTCCAGCAGAGGTTGTTGATCCCATGAATGGGAGCCTACCTGAGGCTATGGCAAAGGTACGGGCGGAGGTACCAATCATGTTGTCTTCTGAGGAATAGTAGGAGACTGGGGATAGTGAGGATAGGGAGGCAGGGCCTGAGACTCAGCTATTCGTCAGCCACAGCAAAGGGACGACATGGAGGCCTTCTAGACAGGGGTAGTGACACGAGGTCAGGAGATGGTAGCTAGGGCGCAGTGGCAGGCACTCGAGGATGTAGCCACGGACTTGCAACGCCTCCTCACCTTCGTGAGAGAGGAGTATCCTGTCCAATTTGCTTCATGCTTCAGAGGGGATTGGCCAAGTCATGAGACGTCGGCTATGTTGGATGCTTGGCAGGTGGCAGAACCTATCGTAGCCAGTCCGGTAGAGGCATTGGTAACCAAATTGGAGAGGGCTTTCCGAAGTCAGTATTATGCATTACAGCGGATGGAGCACTCATATGAGATTGAGCATAGGGTGGCATTCGAAGCTCAGCAGGTGTTGTAGACTCGCATTGCTAGTTTGGAGCAATCCCTGAATGAGCAGCGTAGGGAATGGACCACCAGGATGGTCGCGTGGGATAGGGAGAGAGCTGCCATGGATGCGTATGTGGAGACTTAGCGGAGGGAGAAGGCTGATAGAGAGATACAAGTTGCAGCAGAGTAGGCTGCCCTTACTCAACAGCGCTCCTCAGTTACTGAGGAACGCGACCGTGTGGTTCAGGAGAGGAACTTGGCACAAGCTTTGGCGGACGCCAAACTGCAGGAACTTCTAAAGGCAACAGCTATGGTAAAGTCCTCCTTGGAACACGAGCTGAGGGTCGAGGGCCAGCTGAAGGCTAGGACAAAGCAGGTGTATGCCATCAGAGAGCAATTAACACTGTTAGCAGGATCAACTTCTTCAGGGAAGCCCTTCTCAGCCCCCTCCGAGTTCTTAGTCATTCATTTTGGTCTTGTTATTGTATATAGTCATCATTCTTCTTTTGTTGTTGTCGTCAAGAGACGACTTTCTTTTTTTTTTTGGGGGGGGGGGGTGATGTTAGCCGGAAAGACTACTTTATGTTATGTCTTGTATTAGTTATGTTGTCCCAATGATAATTAGTTATTACCGAAGGGCAACTGGTTTGGGTGGCAACGTTTGGTCACACCCTTTCGGGTAGATAAATGTGTACCACCTACGGGTGAATGGGGGCAATCATGATGTGAATGCAATTGCAAGTTATGAATGATTAATGAAAGCATCTAGTGTTCTCTGATATATTCTGTATTCACTACATTTCCTGTACTGTGTCTATGCACTATTAAGTTTACCCTAGCGGGAAAACATCCCTTATATGCATTCCATCGTAATGTGCATGAGGAATTCTCTTTAGGCTTTTCCCAATCCATACCCATTATTAAGTACCATGGGAGATCATACAAGGCACCTCAAGCCTATCCATCAAGCCCAAGAGCACAGAATGAGACCCGCCATTCAACCTCCCAGTCCCTCTAGGGTCACCACTACTCGAATGATGCTACTTGCGTTCCTTGCATGTACCATATCCCCCCTCCATAATGGGATGGCTTAATGGTTGTAGGCTTCATAGGAATTTTCATCATTGTTAATTATGTATACATTCCTACTTCCCATCAAATGGAAGACAAGATAATCGATCAGCCAAATCAAAATGCACTATGCACCATAACAATGCCTTGAACAGTATATAAACTGTTGTCTAATTCATTAACTGTGAGACTGCAGATCTCTTGCTCAGTTGCATTCTTATTCCCTCTTCGATGCCTTGCTGACTACTTTCTATCATGGTTTTATATTCTCTTGTTTCCCTCAAAAAATGCAATCTTCAGAGGTATCTGCCCTTCCATAAGGGAGTGTGTCCTTTGTTAGTAATGCCTCTTCATAGCTATTATTCATCACAAACAATTCCTTTACATACTTGAATCGTTGGAATGGAATTGTTCTTCTTACTTCCGGGCAACCTTTAAGATCTGCCTTAAATGTCTGCCCTAAATCCGCTTGTATGTCTGCTCTACTTCTACTTTATATATTTTCTTACTTCTGCTCAAACTCTGGTTAAAGATCTGATTATATATTTGCTCTTAGATCTGCTAGAAGTACTCACAAAGATCTACTTTTATTAATATTTCTCCTCTCACACAAGTCTTTTGCAGTACCCATAATATCTGGCTTTTTCTCCTCCTCAAATAAAACCTTCTTCCCTTTATATCTTCCAATGTAAGGGAGAGGTCACATCTCTTCATCATATATGCCTTTTGGCAAGTGTGATGTCCCCTTCTAGCTAGAGACATCACTCTAATTTTGATTAGCCTATCAGTGGACCCTCGTAGGCTAGTAGAGATGTATATAGGGTCATTTCGGGCACAGAGGTGGTATGGTGATCTGATGGTTCAACATTTGCAGAGCTCAATATCTTCGGTTTGGTATAGAGAGACCTTTTGGCTCAGATATATGGATTTTGCTCTTTTGGGCAAAGATTGTTATTTTTGGGTGTATTTTCAAGCTATAGAGATGGGCCCCGACTATTTTTAGAAATTGATTTAGGCACATGGGGAATTGTTATGCCAGCTCCAGTTTCTGACAGTTTAGCCAGATTCACAGTATTGAGGGAGATATTGCATTTTCAGTGGCCTAGTATTTAATTAATAATCAACGATTTAATATTAAGTTGTAAAATGACTTTATATTAAATCATTTAAGTTATGGGTCCAGGCATCATGAAGGGGGCCAAATTAATGAATTAATTTATTGGCACTTTTCCCTAAGTCGAAGACTTAATAAATTAAACATTTCATTTAATGTTATTGCATTAGATGTATTCTTTATGGAGAAAATTGCAAGAATGCTTTTTGGGTGCGATTTAGGGATTTGAGGCTTATTTATGTTGGGCATGAGATTGGAGAGGTATCCATTGTTATTGCTATTGATCAATTGATTTGTCTTGAGCTTTGAGAAGAGTTTCATCTTCTGTCATTGGAGAACATAGTTCTGTGCATCTCCATTTGAGTTGGTGAAATATCCAGTGAATTTGGAATATCAGAGTTTCATTCAGAGACTTTGTTTGTGCTTCTACAGTATTGTTTTTTTAGCAGTCAGGAAGGAAGAAAACAATTTATTATTGCAGAATAAGGAGGAACAAGCTACAGCAGGTTTTCATACAAGTTGCAGCCCAAAAATGAGAGAATTGCAGCCTACAAGCGAATTGGTGCAAATCCCAAGGCCTGTGATTTTTATCTAAAAATCAAATAAATTATATATGGTGCGTGCTTGCTGGTTGAAGGTTAAAAAAAGGAACAGTGGGATCAAATTAGGCATTACCAAGTTGGAAGAAAAGATTCCTACAACAACTGATGTACTCTTCCAGGTTTTTTATGTATTTCATAGCTGCCTTTGGTGATCATTTTTCAATAAAGGATTGTCTAGATTTTTACTTGTATTTCATTAGAAAATAAATAGAAGTTGCAGCAGTATTTCAAATTGTTTCAGAATTTCACATTATGGTATATTTGCTTTTTGCTCTAAAACTTGTGAAAAGCACAAAAAAATTATAAACTTTCAAAACAAATATTGAGACAAAACAGCTTCAGCAATTAAAGCCTATGAAGGGTTCTTACAGTGGTATCAGAGCTAAATCCTGCCATCCTAAGGGTTTAGTAATTACATGCAGCCAGAGGAAATTGGTCCACAGGTATTATACACACAGGAGAGTCTTACTTGAAGGTGAACAAGTCTTAGAACCACAGTCGATCACCATGGGCAATAGGCGTGATGATAGCCCACGAAGGGTAAATAGGAACAATGAAGAACAAGAAACCAGGGAGTTTTATAGAGCCATGGCTACAGGGCAGCAACAAGTAGCTCAAGCATTGCAGGCTCTTACCACTATGATAGAGCGCATGAACCCTCCAGCAAGATAGGATCAAGAACAAGAGGATAACAAGAGTGCTATAGGTTCTCCACAGGCACAGAGGACACACTCTAGGACAGCAGATAGACCCACACGTCCTACCTTTCCTAGGGAGGAACCAATGCAGGATCCAGTAGAGAAATTTGGGGATGACATGTTTGCAAACATCCTTATGGCTGCAAATGATGAGTGGGAACTATTGGCCCCACATGTGCAAGAAAGGATGACCTTTGAAAGGTTTGTGAACCAAAGGAGAGAACACTATCGTGCAGTCAGACAGGACAGGAGACCCAGGGGGCAGAATAATGAATTAAAGCGTGCTACAAGCAAACTTTCTTTGTCTACTTTTGATAGTAGTGGTAGATTGACAGCGCAAGCTTGGATCCACAAGCTTGATACCTTCTTAGCATTGAGGCCTATGTCAGAGATTGAGGCAATAAAATATGCCACTTTACATTTGGAGGGAGTAGCACACGATTGGTGGTATCATGGGTTGATCACTCTTCAGCACAACCAGGTGACTTCTTATCAGGACTTTGTGGACAGATTGGTTGAGAGCTTTGACAGGAAAGATCCAGAGGTCTACTTTAGAGACCTGGCACAGCTCAAACAGACAGGGAGCTTAGAGCATTTTATTAATGAGTTTCAGCGGTCCTCAGTTATGGTGCTAGACATATCAGAAAGGAGGTTGATAGTATTATGTACTGAAGGCTTATCTGAACCAGTTAGAGGTTGGGTAAAGGCTTTTGATCCTTTCACATTGAATGATGCTATGAAGAAACCCAGAAGCATGGAGCATGCAGCCCCAGTAAATAAATTTCAGCCCAAGGCAACTTCCTCCAACAAAGACAATAAGCCATTCTTTAAGAAACCAGAGAGGACTGAATTTAAAATCGAAAATAGAGATGAATCTTTTGCACCTCTTAACAGGGAAACACTTAATGATTTGTGGAAGAAGAAATTGTGTTTCTATTGCAAAGGACCTTATGACATAAACCATGATTGTCTTTTAAGACCCAAGGGCAAAGCAAACAGGGTTATGTGGGCTTATTATGAGGATTTTGATTCTGAAAATGAGGAATCAGTTGAAGAAAAGGAAAGCATGGGTGATGAAAAGCTGAACCAAATGGCTACAAGTGATGAAAAGACTGAGGGTAGACTTAAGGAGGCCCATCTCACCAATGTGCAGCAGGAGGGATCATTCAGGATGAGGGGAGTATTGGCAGGACAGCGAGTTATCACCTTGCTCGATACGGATGTCACTCATAATTTTATTGATTCCAGGTTGGTTGAGAGGCACGGGATTCAGACAAAGCAGTTTGAGGGTTTGAGAGTGAGGGTAGTTGATGGCTACGTCCTCAAATGTGATAGGAAGATTATAGGTCTACCCCTGAGGATTAATAACTTTGACTTCAAAGCTGATTTTTATGTTGTAAACATGGATGACACAGATCTAGTACTTGGTATGACTTGGTTGCATGACATTGGAGTGTTCACCCTCGATTTGAGAGACATGGAGATGAAGTTCCAAACGGATGGAAAGACACATATACTTAAGGCCATCTGTGACAGTGAGTTTAGGATGATGTCTTGCAGATGCATGGGGAGTTTGTTGAGACATGACCAGGTTGAGTGGGCAGCCCGTTGCACTTTGATGCCATCACAGGGGCAGCAACATTCGGAGTATCACCCAAACATACAAGCGCTGAGAATCAAGCATAGTAAGGTGTTCAATGACATTCCACCAAGTAGTCCTCCTAATAGAGGTATTGAGCACATCATTGAGTTGGAGGAGGGTGCCAAACCCATTATGATTACACTATACAGGCATCCAAAAAGATTGAAGGATGAAATAGAAAAGACCATCAAGGAGTTACTGAATATGGGTCATATTAGACCAAGTAAATCTCCTTTCGCTTCTATAGTGGTACTAGTGAAGAAGGATGGCACGCTCAGGATGTGCATTGATTATAGGGTCTTGAAAAGAAAGACCATTAAAAACAGGTACCCCATCCCACGGATTGACGAGTTAATAGATGAGCTTCACGGTTCATGTTTCTTTTCTAAAATTGATTTGAGATCGGGATATCATCAGATCCGAGTCAGAGAGCAGGATGTAGAGAAGACAACATTCAGATGTCATTGTGGTCACTTCGAGTTTGTAGTTATGCCATTTGAGCTAACTAATGCTCCAGCTACTTTCCAGTCCACAATGAACAGGGTCTTCTAGCCTCAGTTGAGGAAATTTGTATTGGTCTTCTTTGATGACATCCTTGTTTATAGTAAAACATGGGATGAGCACTTGCGCCACTTGGACACAGTGTTGGGTATTTTGAGCAGAGAGTCCTTGTACGCAAAGGAGTCAAAATGTGATCTGGGATTGTCAGAGTTATTATATTTGGGTCACATTATCAGTGCATAGGACGCACGCATGGATCCTGAAAAGATTTGTGCTATCATTGAGTGGCCTCCTCCAGTGAACCTTACACAGTTGAGAGGATTTATGGGTTTGTGTGGGTTCTGCAAGAGGTTTCTCAATGGGTATTCCAGGCACGTAGCACCCCTGACTGATTTGATGAGAAAAGGGGTGTTCTTGTGGACTCCTGAGGTACAGGAGTGTTTTGATAAGTTCAAGTAGTTGATGACTTCATGCCCAATGTTAGCTTTACCAGATTTCAGCAAACCATTTGAGCTACATTGTGATGCATCCGGAGAGGGGGTTGGAGCGGTGCTTATGTAGACAAGCACCCGATTGTTTATGAAAGTAGGAAGCTCAAGGGACTTGAGAGGAGCTTCAGCATTTACGATAAGGAAATGTTGGCCATAATGCATGCTTTGGCCAAATTCAGGCAGTACTTAGTGGGCAGCAAGTTTTGCATAAAAACAGACCATGACAGCCTGAAACATTTCCTGGGGCAGCAAGATCTTAATGACAGGCAGCAGAAGTGGGTGAGTAAATTACAGTCATATGATTTTGATATTACCTATTTCAAAGGGACATAGAATGTTGTAGCAGATGCCTTGTCACGCACCCCATTTGAACCTGATGACAGACATATCTGAGGATTGGAGACACTTGATCCTTGCAGAGTATGAAAAGGATACATGAGCATCAGGATTTATAGATGAAACCGTACAGGACAGTGATTATAGCCTTGTGAATGAGCTTATCATTTACAAAGGGCACGTCTATTTGGCTCCAAATCAAAGGTGAGGAAGATGGTGTTGAGGATTTATCACGATTCACCTATGGCAAGACATCCTGTTTTTTATAAAACCTACCGGCAGATTCGTGAGTGTTTTTCTTGGAAAGGGCTCAAAGCTGAGGGTGTTGCAGTATGTTAGAGAGTGTCCTACTTGTCAGCAGAATAAACAGGAACACTCTTACCCAGCCGGTTTACTACAGCCGCTTCTGATTCTTGATAGGAAGTGGGAGTGTTTGTCCATGGACTTCATCACAGGACTGTCGAGAGCCCAAGGCAGAGACTGTATATATGTTGTTGTTGATCGGCTTATGAAGTTTGCCCACTTCTTTCCGATCACGGATTCATATACTGCTATGCAGGTGGCAGAATTGTTCTTTCGAGAGGTATTCAGGTTGCATGGCTTACGACGGAGCATAGTCAGTGACAAGGATAGCAGGTTTATGAGTCATTTTTGGCAGAAGTTATTCAAATTATGCGGGACAGAGCTCACTCTAAGTACTAGCTACCACCCCTAGACAAATGGACAAATTGAAATAGTCAACAAATGGGTGGAGGGATATCTCAGGAACTACATAGCAGGGTAGCAGAAGGCTTGGGTTAAGTGGATTTATCTGTGTGAATATGGCTACAATTCCACTTATCACATGTCTATCCATATGTCACATTTCATGGCATTGTATGGATATGAGGCACCAAATTTCATGGATCTGTTGTTGGCCGATAGTAGGGTGCCTAGTGCTGGTGATTTGCTGCAGGAGAACCAAGACATTGTAAAGACTCTTAAGGAGAATATCACTAAGGCACAAAATCAACAGAAGTAGTATGCGGGTCAAAAGAGGACTGAGCAGTCATTTGAGGTTGGTGATATGGTATACTTGATGTTGCAGTCGTACCGTCAGTCTACTCTCAAAAAGAGTGTTGCTGAGAAACTTAAGTCACGGTATTATGGACCCTTCAGGATGACCAGGAGAGTTGGCGAGGTGGCTTATGAGTTGGATTTGCCAGCTGAGAGCAGAGTCCATAATGTTTTTCATGTGTCACGTCTCAAAAAGGCGTTAGGACACCAAATTGTTCCTTCTACAGTGCTTCCACCCTTGGATGATGAGGGAAAATTGGTTTTAGTGCCAGAGGCTATCATTGAGTTTAGGGAGAGGAATTTGAGGAGGCGTACTATCAGGGAGTACTTGGTAAAATGGAAGGACATGCCAGTTGAGGATGCTACGTGGGAGAGCGAGGAGATTTTACAACATCCGAAGTTGAGGTTGCTTGAGGACAAGCAATTTCGAGAAGGGCGGACTATGATGTCCCCTTCTAGCTAGAGACATCACTCTAGTTTTGATTAGCCTATTAGTGGACCCTAGTAGGCTAGTAGAGATGGATAGAGGGTCACTTCGGGCACAGAGGTGGTATGGTGATGTGATGGTTCGACGTTTGCAGAGCTCAATGTCTTCGGTTTGGTATAGAGATACCTTTTGGCTCAAATATATGGATTTTGCTCTTTTTGGCAAAGATTGCTATTTTTGGGTGTATTTTTTATTCATAGAGATGGACCCAGGCTATTTTTAGAAATTGATTTAGGCACATGGGGAATTGTTATGCCAGCCCCAATTTCTAACGATTCAGCAAGATTCACAGTATTGAGGGAGATATTGCATTTTCAATGACCTAGTATTTAATTAATAATCAACGATTTAATATTAAGTTGTAAAATGACTTTATACTAAAACACTTAAGTTATGGGTCCAGGCATCATGAAGGGGGCCAAATTAATGAATTAATTTATTGGCACTTTTCCCTAAGTTGGAGACTTAATAAATTAAACATTTCATTTAATGTTATTGCATTAAATGTATTCTTTATGGGGAAAATCATAAGAATGCTTTTTGGGTGCGATTTAGGGATTTGAGGCTTATTTATGATGGGCGTGAAATTGGAGAGGTATCCATTGTTATTGCTATTGATCAATTGATTTGTCTTGAGCTCTGAGAAGAGTTTCAGCTTTTGTCATTGGAGAACATAGTTCTTCTGTGCATCTCCATTTGAGCTGGTGAAATATCCGATGAATTTGGAATATCAGAGAGTTTCATTCAGAGATTCTGTTTGAGCTTCAACAGTATTGTTTTTTTAGCAGTCAGGAAGGAAGAAATCAATTTATTATTGAAGAATAAGGAGGAACAAGCTACAGCGGGTTTTCATACAAGTTGCAGCCCAAAAATGAGAGAATTGTAGCCTACAGGCAAATTGGCGCAAATCCCAAGGCCTGCGATTTTTATCTAAAAATCAAATAAATTATATATGGTGTGTGCTTGCTGGTTGAAGGTTAAAAAAAAGAGTAGTGGGATCAAATTAGGCATTACCGAGTTGGAAGAAAAGATTCCTGCAGCAGCTGGTGTACTCTCCCAGGTTTTTTAAGCATTTCATAGTTGCCTTCGGTGATCATTTTCCAATAAAGGATTGTCTAGATTTTTACTTGTATTTCATTAGAAAATAAATAGAAGTTGCAGCAGTATTTCAAATTATTTCAGAATTTCAGATTATGGTATATTTGCTTTTTGCTCTAAAACTTGTGAAAACCACAAAAAAATTATAAACTTTCAAAACAAATATTGAGACAAAACAGCTTCAGTAGTTAGAGCCTGTGAAGGGTTCTTACAGCAAGAGAGAACCTTTCACAGTCAGCACCCTTTGGAAGTGTACAACCCTTTATAATTATTAATTTCTGCCCTTTGCAAGAGTCACTTCCTTATTTACTTCTCATTCCTTTACTAATCCTTCCTTGATTCTCATGTTCCATTCTTTCTTACTTCCCTTCTTTTCCGTCAAGTGAAGTTCTCTCCCCTCCCTTTTATATCTCATGTTTGAGGGAGACACAACTTTTCAATTCATGTCATTGACCATTCACTTACTGAACTAAATTTTAATTATTTTTTATTTTATTCTTTTATATTTTTTATTTAATTATTATTATTTATTATTAAAGCCTATTTCAAGAAGGGGACATGACAATTGATCATATCACAATTACAATTAAGAAAATCAACAATGATAACAATGAATATTACGATCATTAATATTGATTATCCTTTGTGGAGATAAATGTAACTGTTTCTGCATATGCCCAAAATGGGTAATAGCACCCATTGCAGTTTTTCTATTGGAATTTGCTTTCTATGCTTGTAAAAGTTCTGAAAGTCTCATCACAAAACGCACAAGATGTTCATTTTTTTAAGAAATGATTCCATCTAAATGGGCACGTCTATACTCACAGCAATAATGGATTCAGGTTACAAGTGGGGCCCTTCCTTTCCTCATCATTGGATAGGCAAGTAGCTCATCGATTGAGCAGCTATTAACCACATCTAGATGTTAGGTTTGAATCTTACAATTTTAAACAAGGTGTCAGAGGTACCTCAAGTGTTGGAAACCTCAATCTGCACTTCCAAAGAAAACTTGTAAGTCTCCATCCCAACTTATCATACGTTTGGTTGAAACTGGGTAACTATTTTGCCATTTCCCCATTTGCTTTCTATTTCATGTTGCTGGTAACAAAGGACTCACTTTTCATTTGTTTTCTATTTTTAATTTTTTTTGGTTGAAGTTCATTTTTCATATACTTCAATTTTGTTTGGATAACTTAGGATTCGTTTGTGATTACCAACAGCTTCGTATGCATCTGGAATCAGTGGTAAAATGGAGTCACTTAAACCAGTAAATTCCAGTGAACTTGAGTTATATTAATCGTCAAAAGTAAAACTTATATATTTCCTAGATGCATAATTTCCATCATCAGAAATCAAGCATTGTTTTGGCTCTCTGATAGCACGGCTCTAACTGTAAAATTTCTTGAAGTGAAGCTCTAAATGGAAAAATAAAATTACAGTCATTTTGTCTTCACAGGGAAAGGTAATACAGCTGCGGGACAAATTACTTCCAAAGTTGCAGGCTCGGAAAAAAACCGGAGGAACTAGCAGTAAGAAATCACCAGCTCCATCACACGTGGTTTCAAACTTCCCAATTCATAAATGGGTTGATTACAAAAATGCCGGTCTACTAGAAGGGGTGATTTCATCCTGACAACAGAAATATGAATGTTATTCAAAAGTTTGACCTCTTCAAATTCCCATTCAAGACCCTTCCTATGCACAAGCAGGGCCCTATGCATCTATTTGAGGACATGAAGAGGTAAGATTGGATCATTGGAGGCTTGGCGTAGCAATCCAAACTTCCCATTCCAAGCCACAAAACATGAGAAAGTAAGAGTGCAGCATTGAGGAGGAATTTCCAGGCATCGCACACAGCTCAAGAGATTGGAGGTACTCAATGCCTAATAGCACTGGGAAGATAGGAAATGCTTGAAAGTGAGTTTTTCATATTTGTAGTTGTTTCAACATTCTAAAGAAGCTTGGAAGATGTTTGTTTGCCACTTCCAACCGGTTTACCTTCCCTTGAGGTTTCCAAGATAACTCTGCATGTCTCCATGATGCGATTTACTTCTGTTTTTCCTTGTTAAGGAAGTACAACTATAACTCATCCTTCACACTTGAATGCCTATTTTAACTCTAACTCAAAGGAGTTCCACTATCATTTGGATGAAAATTCAAGTAGCATAGTATAGGACAAATTCTAATAATATTTTTGACCAAATGTTTATAAGCATGATCCTGTAGTTAATTACAGATCACGTTTGCTTCAAATAATTACCAATATAAGGTGCTTGAATTTGTAGTCTAATTTGATCCATCGTATTTGACCCAAGCTTCCTCTTTACATGTGTTTTTTCCAGATTTATTTTGAACTCAGTTGTTACGGAATTTCAGAAGTTAGAGATTTTTAATAGAATAACTTACAAATTTGATCTATATATGAATCTTGACTTTGCCATGTATCTCACCAATCATCTTAATGGAGAGATGGCCCCTGAGAAATATAGATTTCAAAAGTTTTGTATTTTTTTTTTCTTTTCCAAAATTTCTTGGTGAACAATTCAGGACTACAGAATCTTAAAGTCTATTAAAGAAAAACTTTACCTGATAAAAATAACGCCTCCCTGGCTCCAGTCCTTGCATGACAGCATCATGAATGTAACCCGGGTCTCTCCATCCCAAGCTACTATTAGCAGGCCCATCACACATGTCAGACTGCCTATAAGTGATGGACAAAGCCTCTGCCATCTCATCCAGCCCTTCCTCTTCAAGCCCATATTTCACATAGCTCTTGAAATCATCCTTGGTGATAAACATGACACGCATCTCGTCTTCATTGGAAGTAAATGCCAAGTGGACCTGAGCTGGATGATTCAAGTTCTGAAACGTGACAACCTGACTTTTGGCCAGTAGATTAGCCGTGGAGGGCAAAGGATTGTGATCTGAGTCCACTGGAGTGGTATTTGTAATCTGAGATTTTTCCCAATGGAATATTCTGAACTCATAAGGAGATCTGAGGTTGATGAGGGGAAGATTTATGGAACAAGAACCATTTTTCCAGTTTGGGCATGAGGAGAGAAAAATGTAACCTATGAAATGATCATTTGCAGAATCGGCAGGAGAATAAATACCCACCCAGTCTAAGTCTGAAGGAGAAGAAATGCCTTCCCAATGCAGAGTGACGTTATCTCCAGAAGTTTTCAGTACTTTTGGAAATGCCTGCAGCGTTACACCACGAGCCACACCCACCATCACTACTGTTGACACCAGCATTAAAAATGCATACCCGATGTAACCCATTTCTGATAGATAACCTCTGATTAAAATAAGCACGGCGGATTGATTCACTTCAAATTGAAACCCAATATCATCGTAAGATAAGAAAGATATCCATCAAGCAATCAATGACTTGGAAAGAGGGGGTGTTGACATTAAGTTAGCTGTTGAACAAATTACATCTGTGTGGCGAAATTGAACAAAAACGTCCAGAAAAATTACGTAACTTTGATCATGATCGGACGACAAGCTTTATATTTTCATAGCATCTTGGTCAGAATATCTGCTAGGGATGCTTCGGTATTGCCTATTGGGTTGTGCAGTTGTTATAGAAATGCAGGAATATTCGCTGAGTATTCCTTACTTTCGTATTTATTTCTTTTAGGCAACAAACTCCAAGCATCAAATTCATCACACGAAGCAACAAGGGTTTTATTTTTTATTTTTTTTGGACCGGATCAGGTTTTATGCTCCATGTTTTTAGGGTGTATTTGATTGTATTTATTTGTATTTTGGTATACAATGGATACAAAGCGTTGTGGAAGGTCGATTTGGTAAAAAATTGTATATTTTTTATATATTTATTTGTAATATATAAGGTCAATTGGTAGGTCATGTAATAAATGATATTGTTTGTGCAACAAAGGTCTTAATAGAGACGTGATAGGTTTAAATCAACTTTGCATTCCCTTTAGGGATCCAAACATGACTAAATTAAAACTTCTTAATTAGACTCGATTACCAACAAGCTTATGTTATGTTTGCAATACGAGAAGGAGAGAGAGGGAGAGAGAGGGATAAAATCAGGGAGAGATAGGGGGAGTATGGAGATAGAGAAAGAGAAAGAGAGGATGATAGAAAGAGATATGGAGATAGAGATAGAGTGGACAATAGAAAGAGATGTGGAGATAGAAATAAAGAGGAAGATAGAAAGAGATAGAGAAGGAGGAGAGGGATATGGAGAGAAGGGTAGGAAGAGATTAGAGAGAAGAGAGGGATAGGTAGATATGGAAGAGAGAGAGAGAGAGAGATATATATATATATATATATATATATATATATATATATATATATATATATATATAGAGAGAGAGAGAGAGAGAGAGCCTATGGGACAACTTGACAAATTAAGTCAACTTTAGTAGCTCGGTTCTTTTTTTGTGCAAGTTGAGGATGAGCACTCCCAACTTCTCAACGCACTCCTCATTGAATAAGTTATACCGAGAGCTATTAGATAAAATATTCACAAATTTGTCCATGTTGTCCTTGTATGCATCACATTCTAAAATAAAATGTTCTTCAGTTTCCATTCCCAAAATTGCAAAAAGTGCAAACCCTCTCTTCCCAAGCCTCTTTTGGTCTCTTCCAACGCCTGATCTCACAATGAAGTTAATGAGAGTTGGTTCTCAGCTGGGCAATAAGAATTTTAGCTCTCCATGAAATGTTGACCCCTATGTACGCTTTTTGAAGCTAATCACATGTGGGATTGAACTCATTGAAATAATATATTTTCTTCCTTCCAAGCCCATTTCTCCAATTTCTCTTGTAGAATTTATCCATAATGAAGACCTTTATTTCTTTGTTATTTGTGGGGCACATATTGTAATGGATATTCCATTTAATCATCCACTTGATGTTTTGTTGCATCCACGTCGTTTTCCTTTTACACAATATATTGAATTGAAGACAACTTTAGGCCATCTACCTTCTTCCATTTGTTCGGTTCTTTTTAGATAGCTTATGAGACGTACCATAGCAAGTGCTTTGATAAGAGAAACCCCTCACTTAGCATGATATTGTATGGGATGGTGCTTTTGATTTTGAACTTTGTTGTGATCAAACATTTTTGGATTCCCTTGATTTGCTTCCATTGTGAGGCTAAAGTGTTGTTGGCCCATAATTCACACCCATAAAGTGTTGGAGTACAATTATCATTGAGAGGGGGGAGGTGAATTAGTGATATTAAAACAATGTATCAATTTTTTAAAGTCGGATATATAAAACAATACAAATGAGACAGATGAAACTATGAAAAAGAGACAAGATAAGCGCATGAGAGAATAACACAAGATATGTCATCATTGGAAAACCCTTTGATGCAGAGGTCAACCTTGGAACCCTTAGGAGGATAATTCACTCAACTAAGGTACATCAAGGGACCTATACACTAATGATTTCCACAGGTAACTCTACTTTATTGTACCTCTCAAGGAACTCAACATATACCTTGAATCCCTATCCTATCCTTTACCATTCTCTTTGAGTAGGAGTACTCGGATGAACCCATAAAAAGAATTTTGTTTTCAAGATAGTGCATGATAAGTCTCGGTGCAAATAGGACTTGGTATAGAGGGTCATTAGGGTGTAAACTAGGAACTTGGTCTAGGACTTAGCATGATGGTATAGGGTTGTGGGAAACATCTAAGAATATCAGGGGAGAAAATTTCTTAGCACCTGGGATCACCCATAATCAGTTATGGCGTGATCCAGCAATAAGACTCTCAAATCAAGTAGCCCTTCTTAGGTCGATTTCCCTCGGTTTCTCAAAATCCTTCAAAGGACTTGGCAATTAAACTACAGACTTGGATACCCTTTTCTGAGTTATAGAAGTTTACACAGAGACATTTACTCGGCAAGACTCGGTAGGCATGATTTTACTATGATGATAAATCTAAAATAGACCTAATTTGACTTACCTAAAGAAGTAACCATCTTCTAAAGGATTGGTTCAAGGCTCTAACACTTAGATTATTTAGAGGGGCCTAAAAACATTGCCCAATCCTAAATTTCAACTTCTAGAACACCTCGATATAGAAGTTTATGTTGTTGTCTCCAAAGTTCTACTCGATGAACACTTCAAGCTGGTCACCTAGGTCATTAGTTCCCTTCTTCTTGTCTTCATAACATACAAAATGGAAAATAAAAACATAAAGTAAACACTCCTACCTTGAATCTCTCCAATAGCCATGAGCCGACGCTCTTGAGAGTTCAAGTTACAACCATTTTTGGCTCAAAACCCTAACTACGGACTAGAGTCAGACCCACTGATCAACAAAACAAGATAACTTGTGTCTCCTTTCACTTTACAACCTTAGATCACTTGCAAATGAAAGCTAACTAGGTAAGTTAGAACATGCATGAAAACCTTTTCATATATGCGAGTGTACAGGGTCGTACAAAGATCAGTAATGACAAAAGTTGTAGGAAAACACTAGGAACTTATTCTATTCTTCTTCTCCAAAAAAAATCTCCTTCAAAACCTCTGCCTCCATTCCTTTTTTAACGATCTCGGCCTATAACTCCTAAGAAATCATCACAATTCTTTTGGCAGCCGTTACAGTCGATCTGAAGAAAAAAGACAAGTTTTCACACACTTTCCAAGTGGCAAAAACTTGCAATGATGCAATTGTTACATTTCTTTGACATGTGGAATTCTCCTTAAAACCTTTTTTTTGTCTTTTCCCACTATTTCGAACACACAACAAAAATTTTCTAAAGATAGACTTCATAACTTGGCATACTTTTCCTCGGTGGCTAAAGGCTCGGTGAGCTTATAGAGTTGCCACCTAAGCTTTACCACCACATAGAAGGACTTTATGGAAAACTTACACACACTACTAAAAGATTCAAACCCACAAAAACAAGACTTCTTACTCTATTCAATTCTCTATGCTAAGCTAGAGCATTATTGCTTGGTTACTATATGCTTGGTGAGATCATTTAGTGATCATTTGTGCTCCTACACCAAATTCCCTGATTTGTTTGATCTCAAGTCCACTTGAGATGAGATGCTCCAATGATGAACCATGCTTCTTGATTTGAGACTCATCCATCCAAATGGCTTATGATGTTGGCCTATCCTTCCACTTGATTAGGTACTCGGTATATTGTCTTCTCCTTGTCTTGTTGACTTGGGTATCTAAGATCTTTTCATTATGAGGTGGAGTTGGCTTAGGAACCTCTTGAAGGTCTGCTACTACATTTTTTCATGGTAGGGACTGCTTGGTTATCTCGCCACCCTTGTATGGAGTGAGGTCACACACATTAAATATAGGAGATATGCCAAAATATGATGGTAGTTGTATCTTGTATGCATTATATCCATACTTAGCTAAGATTTGACAGGGTCCTACATTTTTAGGTAGTATCTTAGTGTGCTTGGATTGAGGCAATCTTTCCTTCCTCAAATAAGCCCATACTAAATCACCAACCTTAAATTGTAACTCTCTTCTTTTCTAATAAGAAAGTTGTTTGTATTTTTTATTTGAGTTCTCTAAATGCCTTTTAACTTGATCTTGGACTTCTTTGATAGCTTCTGCAAAACTCTCTCCATCTGCACTAATTAGAGTTTAATTAGGAAGCTCTCTAAGTTCAAGAACTCCCCTCGGGTGCATGCCATATACAATATGAAATGGAGATTTTCCTGTGCTCCTATTAACTATATCATTGTATGAGAACTTTGCTTGTGTCAGTATGTTGTCTCACTTATCTCCATGTTGCTTAGTAAGACCTCTCAGAAAGTTTCTTAAGGACCTATTGACCACTTTTGTTTGACCATATATTTGAGTATGGTTTGTAGATAAAAAAGACAGATTTGTATTGAGTTTCTTCCATAGGGTTCTTCAAAAGTGACCAACAAATATGACATCTCTATCAAATACAATGTTTAAAGGTAGCCCATGTAGTCTAACTATTTCTCTGAAAAATAAATCTGTGATATAAGAAGCATAATTTGTAGACTTACATGGCAAGAAATGTGCCATCTTGTTGAGCCTATCTACCACAACATAGACACTATCATACCCTTTTTTTGTTTTTGGTAATCCCATGATAAAATCCATTCTTATGCATTCTCATGGCCTAGAAGGGATGGGTAGGGGCTGGTATAATCCTGTATTTGTACTCTTCCCTTTACTTTTTTGACAAATGGTACATTCTTCCACAAACCTCCTTACATTTTTCTGTAACTTAGGCCAAAAGTAGTGCCTTCTAACCAACTCTAGAGTCTTATCCAATCCAAAATGATCAAACATAGCTCCACTATGTTTCTCTTGTATGATGTTGGCTCTCATGGAACACTTGGGTACACAAAGTTGTCCACCTTTGAATAGTAGCCCCTCTTGAATCAAAAAATTAAAATATTCACAATTATACATATCATCCAAGTCAGTACATGCTCGGTAAATTTCCATAAAATCATTATAGCTAGTGTACATGTGCTTCAAATCTGAAATCCATATACTTTCCAATTAAATTTTTGAGATGGTTAAGACCCTTCTACTTAAGGCATAGACAACCTTATTGGCAACTTCCTTTTTATGCTTTATGGAAAAGGTAAAATCTTGGAGTATTTCCACCCATTTCATGTGCCTATGATTGATTTTATCTTGACTATTGATGAAACTAAGGGCCTAGTTATCAGTGAACACAATGAACTCTTTAGGCAGTAAATAATGTCTCCACTTTTTGAGGGATTGGACAAGGGCATACATTTCAAGATCATAAGAGGAATATATTTGCTTGCTTCATTGATTTTTTCACTAAAGAAAGCTATAGGTCTACCTTCTTGACTGATTACACCTCCTAGGGCTATATCGCTAGCATCATATTCTATTTGGAAAATTTTATTAAAATCAGGAAAAATGAGGACCGACTATTGGGATACCTTCTTCTTGAGGAGCTAAAAAGATTCACCTACCTCTTTGGTCCATGCAAAATTACATTTTTGTCCCCCTTTTATAGTGTTTAGTATAGGTGCACATATCAAGCTAAAATTCCTTATGAACTTTCTTTAAAAAGTAGATCAACCATGAAAACTTCTAAATGTTGCAACAGTCCTAGGAGTTGGCCAAGAAAGAATGGAACTTACCTTATCTTGGTCCATTTTAAGTGTTCCCTTAGAGATCACAAAACCCAAATATGTCAGCTCTTCTTGCATTAAAGTACACTTCTGCATGTTGACCATTAATTGCTCTTCATGTAGCATTTTCAATACTAGGTCCAAATGCTTTAAATGCTCCTCTTTTGTGTTACTGAAGACTAGGATGTCATCCAAGTAGACTATTACAAACTTGCCTGCAAAATATTTGAGGACCTCATTTGTGAGCCTCATAAATGTACTCAATGCATTAGATAAACTAAATGGCATCACCTTCCACTCATAAAGTCCTTCATTTGTTTGAAATGATAACTTCCACTCATCCCCTAGTCTAATCCTAATCTGATGGTAACCACTCTTTAAATATATCTTGGAAAAATACTTGGCACCCCCCAAACAATCAAGTAAATCTTTCATTCTAGGCATAGGAAATTAGTACCTTATTGTTGTCTTATTGAGTGCTCTAGAATTAGTACAAAGCCTCCATGTTCCTTCTTTCTTTGGTGCTAGTACAATAGGTACACAAGAGATTAAGCTCTTTCCAACTAGACCAGCTTCAAGAAGTTCTTGGATTTATTTTTCCATATCCTCATTTTTTTGTGGTGTCGGTTTGTATGCAACCTTGTTGGATAATGTTTATTCTAGAATAAGGTATATATAATAACTGATTTCTCTCGTGAGAGGTAGGCTCCTTGACATTCCATCAGTTATGACACCTTTGTACTTGTCAAGAATCTATTTCACTTCTTCCTCCACAATTGGTTCCTTGTTTGTTTCTACTTCCATTTTTAAATTGAACCTTCAGTTCCTGATCTATACTCTTCCATTATCTGATCCACATTACTCTCTTGGATGTTATCTTTTAGGATAGGAACTAGTGAAAAGAGTGGGCATGTATTCTCCTTGATCTCCTTGAGAAACTCCTTACTCATCACCATAATCTTGGCTTCTTTGGCTTTGATCTCTTCTTGACTCGGTCGAGTCGGGGGTAGTAATTCAATGACCTTTCCATTCTCTGTGATTGTGTAGGTGTTTTTGACTCCATCCCAGTGTACCTTTAGATCATACTACCATGGTCTTCCAAAGAGTAAATTACAAGCACCCATATTGACTATATCAAACAAAATCTTGTCCTTGTAGGCTCCAATTTGGAATTCAACCTAAGATTGTTCCTCCACTAATGTTTGTTGTCGCTTGTTGAGCCATGATACCTTGTAGGGATATGGATGGGGTATTCTCACTAATTTCAGGTTCTCCACCATCTCAAGAGCTACAAAATTCTTGGTTGAACTAGAGTCTATCAATACTTTGCAAATTTTCCCTCTTGATTTACAATTTGTCTTGAAAATGGATTTCCTTTGTGGTGGCTCTTATTGTATAGGCATCCTTAAGAGGGTTATCCTCATCATGAGAGCCTTTCCTTTCTCTAGATAACCATATGAATCTGAATCATGTTGTAAGTTTGATTCTTGTGCCAAATGTGCTCTTCTTTCTCCTTGCAAACTTGAACTTGTCTTCTCGAGACACTTATGTGCCATGTACCCTTCTTGATTAAAATTTTAATGCCTTATTGTTCTATTTCATCTCCTTGGTTATCTACATCTAAAGCTTGGTCTTCTACCTCTAAAATTTCCTCTGAAGGAATCAAATCTATTTCCCTCTTGATGTTGCTTTGTTTTAGGCTGGAAACTCTGGCTTCTTCCTCTAAATGAGCCTCTTCCTCTGAAGGATTGTCTCCATCTACCTCTACCAATGTTTTCTTATCTTATAATATTTTCCTCCACCTTTAAGGCCAGTTGATAACATTTGGCCACTATATTGGGGCTTAGTAACTGCAACTCCTATTGAATGTCAATCCTTAGACCATTCAATTACCTTGCTACCTTAACACTTTCAGGTTCGGTAAGTTTTGTCCGAAGACTCAACTTTTGAAATTCTTCAGTGTAAGTGCAAATGTCCATGTCTCTCTGCCTGAGATTCCTCCTCTTCTGGTGTAATTTAACTTCACAATCTTCAGGG
This sequence comes from Chamaecyparis obtusa, assembly GCA_027943335.1. NCBI lineage: Eukaryota > Viridiplantae > Streptophyta > Pinopsida > Cupressales > Cupressaceae > Chamaecyparis > Chamaecyparis obtusa. Next base: position 3,047,264 of record BSBK01000380.1, on the reverse strand, counting down.
ATGTATATCTCCCTTACCATAGACACCATTTTCTTCCATGAGTAGACTTTCTTCTTATCTTCCTTGACTCTTTCCTCTTGCACAAAATTCCACCATGTTAGTGTTGCTCCCTTCAACCTTGACTTGGCTATCTTTACCTTTTGTGATTTTGAAATTTTCTCACAATCAAAAATAATTTTCCAAGGCTTCAATCCATTCTATGACTGTCTCTTCCTCCATCTTGCCATTAAAAATGGGTAGTTCCATTGATTTTCCTCCCAATGCTTGGAATGCTTTTATAAAAGGATTCTCTTGTTCAGGAATCTTTTCTTCCTCATCATCAAGGACTTTCTCATCCTCATCATCCTCTCTCTTCACATTTTCTTCTCCCTTCCTTTCAACTACACCTTCCACTTGATCCAATTTGTCTTCAAGTTGTGACAATCTCTCTCAACAACCTATTCTCTTCTTCTTGGTCTTTTACCTTTTTGGATAACTCTACATTGGTCACCATTTTGTTTTCTCCTACAGATTCCCAATCTAAAATGTAACAAAACCTTATGACTCAAAAACAATAAAGCATTTCACTCTGATACCAAAAATTTATGTAGAGGTCAACATTGGAAGCCTTAGGAGGATAATTCACTCAACTAAGGTACATCAGGGGATCTATACATAAATGATTTCCACATATAACTCTACTTTATTGGGCCTCTCAAGGAACTCATCATTTACCTTGAATCCCTTTTACATCCTTTACCATTCTCCTTGAGTAGGAGTACTTGGATGAGCCCATGAAAATAATTATTTCTTCAAGACAATGCATGATAAGACTCGGTGCGGATAGGACTTGGTATAGAGGGTCATTAGGGTGTGAGCTAGGAACTCAGTCTAGGACTTAACATGATGGTATAGAGTTGTGGGAAACATCTGAGAATATTAGGGGAGAGAATTTCTTAGCATTTGGGGTCACCCATAATCAGTTATGGCATGATCCAACAATAAGACTCATAAAATCAAGTATCCCTTCTTAGGTTGATTTCCCTCGGTTTCTCAAAATCCTTCAAAGGACTTGGCAATTAAACTACAGATTCAGATACCCTTTTCTGAGTTATAAAATTTTACACAGAGACATTTACTCAGTAAAACTAGGTAGGCATGATTTTACTATGATGATAGATCTAAAATAGACCTAATTTGACTTACCTAAAGAAGAAACCATCTTCTAAAGGATTGGTTCAAGGCTCTAATAGTTAGATTAGTTAGAGGGGCCTAAAAACATTGCAAAATCCTAAATTTCAACTTTTGGAACACTTCGGTATAGAGGTTTTGGTTGTTGTCTCCAAAGTTCTACTCAATGAACATATTGAGATGTTCACCTAGGTCATCAGTTCCCTTCTTTCTGCCTGCATAACATACAAAATGGAAAACAAAAACATAAAGTAAAAACTCCTACCTTGAATCTCTCCAATAGCCATGAGCTAACGCTCTTAAGAGTTCAATTTACAGTCATTTCTGACTCAAAACCCTAACTACAGACTACAGTTAGACCCATTGATCAACAAAACAAGATAACTTCTATCTCCTTTCACTTCACAATAGATCACTTGAAAATGAAAGCTAACTAGGTAAGTTAGAACATGCATGAAAAAAATTTCACATATGCGATTGTACAGGGCCGTACAAATATCGGTAATTACGAAAGTTGCAGGAAAACACTAGGAATTGATTCTATTCTTCTTCTCCAAAACAATCTCCTTCAAAACCTCTGCCTTCATTCCCTTTTTAAGGATCTTGACCTGTAACTCCCAAGAAATCATCACAACACTCTTGGCAGCCATTACAGTCAAGCTAAAGCAAAAATACAAGTTTTCACACACTTGCCAAGTGGAAAAAACTTGAAGTGATGCAACGGTTACATTTATTTGACATGTGGAATTCCCCTGAAAACATTTTCGTTGTCTTTTCCTAGTGTTTTAAACACACACAAAAACTTTTCGAAAGATAGACTTCCTAACTTGTCCTGCTTGTCCTTGGTGGCTAAAGGCTTGGTGAGCTTATAGAGTTGCCACCTAAGCTTTAACACCACATAGAAGAACTTTATGGAAAACTTACACACATTACTAAAAGACTCAAACACACAAAAACAAGACTTCTTACTCTATTCAATCCTCTATGCTGGGATAGAGCATTAGTGCTCGGTTACTATATGCTCGTTGAGATCATTTAGTGCTTAGTTAGTGCTCGATTAGTGCTCGGTTGTGGTCCTGCACTGCCCTTTAGGTAAAAACCCACTTGAAATGCCTCACTGGCTTCATCTAAAATATCTTTTACACTGCCTCACTTGCTATACAACTGTATCACTGAAAAATGCTATCTCAATGATAGTATTTTATGCTTCACTAGCTATACAACATTTTCAACTTTCTTACATACAAAGATCAGAAAATATGATTCTCATGTTGACCCTCTAATTATATTCTATACATCATTAAATATAATACATGTCTTTGTATCTAAAAATGCATAACATACAATCATAGACCCTAGATACAATTGGGGATTTCTGATAAATTGTTTGTGCACAATAATTCAAATATGATCAATCAAAGTTTAATATATCCTCTATGTCTGTATATTCAAGACAACACCCTTTGTTCAATACATAAGTAATATTGAAGAACTGATTTTCAAAAACTAATATCAAACTAAATTCAAGCCGATTCTCTTAATTGATATTCATGTACCATGTCATGCCTTTGTAGTGCCATCAACAAATTACATTTCCTTATTTAAATATCTAAGTCACAACTTTTTTTTGAAACTTTATATGTGATAAATCTATGATTATTCTGATCAATAATTAATTCTATGACTTCCTTTTTTAATTTCTATTAAAATAAATTATATGTCTTTAACTAATGTCCATGTTCATCTGAAGTGTATCAAAAACAATTTTTGTACTAATATGTATTTGAATCATTAAATACTTATTATACTTGTCCAATGAAACATCTTCTTTAAGATACAACATGTACTACGTTCTTATGAATGCATCGTGCCTAGAAACTGTCCATTGACACAACCAAAGTAAACTACAATAAGATAATATAAAGAGACTATGGAACAAGATAATTGGAAAATACACATAATGGCATGCTTGTATGTAACTCCAAGAACATGAACCAAAGTACCAAACTGGTGCAGGAGCACCTAGTACAAAATCACACTAGGAGGTTCTAGATTGTTAAAGAACCTGCCATGAATAATTTTAATTGTATTTGAGTTTATATGGTCATTTATATGTATTTTGAGTCCATTTGAATCAATATGTAAGGCTAGATAAAGCCATGTAATCAATTTGTGAAAAGTTGTCAAATTGTCCTATTAACGTCCTGATTGGGTCTAGGAGGTCAAATCATGCAAATAAACCCATGGAATGGTAAGAAGGTTGTAAATGGTCATTTATAGTCCATAGTGAGGTGTTAAGAATTTTTATGCAAATTTTAGAAGTCATTTGTATCTATTAGAGTTCTAGGTGAGTCTACAACACCCCTAAGATCAAATGAAAGACCAAGATAACTTCCACAAGAGATTGGCAAGACAATTGCATTAAGATGCAATAATGATATTATTGATAATGTAAATTCATGATTTATTGAATAAAATATACATAATAGGCCACCTTATATAGGAAAGGAAATAAGAGACAATGATAATAATTTGATAATCTATCACCTATGCAAGGTATAATCACATGTCCACCAAATGTGGATCATCCTCCATTATGCAATGAAGTATGTGTCATGATGAGGATGAGGATGATAATTTGATATGTGCACTAAAGGTGGATCTCACACGTAAAGTGGAATTCCCCCTACACCAATTTATTAATTGAGGTGAAAACTCCTAGGTGTCTCAATGACAAACTATGATGCAATGCATTATCCTAAATAAGATTAAGTAAAGTATAATTAGGAATATTTAATTACACCAACACCCCCCCCTTAAGTGAAACTTAGGGGAATGCACTTAAAAACACAATGCAAAATGGGTCCCTACTACTAGGAAATGTTAGGTTACAATCTCTCATAAGGTGGAGAAAGAGGGAAAACCTCATAGGAAAAACCCTCCCCAAAAAAGATTGAATTAAAAAAAAGATGCATGGATGGATGAAGTACTCAATACCCCCCAAGAACTACATACATCATGTATATACAAAGAATTATCTCCCCATGAGAAGGATAGAAGGAGACATGATTCTCCCCCCCATAATGAAGCATCACCAATGTTGATGAAGAGTACCTGCAAAAAAAAGATAATCCAATGCCGACAAGAAACATATCTTCCTTTAGGAAGAAATAGACACATCAAATGATGAAGAGGCCAATCCATGTGAAAATGGAATGAGGAAGAAGATGAAGGTCTCCAAGTATGCATCTCTAAAGACTGAATAGGTCTCTCCAAGCTCATGGAATCTATCACATCATGTGACAAACCAAGTGAAGGAGAAGAATCAAGAGTGCCAATCTCCAAACAAGGTGAAAAAGTATATCCAACTATGATTCTATCATCAAAGAGAAGAGAAACCCCCTCTTGTACGTCTCCCAAACTAACATTACGAGAATCAACAAAAAATGTTGAAATGGAATCCAAGTAGTCATCACATACTGCAAGATCTGAAGCTCTATGATCATCCTGTTGAATAGTAGATCCCATCTCTGAAGAAGTGAGAGGTGGAGGAGTAGGAAGCTCAACGCTTGGATCAAGAACAAAATGATTCAAGTATCCAAATTTTTGCACACATGTATAATTCACCCTTGGTAAATGGTTGTGTTCATCATGAATATCATCATCGTCAACAACAAAATGTGAAAAAGAATACAAGAATGATGTATGATCAACAAATCCCATAACTTTGACATCTCTAGTCTCCATGTCCTTAATGTAGACATAATCAAGAGTAAAATCAAAAAATTTACCTTATGCCCCATGAGTAATTTGGTAAATAGAAAGGGGATTAGTGGTCATGGATGGTACACAAAGAATATCATTAATTTTCTCCTCTCCCATAGGAATAGAACCTTTCCCACAAATCCTCATGTATGTGTTTCTACCCATAAATATATTAGGAGAATTACAAGGCTCAATAGAAGAAAACATATCCATAGAAGATGACATATGATGTGATACAGCCAAATCAAAAAGTCATTTACCTTGCTCAGGATGTGTGGAAGCCAAAAGTGTTTTTCCTTTACCTTTATCCTTGGATGATGAAGAGGTAGAAGTTGCCAAATGTGTGGAAGGAGTAGACACTAATGAGTGCAACGTAATATTGTTCATTTGAAGAATGTGAATGAGCTCATTAATCTTTTTGTGAAAACATTTATGCTCATCATGTCCTAGATTTTTATAATATGCACATTTTTTTCCACTTTCTTCTAAATGATTCCTCTCTTGAAGATGACTTGGATTTAGAAATATTTTGTGAAGGAGATTCATTACCTTTTTCATGAGGCTTAGGATCCTTATGTTGCTTCTTTCCTCTTCCATTAGAAACCTTTGGAGTGGAGTAATTTGCAAGCAATGCATGATGTGTTGAAGGATTTAATTTACCCATGTGTGCCAACTTTGCTTGTTCCCTTGTGAGTTGATCTACAAGTTTATCAAGAGAAGACAATTTTTATGCACTACCAAGAGCATCTATAGTAGCATAGAAAGTAGAAACAAAGATTGAATATTCAGGACCTAGCTTGGAAAGAATAGAAAATGTCAATTGTTCATCCTCTTTAGTAATGCCACAAATAGAAAGCTCCAATATAATAGAATTGAACTTAGAGAAAAGGTCTTGAATATTATCAAAATCACTAGGATTTATAACTATGAGCTCATTCTCTAATCTGAATTTTCTCATTCTATCAGGTTTACCAAAGAGCCCTTCAAAGATTATCCAAACATTATGAGGATGCATGCAAGATGCAATATAAAATAGCAAATCACAAGAGATGGATGATCTACAAATCATGAGAGATGGATGATCTAAGAGAGCCAAGTGCTTTATCTATTTGTTCAAACCATTTTATCCTTTTTGCAACACATGTAGCTGGTTCTAGATCCTTCCCAAGAGTCATTTTAAGAAATCTAATAATTAACAATTGATTAGATACAAATTATTTCCATTCATGGTAGTTAGATGGAGTGAGGATTTTGACTTTTGAAAAGTCCATAATGGAACCAAATAACAACTGAAATCAACTAATAACTCCTTCAAATTATTGATGTAAATCATAAAATTGAAATCCAAGGATTAACCAAGTGCATATATAGTCCCAAAATGGCCTATTTGTTAAAGTGATATTTCCACTCCAAATCACTGAAATCTAATTGCAAATCTAGGAAATAGATGAAAAATTATGCACTTTTTAAAAAATATCACCTAAATTTGTTATTGTATGTGTCCAAATGAAGCTCTGGAAGTTGTAAAATTGAGAAACAAACATGAATACTAATGAAAATCTATAATTTTTTATTGATCTGGCTACCAAAATTCAAAACTAACACCACCACTAGAAAATTATACCCCAAATAAAAAAAATTACTTTAAAAAAGGATTAAAATTGAGCAAGATACGGGGGTTTGAAGTTAAGATACAAAACCAAAAAATCCAATGGTGAAGGCAGGAAAACTCAAACTAGTGATAACATTAGTAATTCACACAATTTAATTTTATGGTCGTATGGCTAACATGGTAGATTGTGACATGGCTAATGTGGCAAGTCTCTTGATACTCCTAAGAGTCAATTTTGTTGTCATTAGTTATAAGGAAGTCATTATGTTTGTCAAAGTCATTTGGTAAGGCAGACAAGATGAGTTGGTAAGGAAGAGAAGGCAATCGGTAAAGGAATAAGTTAACAAGGAATTTTGGTTAAAGAAAGCAAGAATAGACACCGAGCGAGGTAGAACAGAGCACCGAGAACCATGTTCTACTGAGTACCTAACCAAGAAGAGAAATTAGTTACCGAGTTAGAGAAAATGTATTACCGAGTAGTGCGGGTCAACACTAGATAAAATCTAAGTAAATTGAACCTGGACACCGATCAGAAAATGATTTACAAATCTTGAGGAGATTGAATAAAAGAACATTGGAGATTGAAATCTAATGATTACACAAGATTACAAGGTGAGTTTAGCCAATGATAATTAAGGATGAAATATGCATTGGAAGTGTACCTAATGCTAGCACCGCTTGAAGATGAAGATTCTAAAACTTCTAGCACCGCTTCAATAAGTTGTATATAATAAGATCAAAGTGAAAGATCGGTGAGGTAGCATATGCATGTGAATAGCAATTGGAGATTGTAGATCAGAGCAGAAGGAAAATAAACAAAGAAGCTACCGAGTATCAGACTATTGAGGAAGAGTTTCATAATCAAGCTACCGAGTACTGAATTGGTTAGTATGATGGATACACAGTATGATTTAATGGATTGATGAGCATATAGATTCTGATAATAATTTGTTGATGCACATTTGATAGACATTTTGTTGTTGTTGATTAAGTAGTAATCATAATTGTATGTCTCTTAACCAAGCATATTTTAATAGATCTTATGTATAAATCCTTTAACAAGGTACAATTCTTAGATTAGAGTTGTGAAATTTCTTAAGAGAGTAGACTTAGCAGTCTTAACTCTTAATAAGGCTAATACCTTTAATAGGGTAAGCTATCAAAAATAGCTAAGCATTGTAGCTCTAATCGAGCAACTTTATTCCTGTAGCAGTGAGGAGTTGTGGGTGTCATCCCCACCACAGCTTTTATCCTCTAACAAGGATTTTTGTGATACCCAAATCAATGTGTTATGTGTGATCTTTATCTTATGTTTATTTATTTGCATGTGATGCATGCAAAGGTTAAGTAATAAATAAATGAATATTGAAGAAGTTCATAAAAGTTTAAAAGTGATTTGGAGTACTGATTCATCCCTCCCCTCTCAGTACTTACCTTTCCACACTTGAATCCAATAATTGGTATCAGAGTTCAGTCTCTTATTAAGGAGTTTAGTCACTTGAGAGGAAAGATCTTGAAGGATGGAAAGCTACAAGTACAAAAGAATAATTGGCAATATAGAAATAGAGCTGAATATGGCTAATGAGAAAATTGAAGAGCTAAGCAGGAAACTAAAAAATTCAATAAACAAAAGGAAAGAGATTGCATTACAATTGAAGGACACTCAAGATCATGTAGAGGAGCTTGAAGAACAATCTGAGAGAAGCATGCATGATGAATCTGATGCACTCATTAGAACTGTCTGAAAATAATAAGAATCTAACTGATCAGGTCAAAAAACTAAAAAGAGAATAAGAAGAACAGTTGGTAAGGATGTGTGAGATCTTGGAACAAAAGGGAAAAGTTGAGGATGACAAAAGAACTACAAAAGATGAAATAAGATGAATGAATACTAGACTTGATGAGAAAGACATGGAAAGTCGGTGAGATTGCATAATTGAGATCTAAAAATGAACATTTCAAGACTGATCAAAAATTTGAGAGAGATTTCAAGCATGGAAGATTCTGGATGAACAACTAAGAAATCAAAGACAACTGAATGATACCTCTGGACTTAGTTTCAATGAAAATAGTACTACCAAGAAGGGTGAGTCCTCCAAACAAGAAACCAACCGAGACAAAGCTTCAAACCCACCAAAGCCTAAGAAGCCTACATGTTATTATTGTGGGAAACTAGGACATACAACTAATATCTGTAGAAGCAAGAGAGGTAATCCACCAAATTCTCCTAAATTCAAGGGTCATTGTTATAATTACAATAAGTATGGACATAAGGCATTTGAGTATAGATAAAGAGTTTTGAACACTCCAAAAAAGCCAAGATTTTATGGTTACTGTAACAACTACAAGAAATATGGTCTCAAATATGAAGAATGCAGGTCACAAAGAAGAAATTAGAGATGGGTCCCTAACCGACAGAATGTTGACAACAACCGACAAGGTCCTACAATACCATGGGATTATAATACAAGAATTTCTTGTACTACATGTGGAAGATTCAATCATATAGCTACAAATTGTTTCAGGATGCATAAAATGAATAATAGGAAATCATGGAAAAACTTTGGAATGGCTTGTTTCCATTGCCACAAAGTCGGTCACCTTACTAAGGACCGCAAGTACTGAAATAAGGATTCAACCGAAGAACAACCGAGTGAAAAGACTCCAATAAATGTTGATGAAATTTGAGAATAGATGAAAAAGACTTGGAGAAGAAAGTTACAAGATGATGGAATAGAAATGGGAACATCTAATTGCACCACATCCTCTAGATCAGGTGCACCTATCTTCACTTAATCGATCAAGGTATGAATAGGAGCTGATAACTTAAAGAATATCTTAAATTGGTTCCTAGATTTAGTACTAAGATCCATATCAACATATTAAGATGCATTTGGATAAGCATTCTGAAGTTATGATTTTAAATGATGATCGGTAAAGTATTTGAGTTATTCTGATACATTCAGTAAAGTAAAGCATAGTTCGGTTAAACGGTCACATAAAGTTAGGTAAGGAAGAATTAAATACATTTATATCCATTCGAAGTCCTAACCTAAAAGGAAATATATAAATAGAGGGAAAGATACATCATTTCTACTTTACATTCTTGCGAGAACTTTTGATCTATAACACTTACGAGATCAAAGAGATTTTTTTGAGAATTTCGAGCACATTCAAGATCATTTAAGGTATTTATGGTGTTCACCGAGCTGTTTAA